>CAWUFW010007804.1:600000-962416 GCA_963921515.1 Calotriton arnoldi | reverse complement strand
GGGGGGGGGGGGGGGGGGGGGCCGCCCCCCCCCCCCCCCCCCCCCCCCCCCCCCCGGAAACACCACCCCCAGCACGACCCCCTACACTGCCTGAACACCACTGCCCTAAACCCTGAAACACCACCCCCAGCAAGACCCCCTACACTGCCCGAATACCACTGCACTGCCCTAAAGCCTGAAACACCACCTCCAACACAACCCCCTACACTGCCTGAACACCATTGCTCTGCCCTAAACCCTGAAACACTGCCCCCAGCAAGACCCCCTACACTGCCCGAACACCACTGCACTGCCCTAAACCCTGAAACATCACCCCCAGCAAGACCCCCTACACTGCCCGAACACCAGTGCCCTAAACCCTGAAACACCAGCCCCAGCACGACCCCCTACACTGCCCGAACACCACTGCACTACCCTAAACCCTGAAACACCAGCCCCAGCAAGACCCCTACACTGCCCGAACACCACTGCACTGCCCTAAACCCTGAAACACCACCCCCAGCAAGACCCCCTACACTGCCCGAACACCACTGCACTGCCCTAAACGCTGAAACATCATCCCCAGCAAAACCCCCTACACTGCGCGAACACCATTGCACTGCCCTAAACACTGAAACACCACCCCCAGCAAGACCCCCTACACTGCCCGAACACCACTGCACTAAACCCGGAAACACCAGCCCCAGCAAGACCACCTACACTGCCCGAACACCACTGCACTGCCCAAAACCCTGAAACACCACCCCCAGCACGACACCCTACACTGCCCGAACACCACTGCACTGCCCTAAACCCTGAAACACCACCCCCAGCACGACTCCCTACACTGCCCGAGCACCACTGCACTGCCCTAAACCCTGAAACACCACCCCCTGCACGACCCCCTATACTACCCGAACACCACTGCACTGCCCTAAACCCTAAAACTCTACCCCCAGCATGACCCCCTACACTGCCCGAACACCACTGCACTGCCCTAAACCCTGACTCACCACCCCCTGCACGACCCCCTACACTGCCCGAACACCACTACACTGCCCTAAACCCAGAAACACCACCCCCAGCACGACCCCCTACACTGCCCAAACACCACTGCACTGCCCTAAACCCTGAAACACCACCCACAGCACGACCCCCTACACTGCCCGAACACCACTGCACTGCCCTAAACCCTGAAACACCAGCCCCTGCACGACCCCCTACACTGCCCGAACACCATTGCACTGCCCTAAACCCTAAAACACCACCCCCAGCACGACCCCCTACACTGCCTGAACACCACTGCCCTAAACCCTGAAACACCACCCCCAGCAAGACCCCCTACACTGCCCGATTACCACTGCACTGCCCTAAAGCCTGAAACCCAACCTCCAACACAACCCCCTACACTGCCTGAACACCATTGCTCTGCCCTAAACCCTGAAACACTGCCCCCAGCAAGACCCCCTACACTGCCCGAACACCACTGCACTGCCCTAAACCCTGAAACATCACCCCCAGCAAGACCCCCTACACTGCCCGAACACCAGTGCCCTAAACCCTGAAACACCACCCGCAGCACGACCCCCTACACTACCTCGAACACCACTGCACTGCCCTAAACCCTGAAACACCACCCCCAGCACGACCCCCTACACTGCCCGAACACCACTGCTCTGCCCAAAACACTGAAACACCAGCCCCAGCATGACCCCCTACACTGCCCGAACACCACTGCACTGCCCTAAACCCTGAAACACCAGCCCCAGCATGAACCCCTACACTGCCCGAACACAACTGCACTACCCTAAACCCAGAAACACCACCCCCAGCACGCACCCCCTACACTGCCCGAGCACCACTGCCTGCACTGCCCTAAACCCTGAAACACCAGCCCCAGCACGACCCCCTACACTGCCTGAACACTACTGCACTGCCCTAAACCATGAAACACCATCCCCAGCACGACCCCCTACACTGCACGAACACCACTGCACTGCCCTAAACCCTGAAAAACTACCCCCAGCAAGACCCCCTACACTGCCCAAACACCACTGCACTGCCCTAAACCCTGAAACATCACCCCCAGCAAGACCCCCTACACTGCCCGAACACCACTGCCCTAAACCCTGAAACACCACCCCCAGCAAGACCCCCTACACTGCCCGAACACCACTGCACTGCCCTAAACCCTGAAACACCAGCCCCAGCACGACCCCCTACACTGCCCGAACACCACTGCACTGCCCTAAACCCTGAAACACCACCCCGTGCATGACCCCCTACACTGCCCGAACACCACTGCACTGCCCTAACCCTGAAACACCAGCCCCAGCACGACCCCCTACACTGCCCGAACACCACTGCACTGCCCTAAACCCTGAAACACAACCCCCAGCACGACCCCCTACACTGCCCGAACACCACTGCACTACCCTAAACCCTAAAATACTCCCCCAGCACGACCCCCTACACTACCCGAACACAACTGCACTGCCCTAAACCCTGAAACACTCCCCCCAGCACGACCCCCTACACTACCCGAACACCACTGCACTGCCCTAAACCCTAAAACACTCCCCCAGCACGACCCCCTACACTGCCCGAACACCACTGCAATGCCCTAAACCCTAAAACACTCCCCCCAGCATGACCCCCTACACTACCCAAACACCACTGCACTGCCCTAAACCCTAAAACACTCCCCCAGCATGACCCCTGCACGACCCAAACACCACTGCACTGCCCCAAACCGTGAAACACCACCCCCAGCAAGACCCCCTACACTGCCCGAACACCACTGCACTGCCCTAAACCCTGAAACACCACCCCCAGCACGACCCCTACACTGCCCGAACACCACTGCACTACCCTAAACCCTAAAACACGACCTCCTACACTACACAAACACCACTGCACTACCCTAAACCCTAAAACACTACCCCCAGCACGACCCCCTACACTACACAAACACCACTGCACTACCCTAAACCCTAAAACACTACCCCCTACACAAACACCACTGCACTACCCTAAACCCTAAAACAATACCCCCAGCACGAACCCCTATACTACCCAAACACCACTGCACTACCCTAAACCCTAAAACACTACCCCCAGCAGTACCCCCTACACTACCCAAACACCATTGCACTACCCTAAACCCTAAAACACTACCCCCAGCAGTACCCCCTACACTACCCAAACACCACTGCACTACCCTAAACCCTAAACCACTACCCCCAGCACGACCCCCTACACTACCCAAACACCACTGCACTACCCTAAACCCTAAAACACTACCCCCAGCACAACCCCCTACACTACCCAAACACCACTGTAATACCCTAAACCCTAAAACACTCCCCCAGCACGACTCCCTACACTATCCAAACTCCACTGCACTACCCTAAACCCTAAATCTACCCCCAGCATGACCCCCTACACTACACAAACACCACTGCACTACCCTAAACCCTAAAACACTACCCCCAGCACGACCCCCTTCACTACCTAAACACAACTACACAATTTGTTACAGGCGTTGCAACGCAGGCCTGTGGTGCTTACTGGAAGTACTTGGTGGGCTAGTTGGGCCCCAGGGACCCTCAGGATTCAAGGTGACCTAATCCCCCAACTTAAAACGCGCCACGGGGCGCGTTTGCACAGTGGTGAAGGGAGGGGGCGGGGCCTCATGTGACATGTGCGCAAACACGCCCCTTGAATCCTGAGGGACCCTGGGGGCCAACTAGCCCACCAGGTACCTTCAGTAAGCACAACAGAGTTGCGTTGCAGAGAGGTGAAAAAAGGTCCGTGGCCTCGGAACGCCTCTCTGCAACTCAGCTCTGTGGTCCTAACTGTAGGTACCTGGGGGCTAGTTGGGCCCCAGGGACCCTCAGGATTCAAGGGGACTTAATCCCGCAACTTAAAACGCGCCACGGGGCGCGTTTGCACATGCGTTTTAAGAGGTAGTTTTAATCCCCTGCCCTATTATGTACTAGGGACTTACAGAGGAGGTCCTGCTAATCACAGGGGTACCCCAACGCATAGTGTTCCCTAGTGTATGTAGGTGTTTTCACTGTATTCTAAGTGTCTTTTAGCATCGCACTGACTCTGGTTAGTCAGAGTCAGTTACCACCAGTACCCGTCTGAAAAAGTTGTGGGCACAGGATGATTTTGCAACATGGCCTCTTTCTGCTCCTCTGTTGGTTCTTTCTGCACATCTTTTGCTTCTTCCTGCACTTTTCATCGTCTTTGTGGACTTCTGTTGCTTCTTTCTGCATTTCTTTTGCTTCTTTCTGCGCATTTTTTCTTCTTTTCTTCACATGTCCTACCTCTGTAGGCATAGTTAGAAACTAGCATTTAAAAAACCTTTGAAATTCACTTAAAAATCATAGGTTTCAGGCACGTTATAGTTAGAAATTAGCATTTAAAAAACCTTTGAAATTCACTGAAAAAACCATAGGTTTCAGACACGTTATAGTTAGAAATTAGCATTTAAAAACCTTTGAAATTCACTGAAAAAACCATAGGTTTTAGGGACAGTTATAGTTAGTTGGACATTTCACTCGTACAAAACCATAGAAATTCCCCGTTATAGTTAGTTCAGCTAACTATAACTCGCGCCCCGCAATGCACTGCTGATGACGTCACATATTACATCACTCATGACATGGTCAGTGACATCACTGATGACATCACTGATGACATCTCAAATGACATCACTGATGACATCATCCATGTGATAATTTCATGCATCTTCTCACACCCTAATATAGCTTTTGATACACCCACTCTAAATTACAGACTGCCATTCTCAAAACCATACACACTCCAATACCAATAACTACATACCCACTCACTGATTCTTAGGTCTACACACACACATCTACTCACTCACCCGTACAGTCACTCATACTTACAGTCACTCAGTACAGGACTATCATATGCACTCATACACCTATATAAACACTCACACACCGCCACTCATCCATAGAGGTACTCACACACCTAGTCAGTAATGCAAAAAATTAATCACACACCCATTTACTCACCTATACAGTTATACACACACCAGCTCACTTACTCATACAAATACTAGCACATTCTTACGCTCTTATACAATAACTGATACAAGCACACACGCATCCATACAGCCACTCTCACAATCACACACTCTCACTTATAGCCATTTAAATACTCTAACACACATATATACTGCCTTTTACATATGTAGTTACTCGCACATGTACCACTGAGATATACATTCACTCACTAACACACCCATACACACACTCACCCACCCAAGCAGTCCATCACAGATGCACTCTTGAAATCATGCACCCAGTGAATCACCCACTCACACATCTATGTACAGAGTCACACACACCCCACCCACACAAACACTCAGGCAGCCATACAGATACTCAGAGAACCAATCAATAACCCATATAGACACTCATGTAGCTATTCGCAAATCCATGCATCCACTTACACACCAAAAAACAGACGGATACAGACATTCACACAGTTTAGTCACTAACCCATGCATTCAGTAAGATACGTTTAATCACTCACTTGTAGAGTCAGTCACGCACGTACTAAATCATCCATTCAGACACTTAAACACCCACTCATTCTTCAATACGCCTTTCCCTATATATATTAAACATATTTAAACTTTACAGAAACACACAGTCACTGGATGATGTCATCAGTGATTTCATTTGAGATGTCATCAGTGATGTCATCAGTGATGTCACTGACCATGTCATGAGTGATGTAATATGTGACGTCATCAGCAGTGCATTAGTGGGCGCGAGTTATAGTTAGCTGAACTAACTATAACGGGGGAATTTCTATGGTTTTGTACGAGTGAAATGTCCAACTAACTATAACTGTCCCTAAAACCTATGGTTTTTTCAGTGAATATATATATATATATATATATATATATATATATATATATATATATATATATATATATATATATATAAGTATCAGGATCCCACAGTAAAACCACGCCGGGTCAAACAACGGGCACAGACGCCGTAAGTGTTGCGAAAAGATGCATATTTATTTCAGAAGCATGTCAAGATGACGCGTTTCGACCGCAAGCCTGCGGTCTTGCTCACATAATGTATATATATATATATATATATATTCCAAATGCAATGTGACGAAAAGGAGCCACAGCCTAACGACTCAGGGCTTGTAGGCGACGTCACCTTTCCTGTTTTATTGACACTTACTAAGGCTTGAGAAAACAACCCATAACGAAGGATTCTATCACACTTTGAAATTCAGCTGCAATGCATTATGGACATTGGAGTCCAGTAATGATAAGAAGTGCAGACCATAATCTAGGAATCCGAACATTTTTGAAGTAGAGTGTATTAGCACAATATTTTGAAGGGCACTGGACTTGAAAACTGTGGTTTGGTCTGATGGGCTGATAGAAAGCAGGTACAGCACTTTGACAAGGAACTTGTATTCCGTAGACCTTCGCTTGTGTTTATAACCTGAATATATACCATCCAGGTGAAACTAACCCTCATTTGTGCATATGATTAAGATCTGTTAGGATTGAAACGCGTTATGCTCTACTTTTCTGCCTGAGGAATAAATCCTTTACTTGAATGTTTGACTGGAGTGGCTTGTTTCCACGCTATTCACACTGCGTGATTTTCTTGTAGAATATATATATATATATATATATCTTCTCCCCGTATTTAGTGGATGGCACTCATTATTCACGGACGGTGCATGACTCCTCCGGCCGAACCATGCCGGTTTCCAATTTCCAATCTGTGCAGAAGCACAACACAAACTAGCGCACTCCCAGGAAGTAACTTTGCAGAATTTTATTGTTCAGCACAAACAAACACCCAACGCGTTCGGTCTTGCCTCAGACCTTGATCACAGGTTGGTTACAAGGAAATACTGTCACTCATTTATTTCCAATACTTTCATTACTTCCTGCCCCAGTGGCTGCTGGAGAACGTAGTTCGATATATTGAAAGTGACATAGTGCATTCAGTGCAAATTTGCAAAAAAGGTGCAATAATATAAGTAAAAGTGCATAGTGCGAGGACAGATATTTATGATAAAAAACATATAATTTAAAAATGTGGAGACATAAATTCATGCGTTTAAATTATACTTTTGGTATTTTCAAAACTTTTATTTGAATATCAAAGTCACCATTAAACTTTAATGTCCATCTATATAAATAACACCCTTAATTGGGTAACTCCCTATAATTTTCTTGAGAGCGTCTATTAAATTTTTCAGAGTCTCAACCAACATCCAGTATTACGCATTATCCTGTTTCTTTTACATTTTACATTTCTCCTTTGTGTATTAAAAACAAATTAACCCCTCCAGTTGGTTCACATTTCCTGATTTCGTTTTGAATAATATTTCTTTATAGTGTTGAGATTTGGTTTGTTTTATATATATTCCTTGCCTTAGTTTTTGTTCTTTTTTACATTTCTTCTTATCTTCCGATGGCCCCTATTCTCCAATTAGTGGTGCTCTGTTTTAATTCGTACTGTTTAACAGTTTGCCTTTTTTTCTATATATATCATTTTTTTATGTTTATTGTACTTGTTTTTTTCTTTTTTTTCTTTGTTCTTTTTCTACTTCTATTTCATTTAGCCTACCAAGAATTTCCCATTTTATGTTCTTCATTCATATCTCTTTTTCTTTTCTTGTCCATTTCGGTATTCTTGCATTTGTTCTCTTTTGATACTTTATTTGCTTCTGATATTTTACTAATGCACATAAAGTTCTTCATCCTCATTCAAGCCTTTAGGACTTAATGTTCTTAGAGACAGAATGTATTTCGATTCCCTTTGTCTTAACTTTTTCACACGATCTCCACCTCTTTCAGATGCTGTCACCTGTTCTATTGCATAGTATTGTAACTCTTCCCAATTGCGGTTGTGCATTTCTTCCATGTGCTTGGCAACTGCATTGCTACGATCTCTGTTAGTAGTTGCTCTGATGTGCTTGAGTATTCTCTTTTATAGTTCACATGTTGTGCTTCCCACATATTTCAAAGCACAGGGACATTCTATTACATATACTACCAAAGTACTTTTGCAAGTTATGTGTTGTCTAATCTACCATTTTGTACCATTTGCCAGAGATATTTCCTTCTTATGTACTCCAAACTTACAAGCTTTACATTTTTTGCATGGCTAGAAACTCTCTGATTTTAGCCATGTTTTGGTGAAGTGTGTCATAAAGTGACTATGTGTTAACTTATCTTTCAAATTTGATGCCCTTCTGAAAGTTATATTTGGGTGATTTCCCATTATTTCTGCAGTAGGATTGTAGGATCCGATCTTAGCATTGCTTAATGTTTCTCCAAGATTCGAGATAGTTCACCACTTTCCGCGGAGTACGTTGTTATCAATCTAATCAAATTTTTTTGTTTTTCCATCTTTTTCTGTTTCTCCTCCATTGAACCATGTAGTATTTGGACTATATTTTTCTCCTTTACTTTATGTAGACTTCCCATTATTGCTTTCTTCGGATATTTTCTTTTCAAAAATCGATTTGTTGCCTCTCCACTGTATTTCTCAAAATCTTTGTCCAGAGTACAGTCTCTCCTGACCTGGAGAAATTTGCCATATGGTATTCTCTTTTTTAGATTTTGTTGATGGGAACTATTTGCATGCAGTATTGCATTAGATGCTGTTTCTTTTCTGTGTAATCTTGTTTGCAGTGTGTTTTGGTGGATGAAGATTTCAATGTCTAAAAAGCTGTTTTTTTCTGAACTGATTTCATATGTCAATCTCAGGTTATCCATATTGCTGTTCAATTTTTTAAAATAGTCCTCTAATTCCTTTATACTGCCATCCCAAATTAAAAACAAGTCATCTATGAAGCGCAACCACATTTCAGTCTTTTCCATAAATGCATCATGTTCTGTAGACCAAGCATATTTCTGCTTCCACCGCCCCATTACTAAATTAGCGTAAAGGAAAAACCCATGGCAGTCCCACAGAGTTGCTGATATGTTCCTTTGTTGAACAAGAAGATGTTGTTATTCAAGCACATTGAGATCATTTCCAGTAACATTTCATTATGTTCCCAGAATTGGATGTTCCTTTTTCTCAAAAAGTAGCAACAAGCTTTCATTCCAGTTTCATGCATAACGCTTGTATAAAAGGATATTACTTCCATTGTGACCAGCTTATATGTCTCCTGCCATGGTATGCCATCGAACTTTTTTAATAAATACGTTGTATCTTTTAAGTATGAACTGAGATCTTTTACTAGAGGCGCCAGGAAATGATCTATATAGTTTGATACCGGCTCAAACAAAGAACCTTTTGCTGAGACGATTGGCCTGCCTGGTGGGTTGGTTTTCCATTTATGTATCTTGGGGAGGAAGTATATAGTTGCTATTACAGGATGTGTTGTTGTTAGATATTTTCTTTCCTCTTCATCCAGTAACCCTTGGTCTACCCAACCATCTAATTTGCAAATCAGATTTTCTTGTATTTGGATGGTTGGATTGAGCTGTAATTTTCTATAGCATTTATGATCTGATAATTGCCTCTCTGCCTCCTTGATGTAATCTGCTTTATTCAATACCACAATATTACCGCCTTTATCTGCAGGCTTTATTTCGATTGTTTCATCTTCATGCACCCTCTTCAATGCTATTCTCTCACTTTTTGCTAGGTTTGGTTTCCCTTGTGTATTTTCCATTTTGTACAAGTCTTGTATTATCATTTCATGAAACAAATCAATTTTATTTACGGGGGTAGATTGGGATAGTTTTTTTACCACTTTCTCCTGCACCCAGGGACGGAAAATCATTCTCTATTTCCTTCAAATCTTCCTCTGTTAGTTCTTCCTCCAATGATAATATATTGAGTAGAGTGGGTTTGTCTTCTGCTAGGAGATCAATACAGGGTTGCCTGTGTGGTTCCTGTTGTTTTCCTTTGTTTGGCTTTTCAGCAAATATTTTAGCCAATTTAATTTTTCCAATATATTTATATAGGTCGATCCTTGTTTGAGTTAGATCAATATGATTGGTAGGGCAGAAGCTTAGGCCTTTTTTTAATAAATCAATCTCCGCCTGTGTCATGTTTTTGTTTGAGATATCGATTACATTTAACTCTATTTCCTTTTCGGTTTCGTGCTGCTCCTTGTTTCCACTCCTGTTTTTTCCACGTCCCCTCCGGCCTCTCCTTGTCTGCCTCGATAGCCATGTCCCCGGCCTCTTCCCCTTCCTCTTATTGGGGGCTTTGTTTTGTCCCACTGTTGTTGCTGTAGGGCTCGGCGCATGTCGCTTAAAAAAAGATTGCTCTCAGTTTTCTTCATTGTTGTTCCTGTGGCACCATTTTCAGCTTCACTCAAATCCGTATCTGTTAGGGATTCATAGCTGGAATATTCCCTAGTTATTGCATCCAGTCTATCCTTTTTATGTGAATTGTCTAATCTCCTAGCAAAGGTGAAGATTCTTTCTTCCTCGTAGTCTATTTTATCCCTTTGGAATTTAAATTGTTTTTGCTGTTTTACAATATTTCTTTCTTTAGTTTTATTAATTCTGTTGACAATTCAATACTTTCCAAATTTTCTTCCAGTTCCTTTAGCTGTTTTTGGATGTCATTTAACACTTTCTCAATATATTTAATTAATATTACTACTAAACCCATAGATGCTTCCAAAATGTCTTCACCCCATTCTTGTAACAGCTCACTGCTGGTGTCCTGATGGCTTGGCATTAAGGGGATACACAGGCCCCTTAGTATCCTTTTCACCTCTACATATTTCTTTAGGGTCATTAATTCCCACCATTTATTTATCTCTTTTCTTGAAAGGCGTTCCCATTGTCTTAATAGGCTTCTTGTATCCGTTACTTTTTTGTTTGGCTATTAGTGTCCAGTTTATCACCATCATTTTCATTTTCAAATAGGGTAGCCATCTCCACATTTCTTTTAGCCCCCCCTTTTCTCCACTGAGCTTTTTTTACTTAAATTCCCTTTCCAAATGCAAGTACTTCCTGTGTCGAATTATCCGATACTAATTTCGATTTCTTTGTCTGTTGGGTTTGTTTCTTATGAGTCAATATACTCCTTGTTCTCCAATTTTATGACTTGAAACTTGTCATCTCTTTGTTAGTTGAGGAATCGCACCTGAAAGTCTCTAAAACGTTGGGGCATATTAGCAAGAAGAGGCGATAATCATCGCTAACCCTGCTTAGCGTGATTTTTTGTATCGCCGGATATCGCTGGAATATATCGCCACGCTAACGCTGTATTAGCAACGATTAGCGCTATGGCGATGAATATTCCAGCGATAGCGGGGGGAAATAGGCCAACATCGCTGAAAAACCAGCGATGTTGCATGGAGAAGGGAGAACACCTTGCTGATACGACCCTGTGGTCGTATCAGCATAATCCACCCCCCCATGTTAGGTATGGCTAACACCTGCTAATTGCAGGTGTTAAATAAATGGCGATGACCCCGGTTAGCGCAACTTTTCACGTCGCTAACTGGGGCCATGGCCACCTTGCTAATAGGCGATAGGCCTGTTAGCGAGTGTTTCCCAGGTTTGTTCGTCGGGAACGCCCACTTTGCATGTCATTAGCGATAAATATCGCTGACATGCAAAGCGGTAAAAAAACGGGCGCTAATGCCCGCAACCTGTCGCTAACTGCTGTTAGAGACAGTTTGCTGATAGGGCGATATAAATATCGCCGCTTTAGCGGCAGAAAGTGCCGCTAAAGCGGCGATAGTGCCCTTGCTAATATGCCCCGTTGTTTTTATAAGAATGCTTTAACTGTACTTTTCAAACAGTCTTACTCATTCATACCAAACTCCATTGATCTATTACATTCATCCCGTGTAGCATGCACAATGTGGCGTGTTCTTTGCCACTGTTTTTGGGCGTTTTACTCTTTCTTCCACAAGAATTTGCTTTTTTTTTAAAAAGCAAATTCACTTCAGCTTCTTCCTGGAACGTTTTGGGGTGATCCATCAAGCAGGGGCCGGTAAAGAAGGAAGTCAAAAAATAAATTTCACCATACATTTTTCATAGACTTTTTTAGGCAGAGTTACAGCAAAAACTGCTGAATGGAATTGCACTAAATTTGGCAGGAAGCTAGATCTTGGTTAGAAGATTGTGCTTTTTGTGATTTGGTGTAATCCATTCAGTATGTTTTGAGAAATTAAGGACTAAAATTATTTGTATATCTGGATGGTTGGGTCTGCGAGAGGCTCGCTAGAGGATCGTGAGAGTCTCACGGGAGTGCCAATTTAAACATAGAGCAATCTGATTGGCCCAGGAAGCTCTTTATCCCTTTGGGCCATCTCACTCTCATGGGAGTCAGACTCCTGCGGGAGCAAGCCCTTTGATTGGCTGCCAGTAACATGAGAAAAATGTTGCTGGCAACTAGTAAAGGACTCGGAGACACCTGTCCTGAATTAAAAAAATTAAATAATATAAGGGGCAGGGTAGGGATACCCTGCCCCTGTAGGACCCCATCCCCGGGGCTAGGTATTTTTAAGGGGAAAGGGCACATGGCCCCTCTCTCTAAGCCATTTTTGGCTCTGGAGACCCCATTCCCTGGTGCCCTATGTAATTATTTAGAGGAGGGGGTATGCTGCCCCCTTCCTGAACTATTGTGACCCCATCCCCAAGGCCCAATTTAATTGTTATGGGTGCACAACCCCCCTCCCCAAGCTATTTTGGCCTTGGAAAAACTATATATATATATATATATATATTACCTACTGGCGGTCGCCAGTAGGTAGTTATAGTTAGGACCTATTTTCCATAGGAAAAGCATTTTTTGTTTTCCTAATAACTTTGGCGTCGCTTGACGAATCTTTGCGAAATTTTCAAAACTAGTGGGGCGCTCCGGTCAGCTCCTGTCTTGAAAGTTTCGGGGTGATTTGCGAAGCGGGGGCCGAGAAAAAAGGGGGGTCCCAAAACGCGTTTTCCCCATGTTATTTTCCATAGGAAACTTTAGACACGACTACAGCTCGAACTGCTGAACGGAATTATACCAAATTTGGCAAAAAGGTAGCCCTTGGTTCAGAAAGAGTCCTTTTTGTTAAATGGTGTAAATCCATTCAGTAGTTCCTGAGAAATTCAAACAATAGAGGTCGGAACTGCTGAACGGAATTGCCCCAAATTTGGCAAAAAGGTAGTGCTTGGTTCAGAAAGCAACCTTTTTTTTAAATGGTGTAAATCCGTTCAGTAGTTGCTGAAAAATTCAAAAAATAAAAGTTTCGATATCTAGGGACGCGGTGGATTCACGAACCCTCCCGACCACGAGCTTCACTGTGATTGGCTGCCAACACTCCAAACCAGGAAGTGTTGGCAGCCATCTTGTGACTCGGTAGAACCAAGTCACAAGAAAACAGTAGAAAAAACGTAAAAAAACAAGAAAAGGGGGCAGGGTAGAAACACCCTGACCCCCTAGGCCTGCTCAGGGGGTCCCACAAGGACCCCCCGGGCCAAAAAAAGCATTTTTAAAAAAAAGATTTTTGCGGAATTCGCGCTGGGGTCGCGAATCAGGCTGAAATTTTTAAAGAAAATGAAGCGCGGGCTCCCACGCTTCATTTAAATGAGGCCCCCGGGTGGGCCAGGTCCCGGGGGCATTGCACAATATAAAATTTATATTTGCGGGGGCCCGTGGGGGCCCCCGCAGCCCCGGGCACTGTCACCTCCCCGGGGCTATGTTAATAATATGCGGGAGGGCACGCGGCCCTCCCGCAGCCCCGGGGTCCGCCACCCCCCGGGGCTTTTCTTAAATATTCGCGGGGGCACACGGCCCCCCACTGCCCCGGGGACCGCCACCCCCTGGGGCTTCTATTTTTTAAAAGCATTAAACCTGTGTGGGGGGGCTCAAGCCCCCCACACGCCCCGGGGACCACCACCTCCCCGGGGCACTAAAAATGTAAAATGGGGGGTCCGTTATGGACCCCCGAGCCCCGGGGACCACCACCTCCCCGGGGCTATTTTCACGAAGGGAGGGGGGCCGCGCGGCCCCCCTCCTGGAGCCCTTGATGGCCCTGGGGACCGCCACCCCCCAGGGCCGGCTCCTGCAGTGTCCCGGGGTGCCCACCTCCGGGACACTGCTGTTTGCTATGGCATGGCGGGAGCCGTGTGGCTCCCGCCCTGTCATAGCAAGCTCTGCTTTGGATTTTGGAAGCGAGAGCAGGTTCTCTGCTCTCGCTTCCAAAATCCAGCACATTGCTTTTCCACACGGGGAGCTGCATGTCAGCAGCTCCCCGTGTGGAAAGCAATGCCGGCTCCCGCAGGTGGCGGGGAGCCGGCGGGACCGTGGGGGAAATGGGGTCCCCCCACGGTCCCCAACGGATAGGCCAGGCCCCGGGGGATGGGGTCCCCGGGGCCAGGAGTGGCCTGGGACGCGGCCCCCCTCCCACCCAAAAAATTTAAAAAATAAAAAAGAAAGGCCGGCCCCGGGGGATGGGGTCCCCGGGGCCATAAATGGCCTGAGGAGGGGGGCCACGTGCCCCCCCAAAGATACATACAAAGAAAAATAAATACTGGCCATGCCCAGGGAAATGGGGTCCCCGGTGCCGAAAATGGCCTCGGGAGGGGGGCCACGCGGCCCCCTTCCGTTTAAAAAATTAAGAAAAGAGGGGTCAGGCCCTGGGGGATGGGGTCCCCAGGGCCCAAAAAAATAGGAAAGGAAGGGGGGCCACACAGCCCCCCTTCTAAAAAAGAAACAAAAAAAATAGCCGGCATCGTGCTGGAGGCCCCGCCCCCTCCCAGCAACACTCTGCAAACGCGCCCAGTGGCGCGTTTTAAGTTGGGGAATTAATTCCCCTTGAATCCTGAGGGTCACTGGGGGCCAACTAGCCCACCAGGTACTTCCAATAAGCGCCACAGGGCTGCCTTGCAGAGAGGTGGTCCGAGGCCACGCCCCTTTTTACACCTCTGCAACGCAGCTCTGCGGCGCTTACTGGAGGTACCTGGTGGGCTAGTTGGACCTCAGGGACCCTCAGGATTCAAGGGGACTTAATCCCCCAACTTAAAATGTGCAACTGGGCGCGTTTGCACACTTGTCACATCAGGCCCCGCCCCCTGCCTTCACCACTGTGCAAACGCACCTCGTGGCGTGTTTTAAGTTGGGGGATTAAGTCCCCTTGAATCCTGAGGGTCCCTGGGGGCCAACTAGCCCACCAGGTACCTCCAGGAAGTGCCAGGGAGCTGCCTTGCAGAGAGGTGGTCCAAGGCCACGCCCCCTTTTTACACCACTCTGCAACGCAGCTCTGTGGTGCTTACTGGAGGTAGCTGGTGGGCTAGTTGGCCCCCGGGACCCTCAGGATTCAAGGGGACTTAATAGGGACGTTATAGATACAAATTAGCATTTAAAAAACCTTAGAAATTCACTGAAAAAACCATAGGTTTCAGGCACGTTATAGTTAGAAATTAGCATTTAAAAAACCTTAGAAATTCACAGAAAAAACCATAGGTTTCAGGGACGTTATAGTTAGTTGGAGATTTCACTCGTACAAAACCAGAGAAATTCCACCGTTATAGTTAGTTCAGCTAACTATAACTCGCGCCCCCGCAATGCACTGCTGATGATGTCACATATTACATCATTCATGACATGGTCAGTGACATCACTGATGACATCACTGATGACATCTCAAATGACATCACTGATGACATCACTGATGACATCATCCAGTGACTATGTGTTTTTGTAAAGTTTAAATATGTTTTATATATATATATGCCGAGGTGTATTGAAAAATGAGTGGGTGTATAAGTGTCTAGATGGATGATTTAGTAGGTGCGTGACTGACTGTATAAGTGAGTGATTAAATGTGTCTTACTGAATGCATGGGTTAGTGACTGATACAGACATTCACACAGTTTAGGGGCATATCTACAAGGCCCCGTGATAAAATTATCGCCGCTTTAGCGCCTGTTTTCGGATGAAAAGCGGCGATAATTTTAACGCCCTATTAGCAAGGACACGCTAACGCGTGAATTCATGCTTCTTCGCCCTTTCTCTTATCGCCCAGCTTTGCATCTCTAATGAGATGCAAAGTGGGCGTTCCTCCCCAGAATAACGGGAGAAATGTTGCTAAGCGACATTTCTCCTATTATCAAGCCTCACGCAAAGAAGCATAGCGACAAGAAAAGTAGCGATAACCTCTGTTATCGCTACTTTCCTTACGCCTGTTTTGAAACTGACTTAGCCATGATATCCTATGGAAGGTGGATATCATGGCTAAGTATGTGTAGCCCTATCAGCAAGCTATCGCCAAAGTTGTGCGATTATCGCTGGATTTCCAGCGATAATCGCACAGATGACAGCTTGCACTCTGAATTTTATCGCTTTGGAGATAAGCGTTGCTGATAGCACGCTATCTCCGCGATAAAATTCAGAGTTGGCCGGCGATAATTATCCTCACGCTAAGAGCGCTGAGCGATAATTATCGCCAGCCCTTGCTGATATGCCCCCAAGTTTGTCAGTTGGTGTGTAAGCGGTTGCATGGGTTGGTGAGTAGCTAAATGAGGATCTATATGGGTTATTGATTGGTTGTCTGAATATCTGTATGGGTGCCTGTGTGGGTGGGTGGGGGGTTGTGACTCTGTGCATAGATGTGTGAGTGGATGATTCACTGGGTGTACGGGTTCAAGAGTGCATCTGTGAAGGGCTGTATGGGTGGGTGAGTGTGTGTATGGGTGTGTTGGTGAGTGAATGGATGCCTCAGTGGTACATGTGTGAGTAACTGCATATGTGAAAGGCAGTATATCTGAGTGTTGGAGTGTATAAATGACTATATGTGAGAGTGAGTGATTGTGAGAGTGGATGTATGGATCAGTGTGTGCTTGTATTAGTTATCGTATAAGAGTGTAAGTATGTGTTAGTATATATTTGAATAAGTGAGGTGGTGTGTGTATAACTGTATAGGTGAGTAAATGGGAGTGTGATTGATTCTTTGCATGACTGACTATGTGTGTGAGTAACTCTATGGATGAGTGGTGGTGTGTGAGTGTCTGTAAAGATATGTGAGTGTATATGATAATGCCGTATTGATGGTTGACTGCATGTATGAGTGACTGTATAGGTGAATGAGTGGATGTGTGTGTAAACCTAGGAATTAGTGAGTGGGTATGTTCTAACTGGTATTGGTGTGTCTATGGTTTCGAAAATGGTAGTCTGTATTTCAGAGTGGGTGTATCAAAGGTTATATTAGGGTATGAGGAGGTGCATCAGATTATCACGTGGATGATGTAATCAGTGATGTCATCAGTGATGTCATTTGAGATGTCATCAGTGATGTCATCAGTAATGTCATCAGTGATGTCACTGACCATGTCATGAATGATGTAATATGTGATGTCATCAGCAGTGCATTGCAGGGGCACGAGTTATAGTTAGGTGAACTAACTATAACGCCGGAATTTCTCTGGTTTTGTACGAGTGAAATGTCCAACTAACTATAACGTCCCTGAAACCTATGGTTTTTTCAGTGAATTTCTAAGGTTTTTTAAATGCTAATTTCTAACTATAACGTGCCTGAAACCTATGGTTTTTTCAGTGAATATATATATATATATATATATATTATCTACTGGCGGTCGCCAGTAGATAGTTATAGTTAGGACCTATTTTCCATAGGAAATCCGCAACATTCTATTTGAAATAACGTTGGCGCTCGGTTGACGAATCTTCGCGAAATTTTCCAACTTGTTGGGGCGCTCCGGTCCGCTCCTATCCTGAAAGTCTCGGGGTGATTCGGCAAGCGGGGGCCGAGAAAAAAGGGGGGTCCCAAAACGTGTTTTCACCATGCAATTTTCCATAGGAACCTTTAGTCGCAGCTACAGCCCGAACTGCTGAACGGAATTACACCAAATTTGCCAAAAAGGTAGCCCTTGGTTCAGGGTCATGCCTTTTGCTTAAATGGTGTAAATCCGTTCAGTAGTTCCTGAGAAATTTGAAAAAGAAAACAAATATATATCTGGGCGGAGCCTAACCACACATGTCATCGTGAGATCTGATTGGCTGTCAGCACTTCATCCTGGAATTGCTGGCAGCCATCTTGGGACCAATATAAATGATAGTACCCCATTGAAATGCATTGTAGTGAATCGAAGATTTTGAGGGTTACCAAAAGGAGAACTATAAAGGGTGATAACAGACTTTAGTTACATTAGAATTCATTTGTTGATGGTACCATACTAATTTCAGGAATTGTGGTGTGTTCTAAGGTGATTTTACCCTGTGAAAAACCTTCTGCTGGGATATCATGAATCATGTTTGAGAGAAAACTATTTTCACATGCTTGTCCCATACAGTTTTGGAAGGTGCTCCAGAAGCTAAAATGAGAGCATATTTTCTGTAAATTCACATTATCTTTCTCAGTCATGTGAGAATGAAGTCTGACATTCTCAGTAAAACATGTACATCCAACAAGGGCAGAGACTGTCAGTTGATTCCTTTGTGTTCTACTGCAGCTTCCCAGAGTGTTCTAAAGAACAACTAGAGTGCTAACAGCCTTACTTATGACAAAAGTATGGCACACCTGAAGCCATCTTGGATGGACTAAACTGGTAACACTTAAAACATTTAATTTAAAAAGGAACAAAATGATGGGGTTCATTTTGTCATAGAAATTATGGTTAGTGCTGTAGATAGAAAAATTAGGACATGTTTCAAGTGTGATCTCAAATATCTTCCTGTTATATTTCAACAGGAGCAGCCTGTCAGTTGATGCCTTTGTGTTCTACTGCAGCTTCCCAGAGTGTTCTAAAGAACAACTAGAGCGCTAACAGTCTTACTTATGACAAAATTATGGCACACCTGAAGCCATCTTAATTGGAATAAACTGGTAAATCTTAAAACATTTAATTTAAAAAGGAACAAAATGAGGGGGTTCATTTTGTCATAGAAATTATGGTTAGTGCTGTAGAAAGAAAAATTAGGACATGTTTTAAGTGAGATCTCAAATATCTTCCTGTTATATTTCAACTAGGAGCAGCCTGTCAGTTGATGCCTTTGTGTTCTACTGCAGCTTCCCAGAGTGTTCTAAAGAACAACTAGAGCGCTAACAGTCTTACTTATGACAAAAGTATGGCACACCTGAAGCCATCTTGATTGGAATAAACTGGTAACACTTAAAACATTTAATTTAAAAAGGAACAAAATGAGGGGGTCATTTTGCCATAGAAATTATGGTTAGTGCTGTAGAAAGAAAAATTAGTGCTAAAACACTACCCCAGCACGACACCCTACACTACCCAAACATAACTGCACTACCCTAAACCCTAAAACACTACCACCAGCACGACTCCCTACACTACCCAAACACCACTGCACTGCACTACACTAAACCCTAAATATACCCCCAGCATGACCACCCACACTACACAAACACCACTGCACTACCCTATACCCTAAAACACGACCCCCTACACTACACAAACACGACTGCACTACACTAAACCCTAAAACACTACCCACAGCATGACCCCTTCACTACACAAACACCACTGCACTGCCCTAAACCCTAAAACATTATCCCAGCACTACCCCCTATACTACCCAAACACCACTGCACTGACATAAACCCTAAAACACTACCCCCAGCACAACCCCTACACTACACAAACACCACTGCACTACCCTAAACCCTAAAACACTACCCCAAGCACGACTCCCTACACTACCCAAACACCACTGCACTACCCTAAACCCTAAATCTACCCCCAGCACGACCCCTACAGTACCCAAACACCACTGCACTACCCTAAACCATAAAACACTACCCCCAGCATGACCCCCTACATTACACAAACACCACTGCACTACCCTAAACCCTAAAACACTACCACCAGCATGACCCCTACACTACTCAAACACCACTGCACTACCCTAAACCCTAAAACACTACCCCAGCACGACCCCTCACACTACCCATACACCACTGCACTACCCTAAACCCTAAAACACTACCACCAGCACGACCCCCTCACACTACTGCACTACCCCAAACCCGAAAACACTACCCCCAGCACGACCCCCTACACTACCCAAACACCACTGTACTACCCTAAACCCTAAAACACTACCCCCAGCATGACCCCCTACACCACCCAAACACCACGGCACTACCCTAAACCCTAGAAAAGAAATCCCCACCCCATGCCCAATCCCCTTACCTCTCACTCCTCATGGTTCCTCTCTCCTCGTGGTTCCTGCTTCACGTCATCTCTGAGGGGCGGTGCACGTCGTTGTGAGGAAACAGAACAGCCGTTCTGTTTCCTTACAACTACATGGATCGTCTACATGTTTTTTAGAACGCATGGTCATTTACCATACATACCTTTACAACAAAATTCGTTGTAAAGGCATGCGTGGTAAATGACCATGCGTTCTAAAAAAATGCGTAGTAATGACTTTGTGATGTATAACGCATGCGTGGTAATGCATGCGTTGTAATGGTATCGCAAAGTAAAAAAGTCGTTGTAACGGCTGTTTACCGATCGAACCTGGCCCCTGTTCTTCAGTGAGACGTTTATTTGATTAATTAGGAGGAAGGAATGTGTTTTTTTTACCGAAAAGTGCATTCCCGGCTGTTGTATTGTGAAAGTGTCCGCGTGGCCTGGTTTCACTTCCGGTGAGAGAGTGGAAGAGTCTGTTTGGATCTAAAGGAGTTCTGTTGTTGGACGGGGCCGGCGCGACATGTCATCAGAAAACATAGCTAATGGAAAGCGTCCTCCCTGATGTGTGGAGCAGTGCCATGAGAGGTCAACGAGTGTGCGTCCCACCGCAGTATGACCGTACCGCGTGACCTATGTGCCGCCTCCAGGGTACGGGAGGCAGAAGCGGCATCGCAGGTCCTCTTGAAGACCGTTGTAGCACTAATTCTACATTTTGGTACTAGGGCATTTTAACTTCGTTGTTCCTGCCAGATACAAAGAGAAGATCCTGTGTTATTCAGTGCCCTCGTTACCTTTTTTGTGGATTGTGGTGCACGACTGGGCACCCCACCTCATGTGCCATCTGCAGGGCCTCTGCCCTCGGATCACTGGTTTCGGTTTTTGGAGTGGCAACATAAACAGTTGCTCCCAAAGGACTAGCCTGAACACTTAGGTGAATATCCCCTGCACCAGCATTCCACGGAAATTCTTTCCTAGCTCTCCCACGTCAACGAGCACGGCTCCGCTCGCGACACCGTATGACGTCATCGGAGCCATAAGAGGACCTCGTCGGCGTGCTGACGTCAGTTCCACCCATTTTTTCCGTGCCACCGAGGCAAACAGGGGACCAAGACATTTTCACATGTATACATAGTATAATAAATATATATATATTCACTGAAAAAACCATAGGTTTCAGGCACGTTATAGGTAGAAATTAGCATTTAAAAAACCTTAGAAATTCACTGAAAAAACCATAGGTTTCAGGCACATTATAGTTAGAAATTAGCATTTAAAAAACCTTAGAAATTCACTGAAAAAACCATAGGTTTCAGGGGCGTTATAGTTAGTTGGACATTTCACTCATACAAAACCATAGAAATTCCCCCGTTATAGTTAGTTCAGCTAACTATAACTCGTGCGCCTGCAATGCACTGCTGATGACGTCACATATTACATCACTCATGACATGGTCAGTGACATCACTCATGACATCACTGATGACATCACTGATGACATCATCCAGTGAATGTGCGTTTTTCTGAAAATTAAATATGTTTTATATATGTATATGTATGTCTCAAGGTCGATGGAAGAATAAATGGGTATATAAATGTCTAAATGGATGATTGTTTTTGTAAAATTGATTGTATAACTGACTAAGTGTATCTTAGTGAATATATGGGTTAGTGAGTAATGTTTAAATATGAAAATATCTGTATCAGTCTCTCACTTTGTGTATAAGTGGCTGCATGGGTTGGTGAGTAGCTACATGAGTGTCTATATGGGTCTATATGGGTTATTAGTTGGTTTTTTGAGTATCAGTATGACTGTCTGTATGGTTCGGTGGGGGGTATTACTTAGTGCATAGATGCATGAATGAGTGACTCACTGTTTGTATGTGTTGAAGACAGCATGTGTGCAGGACTGTATAGGTGGATGAGTATGTGTATGGGTCTGTTAGTGAGTGAATGACTGTCTCAATAGTGTCTTTATGAGTAACTACATATGTTTTAAACTAGTATATGTGAGTATTGGTGTATATAAGTGAGTATATGTGAGAGTGAGAGATTGGAAGAGTTCCTGTACAAATAAGTAGGTGTTTCTATAAGTGATTGTTTAAGAGAGTAAGTATGTGTAAGTTTCTGTAGAAGTAAGTGTGGTAGTGTGTGTATAACTGTATATGCAAGTAAATGGATGTTTGATACTTTGTTTGCATGTGTGACTATGTGTGTGAGTAACTCTATGGATGAGTGGCAGTATGTAACAGGATGTATAGGTGTATGAGTACATATGATGAGTGAGTATATGTATGAGTGACTGTATAGGGACTGTTGGTGAATGAGTAGATGTGTGTGTAGATCTTGGAATTAATGAATAGGTGTGTTGTAACTGGTATTGGTATGTCCATTGTTTTGAAAATGTTAGTTTGTATTTTTGAGAGTGTATATCAAAGGTTATATTAGGGTGAGAGGAGGTCTGCCACTCTATCACAAGGATGATGTCATCAGTGATGTCATCAGGGATGTCATTTGAGATGTCATCAGTGATGTCATGAGTGATGTAATATGTGACATCATAAGCAGTGCATTGCGGGCGCGCGAGTTATAGTTAGCTGAACTAACTATAACGGGGGAATTTCTATGGTTTTGTACGAGTGAAATGTCCAACTAACTATAACGCCCCTGAAACCTATGGTTTTTTCAGTGAATATATATATATATATATATATATTATCTACTGGCGGTCGCCAGTAGATAGTTATAGTTAGGACCTATTTTCCATAGGAAATCCGCAACATTCTATTTGAAATAACTTTGGTGCTGGTTGACGAATCTTGGCGAAATTTTCAAAACTTATGGCCCGCTCCGGTCCGCTCCTATCCTGAAAGTTTCGGGGTGATTCGGCAAGCAGGGGCCGAGAACAAAGGGGGGTCCCAAAACGTGTTTTCCCCATGCAATTTTCCATAGGAACCTTTTATCGCAGCTACAGCCCGAACTGCTGAACGGAATTACACCAAATTTGGCAAAAAGGTAGCCCTTGGTTCAGAGTCGTGCCTTTTGCTTAAATGGTGTAAATCCGTTCAGTAGTTCCTGAGAAAATCAAAAGTAAAATCACATATATATCTATGGCCGAGTAGGGTCCGCGTATCCTCCCGATCACGAGCTGCATGCTAATTGGCTGTCAAGTGGCTGTCAACACTGCAAATCAGGAAGTGTTGGCAGCCATTTTGTCCCTCGGTAGAATCGAGGCACAGAAACAAGTGCGCAAAACGCAAAAAGGGGGCAGGGTAGAAACACCTGACCCCTAGGTCTGCTCAGGGGTCCCACAAGGACCCCTGGGCAGAAAAAGCATTTAAAAAAAAAAAAATCAGCGGGATGCGCTTAGGGTGCGCGGATCCCGCCGTGATTAAAAAAAAATCGAAGCGCGGTCTCTTGCGCTTTGAGGCTATTTTCCCACGGGTGGGCCAAGTCCCGGGGGCATGCGGGGTTGATTTATATTTATAGGGGGGCCTCTAAGGCCCCCAAGCCCAGGGACCGCCACCCCCGGGGCTTTAAAAAATGGTGCGGGAGGGCTCTCCGCCTCCCGCAGCCCCGGGGACCGCCACCCCCGGGGCTTCTTTTTAAATTTTAATCACCTGTGGTGGGGGGCTCCAGCCCCCACATGCCCCGGGGACCGCCACCTCCCGGGAAACTTAGAAAAGAAATGTGGGGGTCCGTTTCAGACCCCCGAAGCCCCGGGGACCACCACCTCCCCGGGGCTCAGTTGATGTTGGGAGGGGGGCCGCGTGGCCCCCCTCCTGGAGCCTGTGGTGGCCCTGCGGACCACCACCCCAGGGCCGGCTCCTGCAGTGTCCCGGATGCCTACCCCTGGGACACTGCTGTTTGCAATGGCAGGACGGAGCCGCGCGGCTCCCGTCCCTGTCATTGCAAACTAGCTTTGCTTCATTGAAGCGAGAGCAGGGAAACCTGCTCTCGCTTCAATGAAGCAAAGCAGATTGCTTTTCCATAAGGGGAGCTGCATGTCAGCAGCTCCCCTTATGGAAAGCAATGCCGGCTCCCGCAGGACGCGGGGAGCCGGCGGGACCGTGCGGGGATTGGGGACCCCCCCACGGTCCCCAACCAGTGGCCAGGCCCCGGGGGATGGGGTCCCTGGGACCATTAGTGGCCCGAGAGGGGGGCCACGCAGCCCCCCTCCCAAAAAAAGGAATTATTTAAAAAAAATAAAAAAAAAGACGCAAAGGCCGGCCCCGGGGGATGGGGTCCCCGGGGCCTTAAATGGCCTGAGGAGGGGGGCCATGCAGCCCCCCTCCGAATATTTTATTAAAAAAAAACAGTGGGCATGCCCCGGGGGATGGGGTCCCCGGGGCCAATAGAGGCCCAGGGAAGGGGGGCACACATATATGTGATTTTCCTTTTGATTTTCTCTGGAACTACTGAACGGATTTACACCATTTAACAAAAAGGGTTCTTTCTGAACCAAGAACTACCTCTTTGCCAAATTTGGTGTAATTCCGTTCAGCAGTTCGGGCTGTAGCCGTGTCTAAAGTTTCCTATGGGAAAATGAATGGGGAAAACACGTTTTGGGACCCCCTCTTTTCTCGGCCCCCGATTGACGAATCACCCCGAAACTTTCAGGGTAGGAGCGGACCGGAGCGGGCCATAAAGTTTGAAAACTTTGCGAAGATTCATCAACCGGCAAGAGAGTTATTTCAAATAGAATGTCGCGGATTTCCTATGGAAAATAGGTCCTAACTATAACTATCCACTGGCGACCGCCAGTAGATAATATATATATATATATTTACCTACTGGCAGTTGCCAGTAGGTAGTTATGGTTAGCACCAAATTTTACATAGGAAAAGCATTTTTTTTATTTTTTGTTTTGCCAATAACTTTGGCGCTGCTTGACGAATCTTCACGAAATTAAAGAAAAAAACTTACCCTTTTTAGGTCGAGCCTAGCGCAGCGCGCATGCGCTGATCTGCGAGGCTTCTTGTAACTACTCAAAACTACTCCGTGGGGGTCTGACTCCCCCCAAGCATAGGATTGGCTTTTGCATGTGTCTTTCAAGAATGAAAGCACGCAAATGGGTAAAGGCGGGTGCATGTCCCACCTCTTTTTGTAACGTTGACTCCCACGGCGTTTTGCTCTCGGGAGCGAGCAGCGGCACGCAGGGCGGAAGCTGCATTCCTGTGCCCACCCCACCACTCCTCTTGAGCTGCTTGTTTTCATTTGCAGCCTGCGCTCCATGTTTGCACCCCCTCCCACTCTTCCTTGTTTGTTATTATCTGTAGCGCGGTCCGCTTTCCCTTTGGGGACCGCGCTTGTTTATTTAATTAATTTTCTGCACGATTTGCTTTCATTTTTGCTGCCGTCCTAGTTCCTTCTGTTTTTTTACAGTGCATTACAAGCGCCACAACTTTCTGGATTGAAAGTTAACTACATAACTTCTAGTTAATTAGATTTCTCCCAGCACACGCTGGTAGGCCGCATATCCAGATAATTAGATATCCCAGCAGCGCACACATATTCACAGTTCCTTATCATATTCATACTTTTTAAAAAGTAATCAGTGAAACGGCATAGCTGGCATGTCACGGGCTGCACGAAGCTTTCAAATTTATATAATTAGCAGACTTCCTAGATTAACACAAAAACATACATCTTTTGCTCGGCTTTACCTCGCCACTGCTTACCGCTACTGTGTGCGACCACTGCGCTTACTCACAAAAAATGCCTTTTTTGAGAAACCCATGTTAATCATTGGGCAGTTTTGCAAAATTTCTCCCAGCACACGCTGGTAGGCCTCATATTAAAGTGTCCTTGTGTAACGTAACTAGAGCTCATGTCAAGCGCTCCAAAACATTCGGGTCGAGTTCGCGCTATATAAATTTGCAGAAAAAAAAAAAAATGACCTGCCCCTGTTCCAATGCAGGGAGAGGCATACTGTAAACAGCGCTACAGGTGGGGCCTGCAGCTTCGTGGCGCTTAGAAGCACAGCCCTGTGACCGCAGCGCACCTAATGCCCCAAGCACAGCCATGTGACCGCTGCGTACCTAATGCTCCGAATTCCGTGCAGCGCGTGCACCAGGTAAGGTTTGTAAAGGTGGGGGTGGGGGGCGCGGTGTTGTTTGAAAGTTAATTACATAACTTCCAGTTAATTAGATATCCCAGCAGCGCACACACATTCACAGTTCCTTATCATATTCATACTTTTTCAAAACTAATCAGTGAAACGGCATAGCTGGCATGTCACGGGCTGCACGAAGCTTTCAAATTTATATAATAAGCAGACTTCCTAGATTAACACAAAAACATACATCTTTTGCTCGGCTTTACCTCGCCACTGCTTACCGCTACTTTGTGCGACCACTGTGCTTACTCACAAAAAATCCCTGTTTTTGAGAAACCCATGTTAATCATTGGGCAGTTTTGCGAAATTTCTCCCAGCACATGCTGGTAGGCCGCATATCCAGTTAATTAGATATCCCAGCAGCGCACACACATTCACAGTTCCTTATCATATTCATACTTTTTCAAAAGTAATCAGTGAAACGGCATAGCTGGCATGTCACGGGCTGCACGAAGCTTTCAAATTTATATAATTAGCAGACTTCCTAGATTAACACAAAAACATACATCTTTTGCTCGGCTTTACCTCGCCACTGCTTACCGCTACTTTGTGCGACCACTGTGCTTACTCACAAAAAATGCCTGTTTTTGAGAAACCCATGTTAATCATTGGGCAGTTTTGCAAAATTTCTCTCAGCACACGCTGGTGGGCCGCATATTAAAGTGTCCTTGTGTAATGTAACTAGAGCTCATGTAAAGCGCTCCAAAACCTTCGGGTCGAGTTTGCACTATATAAATTTGCAGAAAAAAAAGAGAAATGACCTGCCCCTGTTCCAATGCAGGGAGAGGCATACTGTAAACAAAATTTACAGTATTGAACATAGCAGCTACATTGCTCTACAACATACCTTAAAAACATTGCCAATATCTCTGGCTAAACACTTATAAGGTCCCAAAGGCGAGACCTATTGGCTATGCCAATGCTTGTTGGTTCAGCTGCTGTGTTGAAAGTTTTCGGGTGATCCGTCAAGTGGGGGCTGAGAAAAAAGGGTGGTCCCGAAACACATTTTCCCCATGTTATGTCTATGGGGATTTTTCAGTTTTTGAACACGACTACAGCTTGAACTGCTGAACGGATTTACACCAAATTTCGCAGAAAGCTAGATGTTGGTCCAGAAAGCGTGCTTTTTGTGATTTGGTGTAAATCCATTCAGCAGTTTCAGAGATATTAAAGTTTTAAAAATAGATATTTGGGGATGCGGGTCCTTGCAGTGGACTCACTGGATCCTGATAACATTTTCTGGGCTGCCAAGACTTCAAACAGGAAGTGTTGGTAGCCATCTTGGGACTCGCTTGAAGCCGAGTCCCACAAAAAAAGTAAAAAATTATGAAAAGGGGGCAGGGTAGGAATACTCTGACTCCCCACATATGGTGGGGGGGGTCCCACAGTGACCCCACGGGGGAAAAAAACATATTTATTTTATTTAATTTTGCCACAAATTCACGGGTGGACCTGCGGATCCACAGCAAAATAAAAATAAAAAGACGCACTGGCTCCCGCGCATCTTTTTTTTAAAACCCCTAGGTGGGCCAAATCCCAGAAGTATGAAGGAAATGAAGGAGGGGGGCTCAAGGGGCCCCCCTCCTAGGCTTATGAAAAGGCCTGGGGCAGTAAATACTAGAAATGCAGGGGGGCCCGCTCGGCCATGCCCACTGCCCCGGGGACCGCCACCTCCCCTGGAACCCTTAAGACTAGGAATGCGGAGGGCACACCCTGCTGCCCCAGGGACCACCACCTCTCTGGGGCAGCAGTACACCATATTCTACGCCAGTATAGGATTGGCCGTAACCTGGCAAGATCCGCCAAGGCTTTCCTGCCTAGATCATTCCTTAGGGGGAGGGTGGGTGTACTCTGTGGGAGGCTAGTTTTCGCACGCAAGAACGTGTTCTCGGCAATTGTTAGCTGGGACATGTTCTCTAAGCCCCACAGCTCAGCCCCATAAAGGACTGAGCTCACCACTTTGCTATTGTAAATTTGAAGTACCGGGCTAAGGGGCTTTGTCAGGGAGGTTTTGTATTCCTTTCTCAAGGTACCGGCTAACTGCCGGTGTTTTACTGCCATGGCTTCTATAGGTGGCTTCCACCTCATGTCCTTCTGTAGTTTAATGCCCAGATAGAAAAATGCATCAACCAGCTCCAGGGGAAGCCCGTCCATAGTCATTCTCCCCTTAAAAGATCTGTGCTGAATGAAGGCCATGAACTTTGTCTTAGCAGCATTCATTTTTAAACCTCGCAGGAGACAGAACTCTTCATAACGTTGGAGTGCACGCTGTAATCCGCTCTGGGTTTTAGAGATTATCAGCGTGTCATCCACAAACATTAGAATGGGGATCTTACTTCCAGCTAAAACAGGTGCGTCAGTGTGGATGGCAGCAAGGAAGTTTGCGACTCCATTTATAAAGAGGGAGAACAATGTGGGAGCCAGCACACATCCTTGATGGATGCCATTTCGTACAGGGAAAGGATCTGTCTTGTTTCCCGGTGCCCCCCAGTGGATTTGTGCATAATTTTCCTCATGGAGGCGGGCAAACAGGGAAAGTAAGTCGAGTGGCATCCCCATCTCCTTCAGGACCTCTCACAGTTTATTCCGTGAGACCAGGTCAAAAGCAGATTTGAGATCGACAAAGGCAGCATACATGCTGCCCTTGCCGAGAACTATTGTTTGCCAATATATGAGGACAAAGCGAAAGACCTGGTCAATTGTGCTAATATGGGCCCTGAAGCCTGCCTGGAGGGGCGTAAGAATGGCGTTTTCATCTATCCAGGCCTGAACCTTGGCCAAAACAAGCCGGGCCACCACTTTTTGTATGGAATCGATGAGGCTTATTGGCCTGTAATTGCCAGGCAAGGATTTATCTCCTTTTTTATATATGGGGATTATCTCCACCCCCCGCCAGGTGTCCGGGATAGGGGCTCCTTGAGCAATGGCATTAGCAAGTAATAATATGTATTTGGCCCATTTGAGTCTGTCCTGCAGAAAAATATTGGCAGGAACACAGTCTATCCCAGGGGCTCTGCCTCCTGTGAGTGCTCTAAGTGCACAACTAACATCTGCCTCATCAAAAACCCTGTTGACATGGTAGGGGTGGGTTGGGAATGGTAGACTATCCTCAGCTTCATCACAGGCATATTGAGTGGTAAAGAGGCTAACCCACACATCAGGGTCGACATGGTTTTCCGGGGGCTGTGCTAATGCTCCCCTACCCCATTTTACCACGTTCCAGAACCGCTGGGTGTTGTTGCTATACCAAGCACATTTTAATTCCTGCCATCTATCTTCATCCCAGGCTTTTTTGGCACAATGAATAGCTTTCTTATAGATAGACCTAGCCATTCGCACTCTGGACACGTCACCCAGCTTGATTGCTTCACCAAGGGCGCTGCGGGCATGTCTACAATCAAGGTTGTACAAATGATGTTTTTCACCCTAGTGATGTCTTTCACCCTAGCCTTGCTCGGTTTTTGGAAATACCTGCATATTTTTAAAAACAGTGAGTTGTGCAACTGCGTGAGTTCTTTGAGCGATTGGAGGTTAAGGAGGCATGTCTCCATCGCTCTTACTGTGCTTTCCAGCTCACTAGTTATGGAGGATAGTATTTCCTGTCTCTCTGGGCACTTTGGATCTACTGTCGATTTGGGAAGAATTAAATATACAGCAAGAGTATCCCTGTAAGCAGATTGATGGGACACGTCAGCACAGTTCCATTACCAACCTCTGGAATGCTTTACTCAACAACCTGGATGCAGTCTCAGCATCCCTGTTCTACCACTCCGATAAGCTTGACATGCAAGTAGATATCATGAGTGCATTTGCAGATCACATTGTGGGAATTGATGCAATACTTCTTGCTCTGAATAATTTAATCACTAGGGTCCAGTTGGACCCAGCCACAGTGTATCACCCTTGTCCCTGCCCTTCTACCATTGATGCCATTGCCAGGATACCTGAAAAGTTGGACACCCTTCTCGACCGGATTCCCCCAGTACCACTCTCACAGACTGACTCATCTGTGAGCCCACAGGACAACATAAGTCTAAGTACAGAACCTGTTCGTACTATGGCATCCAATTTACTGACCGCAGGTGGTCCGTTAGTCATTATTAATCTTGATTCTGATCATCACGAGGCATTGGTGGGGCCTGCTTTGGAGCATGTATCACCACCTGGGTCTGACTCCTGGGTGCCACAACCAACAGAGAAAGTGACTCTGGTACTGCCCCTCCCAACCCACATACTACCACTAGTGGCCCTTCATCTGAGTCAACAGCCACTGAAAGGCCACAAATAAAGAGGGAATGCAAAAGGCTCGGAAAGGCTAGATATAAGCGTGGCGACAGCCGTTCCCCGCCCCCTACTTGCCCCTACCCAAACCCTGCAATTCAGGCTGACCCCGGCAATGATCCCTCAGTTGGCTTGGTGGCCACTCACCCAATTCCAGATGTGAAGATTCCTAGTGATATTAGAATCTATCCCCTGTTAAACTGCAATTCAGCTTTAAAGTCAGGTCAGAGAGACAGTATTGTTGAGGCAGGAGAGTCTCAACTTCAGCCACAGCTCTACGTATCTGCAGTACCAGCGCCTCTTTCAGGTGCACCGGATCCATCTGCAGGCATCTTTCATACTGCCAATTCCAGCTCTTCCATCGCTGGTCCTATTACATACCATTTGAGGAGGGAAAGTAGAAAAGGAGGGGAAGTATAACATCCGCTCAGCCCATATTACTAACAGAGTTGGAAACCAATTTACCGGCAGTGCCTGAACTCGTGAGTCAGCCCTCTATCCCTGTTCCTGCTCCTGGTTTCTGTCACTCTCATATAGAGCACCCTTGCCTAGAACCCCAAGGGATTACTGCTATTAACCATACTACCTCTTCTATGAGGACTCTAACAACTTCTCTGAATATGCGGACTAGTGACATCATGCCCCCGGAAGCAGCAGCACAGAAAGCAGCCTGCACTTGCAACTTCCCCACAAACAAGCTTGAGTTTACTCCACTCTATGTCTCCAGGGGCAATCATGATGCCCTCAATAAGAGTACTATTTTGAAGCTGCTTGGGGTGGCCACTGGCATCGGCTATTTTAATTCTTCACAACTGGAGACTATTGAATTTAGAGAAAAGCCTGCTCAAAGGGGTAATGACATTACCATCACATCGTGGAGTATCCCGGACTTGGAGTTTGCAGACAGAATATCGAATAAAAAATATCGAGTTGCACAAATATCGAGTAAAAATATCTTGGTTCAGAAATATCGACAGCAAGAATATCGTGGTCAAGAATATCGACTTAAGATAAGTAATATCGACTTTAAAAATATCGAAGTGTTTAATATTGTTTGCAAAAATAGAGGGGTCGATTCCGATCTCGGCCGGAAGCGCACCTAACACTATTCGTCCGGAAAAAAAACAAGCCGAACGCGTGTTTCCCGACCGATTCGAACATTCTTACGAACGAGCAAGTACGATGCGCATAACTGCCCAGATCCCGACCCAGCCGTACGTATCCATTCCAGCTCCTGTTCCCCGCCCGAGCCGGATCCGTAAACGCCAAATCGAGTCGCACAGAAGCAAATATACAGCACCTTCCGGCTGGACTAGTACGATGCGCCTTCCGTACGCGCCGAACCCGTCGCTACGTCCGGCACGTTAGAGCATCCGGGAGAGGCGCACATAAGCTCCGATTCGCGCCAAAAGACGATCCACGGCTATGAGACGAACAAGCCAGCGACGAGTATGAGTCGAAGCAACGAGAAACCCGAACGAGACGAACCAACCATGAATCCCATCGCGCAGGTCCTACCAATACTCTACATATATTACCGGGACCGGTACGGACGCGTACGGTGCAGACGGTAAGTCAAACACCCACTACACAAACAAACAACACGTACCCGACATATGTCACACACACATAGGGATGCAGAAATGACGTACACTAGCAACAGCAGAACCATAGGGGCGGGATGGCCATCACCAATGCCATACACACCCATAGGGGCCTGGATGCCTGTCACTACCACCACCCCTACTCATGGGTGCTGGATGCCTACCACCAACACCACCCCTACTCATGGGGGGCTGGATGCCTACCACTACCACCACCCCTACTCATGGGGGGCTGGATGCCTACCACTACCACCACCCCTACTCAGGGGGGGCTGGATGCCTACCACTACCACCACCCCTACTCAGGGGGGCTGGATGCCTGTCACTACTACCATCCCCACACATAGGGGAATTGATGCCTACCACTACCACCACCCCTACTCATGGGTGCTGGATGCCTACCACCAACACCACCCCTACTCATGGGGGGCTGGATGCCTACCACCAACACCACCCCTACTCATGGGGGGCTGGATGCCTACCACTACCACCACCCCTACTTATGGGGGGCTGGATGCCTAGCACTACCACCACCCCTACTCAGGGGGGGCTCGATGCCTACCACTACCACCACCCCTACTCAGGGGGTGCTGGATGCCTGTCACTACTACCATCCCCACACATAGGGGAATTGATGCCTACCACTACCACCACCCCTACTCATGGGTGCTGGATGCCTACCACCAACACCACCCCTACTCATGGGGGCTGGATGCCTACCACCACCACCACCCCTACTCATGGGGGCTGGATGCCTACCACTACCACCACCCCTACTCAGGGGGCTGGATGCCTACCACTACCACCACCCCTACCAGGGGTGCTGGATGCCTGTCACTACTACCATCCCCACACATAGGGGGATGGATGCCTACCACCAACACCACCCCTACTCATAGGACGGGTAATGCATGACACAACCAGCATACTCCAACATAAGGAATGTCAGAAAAAGACATCCCCCAACACCATGACAAGCGTGTGTAGTCTGTGTCAAATGCCTACAGCACTGAACATGACATTGAACATACAATGTGACCCCCTATCACATGTGTCACACATAAATGTGTGTGGCCTCCACAATGCAGCAGACCATGACCACTGTGGCAATGGGGTCTAACCCCCCATCATCACAGTGACCAAAAGGTAAGTGTGGGGTCCATAGCTGAAGCACATTTTGAACATTGTGGCAATGGGGTCCAAACCCCCATCATCACAGTGACCAAAAGGTAAGTGTGGGGTCCATAGCTGAAGCACATTTTGAACATTGTGGCAATGGGGTCCAAACCCCCATCATCACAGTGACCAAAAGGTAAGTGTGGGGTCCATAGCTGAAGCACATTTTGAACATTGTGGTAATGGGGTCCAAACCCCCATCATCACGGTGACCAAAAGGTAAGTGTGGGGTCCATAGCTGAAGCACATTTTGAACATTGTGGCAATGGGGTCCAAACCCCATCATCACAGTGACCAAAAGGTAAGTGTGGGGTCCATAGCTGAAGCACATTTTGAACATTGTGGCAATGGGGTCCAAACCCCCATCATCACAGTGACCAAAAGGTAAGTGTGGGGTCCATAGCTGAAGCACATTTTGAACATTGTGGCAATGGGGTCCAAACCCCCATCATCACAGTGACCAAAAGGTAAGTGTGGGGTCCATAGCTGAAGCACATTTTGAACATTGTGGCAATGGGGTCCAAACCCCCATCATCACAGTGACCAAAAGGTAAGTGTGGGGTCCATAGCTGAAGCACATTTTGAACATTGTGGCAATGGGGTCCAAACCCCCATCATCACAGTGACCAAAAGGTAAGTGTGAGGTCCATGAGCTGAAGCACATTTTGAACATTGTGGCAATGGGGTCCAAACCCCCATCATCACAGTGACCAAAAGGTAAGTGTGGGGTCCATAGCTGAAGCACATTTTGAACATTGTGGCAATGGGGTCTAAAACCCCATCATCACAGTGACCAAAAGGTAAGTGTGGGGTCCATAGCTGAAGCACATTTTGAACATTGTGGCAATGGGGTCCAAACCCCCATCATCACAGTGACCAAAAGGTAAGTGTGGGGTCCATAGCTGAAGCACATTTTGATCATTGTGGCAATGGGGTCTCAACCCCCATCATCACAGTGACCAAAAGGTAAGTGTGGGGTCCATAGCTGAAGCACATTTTGAACATTGTGGCAATGGGGTCTAAACCCCCATCATCACAGTGACCAAAAGGTAAGTGTGGGGTCCATAGCTGAAGCACATTTTGAACAATGTGGCAATGGGGTCTAAACCCCCATCATCACAGTGACCAAAATGTAAGTGTTGTCATGGAAAAGCTGCAAATGCCAAACAGCATGGATGATTCCTGGTCACAGAACAACAAACACATCAGTGGCAAAGTAGTGCTTGTGTCCCATAGCAACATAGATTGGGTGAGGCAAACAGTGCAGTGCAAATAAGACATACCTTTGGCCATGTGCAGACAAACATCACCCATGGAGACTGACATTGTCAACATTCATCAATTACACAATGACAGAAGTGACCATCATAATGCAGACCCACATATCTGCACCAATGGACACACAAATGTAGATATCCTGTGGAGACTGTAGATGTGAGGTGAACAAATACCATACCATGGCAGCAATGGGACATACAAACCATGATCATTGTGCTGACTGATGACCTAGGAGTCCCAGGGACAGCAGGGGAAACCCACCAAACAACATACAGCCAATGGCACACTAAAGATATGCCAATGCAGTGGTGCAGATGCACAAACACAAACAGGCAGCCTCACACTGCATATCAAACACAACAGGTGATGGGGGGGTGTGCCAGTGTCCCCAGGCAACCACACAACACACGAGGAGGCCTGAATCCCAATTACACAGATGTGTATACAGTGCCACACAAAAGTAACTCATGGATCTGATTCCCCTATGTGGGCAATCAGGCATTGTTAGATGAGAGGGATCACAAATTACACATGTCACACAAGCTTGTAGGAACAGCAACTAACACAGCAAGAGACACACCCACCACAGCACTACCCCCAGGGACCCCACATTGTGGTGACACTGGCCTGCATGATAATCCCACTGTGATGACAAAGCTAGATGTCGTTCACACTGTGAACCACAGTCATGTGTCCTGAGCAACAAACTACCATCACACCTACACAAGCACAAATCAATCAGCACGGCCTGTGAGCCAAGGCCAATATGGAGGTAGGGGTCTAGCCGTGCAACAACTCTCATTTGCACACACTCAACACCACACACCTTGATCTCCACCAATGTGCAGCAGTGAAGCTCACATGGACTGGTGACATTGCACATGCACCCATGACAATCCCAGGGGTGGTGGTGGGAACTAAGGTGCAGAAACCCATCACACATTGCCAGTCAACAAGACTCCTGAATGTCTGACACACTGCACAGTATGCCGTACATGGGCATGACGTCAAATCCACCCCAATCAATGGGATCCCGGCCACAGTCACACACCAATGAAGAAGCCAAGGTCACCCACAAAGAACACACATAGACAACTTCCAACATTGCAGCTCTGACCCTGAGGAGTGGCAGCAGTCACACACACAATGTGTCACAATCACTGAAAGCTACCACAAACTGTAAATTACATGACTTGTGTAACCAACAAGTGCCAAGGGGAATCCTGACTGTGTCTCATCTGCGTTTGCCCACAAACTCAGCCCTGACAGCAAACACACCTATGGATGACACCCTGATGACCAGTAATGCGCCATGCACCCACATCCCAGAGAACCCAGGGCGAAGATTTTGGGGGAACATAGGTCAACTCAGCAAGCATCACAAACAGGAACATCACTAGGGATCCCAGCCTGTGTAGCAAAATGGAAGTGAACACACACAGACATGCTCACACAACACACACTTTGGACTCAGGCAATGTCACGGAATTACACACTCCCATGAGGGGACTCCACTCCTGTGTAAGGAAAGCTGTGCCATACGTTGTCTCTGCAGGCCTCTATCATGGCAGCAGAACACTTGGTCACTCAGTCAACAATTAGCACAAAATGAAGGCTCCCGTCACATCAGCCTGGTCATGGGAGTGTCACCGAAATCATCTGCACAGATCCAACACACATGTATAGCAAGGTGCACTGATAACACAGATGAGTCCTTCCCCATTGATGCCCAAACTTGCATGTCCAGTGGAGATGGTCACACGGTCAGGGAAATAGACAAATTGAACAATGGCAAGCACAACAGATGTGCAGGGGTGTAAGCCACAGATGTGATATTGCAAATAAAAGTAGGAAATCCCATAGCCAAATATTGAAAACATGACACCCTCATATTGCTGCAAAGGATGACATGGATACACACCAGGATAGGACACATTCCCCCTGGACCACATGGGGTCCTGCACAGTAACACTTCATTTTCCTGATTTCAAAAATCACCATCACTGCAGCAAGGGCATGGTTTGCATCATCAACATCATGTACATCTGAAGCAAAACCACTAGAGAACAGAAAGTAGCTTTATTCAGCATATGTGGGTGTAAAATTGAAAGTCCAGAAAAACACAAAGGCCAATGGCCAGTCCATTAGTAAAGTCCGAACAGGGTGACAGTGGCAGATGTCACCCTTTGCTTGCCTGCACTGCTACGGACCAGGAACATTCCCTCGGAGGGGCATACGGGTGGGCAGGCCAGGCACCGCAGGGACAGGATCAGGGCTCACCAGAAGGAGGCAGGGAAGGGGTGGTGGGTGCTGGAGAGTCACTGACAACTGCAGTGGAGGTGTCTGACATGGTGTGTGCCGGCACAACTGGGGGCATGAGTCAGATGGTGTGGGTGCCGGCACGACTGCAGTGGGCTGGGCAGATGGAGTGGACAGGTTCCCCACTGCAGTGCCCAAGTCAGACGGGGTGGTAGTGGACTCCACTGCAGTGCCTATCTCCGGGGGAGTAGAATGGGGTTCAGGTAAGGTGGGCAGGACAGAGGGGGAGGACACGGTCTCCACACCAGTGGCACAAACATGCGCAGCGGGGGGTGTGTGGCTGGAAGTGCAAGTGGTAGGGGGAGAAGGCCGGATCATTTTGGGGATGGTGTATCTGTGGGTGGGGGAACCTGGGGCAGGGTGTGGTGGGGGAACCTGTGTAGTGGGGGCCTGAGGGATGGAGGAAGGAGACTGTGTGATTGAGCTGCAGGGCGGTGGCGGGGTCTTGCTCTTCCGGGTCCGGGGGGACTTGCGTATGGGGGCCTCAGTTTGTCTGTGCCTGGGGGAGGGTGTCCGGGGGCAGGGGCACTCCCTCTGTATGGGTGGACTTCCTCTTCCCCTGTATGCTGGATCAGCTGGATCGGAGGGGAAGAGGCCGAGGTCACAGAGGAAGAGCTGCTTTGTAGGTGGGGTTGCAGGTGAGGCAAGGGAAGGGGTCTTGGAGGGAGAGGTATCGGAGGACTGCGGAGTGACTGTGGATGCCTGTGTGTGTGTCTGTTCCCCATCCCCTGTGGGTGTGGTATCAGTCCCCTGAGGATGCTTGCGTGCACGTTTTGCCTTTGTTTTGGGTGTTTCTGTGCTGCTCGTGTCTGTGTGTGTGCGTGATTGTGCAGGTGTGCATGTGCTTGGGACAGATAGGGTGCTAGGAAGTGTGGATGGGGCAGAGGTAGGAGGGGTTAGGGACTGTTGGAGGAGGGACACTGCTGCCGTCAGGGAGGAGGCCATGGCCTTATTGCCCCTCTGTAGGGCAGACATGCCCGATGAGATGCCCTCCATGAACGACACCAGCTGTGTCAACAGAGTGGTGTGTGCATAGAGGACACTCAGCATTGCTGTCTGCCCTACATGGAGCTGGCGAGAGGCACACAGACTCCTCACTCAGGGCAGCAGGGGACACAGGGGCATGGGGTGCGGTGCCTGGCACGAAGGAGACACGCTCCCGAACACGGGAGCCTCCACGGACCTCTGGAATGGGAGCCGATGGGAGGACGGTGGTGGTGGTGGCGGGGCCAGCCATACTAGCTGGGGTGTGGTGGCTGCTGACACCCGCCTCCACAAGGGAGTCATCCTCCGAGCTGCTGTGGTCCTCAGCTGAGGTGGATGGTGCTGAGGACTCCTCAGTGTGGCTCCCCTCGCCCTCCGTGCCACTGGGTCCCTCCGACCACTCATCGGCTGCTGACCCAGTCTGGCTCTGCAGCTCCTCCTGGTCCGTGGAGCTGTCCACTCCTGTGGCCGTGGATGTATCTGCAAACAATTAGGGAAACAGACAAACATCAGTCACCTGCACTGACCGCACACACCACAGTAAGTACAGCACATTACAGAGCAAGCCCTGGCATCCTTAGTTGAACATTGCCAAAAGTGCTCACACAGATTAGGAGAAGCCAATTGTCAGTCTGATGGTCAACCATGGCACTCACATCCCTCCTGGCCTTGCACCCATCTGTCTGGTGCCTGTCGGATGGTAATACCCCAGTGTGGACACATGCACCACCTACACAGTTGTTGGACATTGCAGAGAACACGGTGAAGTATGTGAACATGCACACATCACATCTCTTGCCACTGAGTCAGTACAGGTGTCCGGATAAAGGGATGGCCAGAGTCTAATTTGAAATGCATGTGATGCATACCAGCACCAGACACCATGATGCACCCATGTCCTGAAAGTCAATGCCACAATGGGGTGCATGTAGCACATGTCACTCCCCTGCAGGATCACTCTTAGGAAGTTTAATGCCATGGTACAGGCATGCCTGCAAAGTCATACATCACTGTCTCCAGTCACATGGGCAGGGCAGCCAGACAACAACAGTCTGCACTGTGTCACAATCCTAGGTCATGGGGAATGCAAGTTCTGTAGCTGACAAGTACACATGTCCATCCCCCACAAACCACATCATCTGAACTCTTATTTGTCCACATAATACCAATTGGACATATGGGAGACATGAAACACTACTCTCTGAACCTGAGCACCTCACAGTCTGCTGTGAATGAAAAACAGCTGCCTGAACTTCACAGTCGCATACACCAGTCTGCACAGTCAAGTGATCAAACACCTATATGTCACACAAGTATCGTCTCCTATGGTCACATCTCAGATGGCATGCTGAGCCCTAACCGATAAACACCCCAGTAGTCCTGACAACGAAGCCACAGCACAATGACACAGAGGCAGACACCTGAGGGAACATTTCACTGAGCACAACGTGTCAGCTGATACACGAGAGTGGGAGTACAGAGTGTATTGTATGCCCTGGAGTAGGCATGACTGTCCTGCTCCACGTGGAAAGAGGGATGAGCCCTGGACAGTAGGCAGGTGGCTAAGCATGTGTGACACACTTGATATACATACTCCTGAGGCCCAAACATTGTTCCCACCCGCAGCATGGGTGTGTGCCAAATACCCCAGGCACATGTGGTGAGTCAGATCAGCAATTGGACCACATATCAAAGTTACACGCAGATTACATGTCAGAACTCAGGCATTGTGTAAGCAATTGACCCACCCATGAAGCCCACCACAAAGTTACGGGAACAAATGCTGTCCCCCACCTTGAGCTAAGCAAAATGCAAGGACACAGTACCCAAGTGACACAATTTCCTGACTGTAAGGGCCACACCTGGGTATCAGATGAGGAGTGGGCAGGTCACAATTGAGGGACATGGGTCCTGGACCACAAGACTGATGTACTGTGGAAGTTTAACCAGGCCAGAGGAGGGCACATAGCATGTCAGACAAAGTTCACAGTGCAGTCATGGACTCACCCCCTCCTTGCTGCTGTATGGCCTTCAGCTGCCCATCCAGGTCCGGGAAGACCACCGCCAGAATCCTGAGCATGTGGGGGGTCAGGGTCCGGTGTCCGCCCCTCCTGCGAGGAGGCGACAGCTTCAGCTGGACCCTGCGATCCACCGGGTCCAGCCCCGAAGGTCCTGCCACCTCTTCTGGCAGTTGCGGATCCGGCGCTTGTAGACCCCCATGGATCTTACTGCCCGGGCGATGGTCAGCCAGATTTCCTGCTTCTGGTGGGCATCAACCTGTGAGGATGACAAAGTGAAAAGGCCATTACTACACATGCAACATTTCCGTGCATCACACAGTTGGATATACATGTCTCAATCACAGGGGCATATGATGTACACAGGCAGTGCAACTCTGGCTATGAACAGTTTGCCAGCAGTTACCAAATGGTATCATTGCCTGGGAAGTTAAACCTTGTTGGAATGCACTGTTACTGCACTATACCTGTTCAGTGCATGTAACTACACACTTTGGGGGGGGACAACTACTCAGTGAGCATGCTAGCCAGTGGTGTGCAGACTGTAAGTCTTGCTAGTCAGACAACATGCACATTTAGTAAGGCAGTGGACAGCACACTCACCTGCTCCCCTGGTTTCCCATACAGCTTGCTGTACTGTGGAAGGAGGCTGTCCAGCAGGGCCTGGTTCTCCTCAGTGGTGAAGGCTGGGGCTCTCTCCACAGTACGTGCCATTGCAGTAGCCAGAGGATGCAGATACAGCAGCAGTGGTGGTGGCAGATGTCGTCCTGGAGCATGTAGTGCAGGCAAGTGAGCTCTCAGGGGAACAGCCAGCATTATATGTGTGATGCAGAGGCAGATACTGTCCCATGTGTCCAAAGTGATAGGTCCAAGTCGTTTGCATCTTCTGAATCTGGCCAATCCATGGAATTGCACCACTTATACACGCCCACAGCATCCTTCAAAAGTTCAACTTCATGACACCCATGAATTTGCAACATTGTTGTGGGTGGCCAACTGAATTCACTGCATCAGACTCGTTAAAGCTTTGAAAACGCGTCTGTTGCCATGGCAGGCCATAGCCAATGCATGCGCACCGATCGGTCCATTGCTGTACAACGCGTATTTCCATCCACATCATATGCAATGGCCAATGCGTGCACACCGATCGGTCCATTGCTGTACAACGCGTATTTCCATCCACATCATATGCAATGGCCAATGCGTGCACACCGATCGGTCCATTGCTGTACAACGCGTATTTCCGGCCACATCATATGCAATGGCCAATGCGTGCACACCGATCGGTCCATTGCTATACAACGCGTCCCTGTACAAATCACTCGCATATGTCACCATGGTTGTCACTGGTGAACGTATGCCAGCCACAATTACTTGCCAGGGACTCAGGGGCACACCTACAACACCACAGCCTGTCCACACTGTATCCTAAGGCATGTAAGGCTGCATTACCTGTGTGTGTATGGGGGTCAATCAGAAAAAGGGGGAGGAGGAGGATTGGGCTAGGTTCACCCTCCTGTGTGATCAGAATACATCAAAAAGAATCCGTAGGTGATGGATCAAAAGAACCTAGCCAAGAAACAAGGGCGGGTTCACCAATTGGGGTGAAGGCCACCTCTACTGGTAGAAAAGAAAATTTCTTTTCTTGTGTCCCCTCACTCACCCAGGGTTGCCCCTAGGTGACATGCTTCATCATTGGGGCCATCCCAAACATCTACTGATTGGGGCGTGCTGCGACTTCGCGGATTTACGTAGGAGCACTTACCTTGTGAGGCTATGTGTCGTGCAGTGTAGGGGGAGTGGTGTAAGTGATGTTTTAAAAAATTACCTAACTAGTGAGCTATTGTTTTATTCCTGCTCCTAGTTGGTAGGGATAAAAAGGGGGTTAATAAAAGGGAAATGTAACTGTTATGTAATTATAATCCCTTGTATTATGTCAACATGTTTCAAGGTATCCCTAAACCTTTTCTTCAGGACAACAAAGGGACCAGCCCTTTGTGTACCACTCCGTGCCGGACATATAATAAAGTGAAGTGAAAAATTATTAATGCACACCTATTGTGTGAGCATTGGGAAAATATATACATAAGGTTGCTTCTGAACACGTAGTAACTGTCATTGGGAAGAAAAGCAAAATGCAAATTAATACATACTGCCTGCCCACCGTTCTTGTGGGCAGGTAAAGGTGTTACGTTGCGCGTAAAAAGAAGGTACTTCATACTATGGTGTAAGTGCCCTTGAAAGCAAACTTAGTTAGTGCTCAGATCTTGTGTGGGTAATACTACACATGATACCTTAATTGTGAGCAGGCAAGGTTGAAAAGACATAATTTAAAAACACTTGTAGTCAAGGACAAAAAACAGGACACACACAACATGTAACATAAAATCAATTTCTTTTGAAACATACTTATTTTTTGGCAAAAGTGCGCCTCATGGTCTGTCTGGGTGGAGGGGCCTGTAGAAACCCTATATTATAATAATAGACAAAGGAATGAGATAATGAGGATTTGTTATAAGCCACTCATTGCTTGTGCCTTCCTATGACTGGTTTAGAAAGAGCAAATGGAATTTAGTGAAAAAGGCAAGTAAAGTTATGTAAATTCCTGTAGAGAGAAAAAATTGATGATGTCCTGTAGGGAGAAAAAGTCTTACTGTGCTCAGCAACCCTCCGTCAATACGACCTATTCAGTCCCAAGGCAGACCGCATCTTAGCGTGTCTTTGCCTTAGTGCCGGTTAAGTAGTCTGAAAAACAGCTGAGTCATTCCTCGTGCTGTTAGAGACTAGAGCGTGTAAAGCGTAGTCTCGTATTGTGGTGTAAACGGTCCACCATGTTGTTGGTATTTTTATGAAATGGGGGTGTGATTTTTGAAAGTCTAAATTACTAATTAGAGTGCAGGAGTACCTTATACGAAAAAGAAGGACGCCCGGTATTTTGTCAAAATAGGTTGGGGTCAGTATCGAACCCTGGTCACAGGGACACTGTGAGTTTCTTAAATGGCAGCCATATTGGAATGGTCAAAAAAACAATAAACAGAAAAAGAAAAGGAAAAAGGCTAGGGATGTTTTGTCATACTGCCTTCAATTTTATCAAAAAACGAGGTAGAGGATTTCATTGCCTTTGTTCTTGATTTAGATTTTCATAAAATGTGGTTTTTTTGGTGGCACTTGGGGGCAGCCACTCCCAGGCTGTGCACGTGTTCATGGGGACAGAATCCTTTGTGTGTTGTGCACATGACCACTGTGATGTGCAACTGTTCAGTTCAGGGCATGTGGCATGGTCACATTTCCAGGTTGTGTATGTGTATGTCATGTTACATACACCCTGAGTCCCATGTGGGAAGGTATGTACATCACAGGGTGACCCATTGCCACAATAGTGATGGCCTTCCACAGTCTGTGTGCATGTTGTGTTTCAGATGTCTCTGATTCAATGTGCACAATGGGAGACAGTCTCCACATCCACGTTGTTTGTGCATCTACTTTGATGTTGTGCGTTTGTGTGTCACAGACGTCCATGTCTGTCCTGCAGAGGCAACAGGGGCCACTACCTGTGGGAGTCATGGTTGTTTTGCTGATGTGTACATGATACGCCATGTCATGCCAATGTCCATGTGGCAATACAGGGTCCCTGGGAATCTACCTGTCAATGAGCTGTGATGCCTGTGGCACATCTGTCCTCACTTGTCACTGTGGTGTGTGTTTGGAACGTGACAGCAGTACATGGGTACTGTGACACAGCCTAATGATTTCCCATAGCACGACCTGGAACTTGTTGTCAACACATGTTGAACTGTGATGTTTGATGTTGGCCATGTAGGTGCCATATATGTCCATACAGAACGGCACACACATCAAGTACTTGTGTCTTGTAATGATGTATCATGTGATATTGAGTATGGTCAATGCCACATATGTGGGGTGACTGACAATCTTTCTTTGTTCACCTATGCACTGCAGGGCACCAGCTGTCCATAGACCATTCCCTGACCTTGCAACCATGGTTCAACGTGACTGCATCCGACGGTACCGCTTCAACAGGCCGCTGATTGAGGAATTGACGGTGCGGTTGGCCCCACATTTGCAACCTGGCCGGACATACCCTGCAGCGCTGACCCCCAAGGTGAAGGTGATGGCAGCCCTACACTTCTTTGCCACCGGTACCTTTCAATACACTGTGGCGTCTGCTGGTGGGATGTCACAGACCATGTTCAGCCGTGTGCTACGCGATGTTTTGGAGGCAATGTTGAGATACCTGAACCAGTACATCTATTTCCCTAAACGTCAACAACTCACTGACGTCAAGAGTGACTTCTATGCCCTGGGGAGGATGCCACATGTCATTGGCTCCATTGATGGGACACATGTGGCTTTGGTACCACCACAGGCACATGAGCAGGCCTACAGGAACCGTAAACATTACCATTCTATCAATGCTCTGGTGGTATGTCTTGCAGATATGACCATCTCACATGTGTGTGCACGTTTCCCCGGTTCTGCACACGATGCCTACGTGATGAGGAGTAGTCGCATCCCGAGGATGATGTCACAGATGCAGAACCAGCGTGCCTGGCTTGTTGGTGTGTACTGACTTTTTACCATTGTGTGTGTTCTGCAATGTTGTATTCCACCCTCTTTACCCAACTCAGCTAATGTGCAATTGTCTGTATGTAGGTGACTCCGGATACCCCAACATGCCGTGGTTGCTGACACCCCTCAGGAACCCTGTGACACCAGCCCAGATGCGCTACAATGAGGCACATGGTCGGACCAGGAGAGTGATCGAGCGGACATTTGGTCTCCTGAAGAGCCGCTTTCGCTGCCTGGACAAGACAGGAGGGGCCCTCCCATATGCCCCTGCAAAGGTGTGCAAGATTTTCATCGTCTTCTGCATGCTACACAACCTGGCAGTGCGGAAGGAGTTGCCTCTCATCCTGGATGACGATGACCAACATCCGCCACCTGTGGAGGATCCTGGCCTGGGCCACGATGCCAGTGATGATGATGATGATGATGGTGATGTCCGCACACAGCTCATCACCAACTTCTTCAGCTGAATGTGAGTATCCAGAGATGTCATGTCAATGATTTGAGTTTGCATGATATGTGTTGGTGGTGCTCTGTTGCTGTTTGAGTGTGGCCATTTGCTACTTGACTGGATGCGTGCAGCGATGTGTCCTTACAGGTAGTCTGTACTCCCCAACAGTGTTGACATGCTAACTTGGTTTTGTGTAGGTATCTTGTGACATGTATTGGGCATGAGTATTGCAGTTCTGTCCTGTTCTTCAGTGCTTTTGACTGTGTGTCATGTCTGTCCTTCACAGGGTGCTTTCCGAGTTGTTTGGTCCACTCGGATCCCCCGACACCATGGTTCAACTTCCAGGGTGGAAGCAGTCGTTTCCCTACAGGTGATGTGCCCCACACCCCTGAACTTTATTTCTTCTACAATTGTTGACTGTGTGGCCACTGCCACGTGGGATTACCTTGCATCTGTAGTGGAAACAACATGTTGCAAATGTGTAATAAACCTGTGCTTCACTTTGGGATGTGCGTTGTCTGTGGTCACACATCTGACTGACATTTGCTTACTGCACCTGTGGGCTAGTTAACACAGACTGTGAATAGGTGTGGTGTCTGTGCATTCCATTGTATTTCCTGGCAACATCAGTGTAGGCAATGAGTCAGATGGCCCTGGTGTGTATGTGTTGTGTTGCCCTAGTGGTGTGTCTCCCTCATATGTGTCACGTCTCCATGACTCACATGACGGTGTTGAACATGCTGTAGCAGTTAGCATGCACAGTGTCATTTAGCAGATCATCATCTCCATGATAAAAACAACGTTGGAATCACAACAGAGGCAAGTATGGTGTATTAGTGAGTTTATTTACATACATGTGTGAGGATAGTGCACAGGATGGTGGGTGCTGTACATTGGGATTGGAATCCGAAGTTCCCAGATGAGTTTGAAGTGTTGGTAGCAGAAATGTCCTGAGTAGAGTCCACAGTCATCTGATGCATTAGTCCAACTTAAACTCCCCATGTCATGTGGGAGAGTTGTGTTGCATTTGACAGGGTGAACAGTTTGCACACAAAGGAGAATTTCCAGAACAGGTGTTGGGTTCCTGGGGATGTACATGGCCATCGGCCTCTCAGTTGTCCTTCCTCGTTCGGCCCCTCTTCTTTCTGGGGGGACCCTCACGTGCAGGCCTCTGCGGTGCAGAGGACTCTCCACCAGAGTCATCCTCCCTCCCTGTGGCAGTTGCAGTTGTTGCGGCACCAGATGTTGTGGGCACACAGGGAGGTGTGGCCATGTTGGTGCTAATCTGGCGGAGGCATGTCAATATGTCCCTCTGCACCGCTGTCAGTTCTTCCAATGTGTCCCACTTGGACTCCATGCCAGACATGTGTGTCTCCACACAGGACATGTGTGTCTCCACACGGGACATGTGTGAGTCCAAGCGGGCATGATGGGCAGCCTGCTGCTGTTGAATGTCCTTGAGGATCCCAACTACCTGGCTGACCTCTCCGGTGCTATTCTGGTACGCATCAGCAATGTGTGCCAGTTGTGGGTCATCATACAGTCCAGACCCCTCTGCAAACAGCGACCTCTGCCTACCACCCCTCCCACCACCACTGGCCACACGTGCGGGACCTGCGGTGGCACGCACAGGTGAACCTAGGCCCCCTTGGGGGTTGGTACTGGGGTTGTTGTCCGTTGCTTCACGGTGGGCCGGGGTCCCTGTGCTGTTGTCATTGGTGGTCCTTGGTCTGTCCGTGTCGGCGGGGGTGGTCTGTGTGTTGGCAGTTGTTGGAGGAGTTGGTGCAGGTGGTGCAGATGGTGGTCCTGCTGGTGCTGCATGATGACTCACACCGGAGGGGCCAGGTAGGTCTTCGCCATCAGAGGAGGGCAGAGGCTGTTCCACACCAGAGAGCTCAGGGTCCCCCGGAGCCTGGGACAGGGACTCCTCATCGTCTGATGCTGTGTCCCCATCATCACCTGTTTTTGGAAGAGACACACATTGTATGTTATGTTTCTACAGGCATCAATGGTTCAAACACCTGACAGTTGTGACTGTACCTCTGGATGCGGGCCTGTACATTGCATTGTCCTAAGTTGTCACAGTCAGAGGTTGGTATTGGTGTAGCACATTGTCCTCCCAACATGAAGCATTTCAATGTGAATGTTGAGGTGTGTGCATGGCCAGCATTGGTGGTATTTGGTTGACATCCGGACCTCCTTCTCCCTCCAGCCCAGTCATCCCACCATGAAGCATGCCACCCTTGCAGTGGGTGCAGGTTGACTCTCAGGATGTCAGTCAGTGGTGTCCTGCTGTTGGTTGGTGCCCAGTTCCCAGCAGGGCCTTGTGCTCCCCACAACAGCGCACCATTGTCAGACATCTTTGAAGTGGCTTTTCACTCACTGTGAGGTGTGCATGCTTCAGTGTGAGCTTGCTGGGCCATGCGGGTGGGGGAGGTTGAGCTGTGACTACCACTCCCATCATGCTATTGCCTACACCCCCCTTCCCAGCATGCCCATACTTCCTTCCTTTTGAGTGGACTTCACTGTGTGTGAGTGTGACAGTAATGGCAAGATGGCTGACAGTGGTGTCCTGTTGTTTGTTGGTGCACAGTTCCCAGCAGGGCCTTGTGCTCCCCACAACAGAGCACCAGTGTCATACATCTTTGAAGTGGCTTTTCACTGCCTGTGAGGTGTGCATGCTTCAGTGTGAGCTTGCTGGGCCATGCGGGTGGGGGATGTTGAGCTGTGACTACCACTCCCATCATGCTATTGCCTACACTCCCCTTCCCAGCATGCCCATACTTCCTTCCTTTTGAGTGGACTTCACTGTGTGTGAGTGTGACAGCAATGGCAAGATGGCTGACAGTGGTGTCCTGTTGTTTGTTGGTGCACAGTTCCCAGCAGGGCCTTGTGCTCCCACAACAGAGCACCAGTGTCAGACATCTTTGAAGTGGCTTTTCACTCCCTGTGAGGTGTGCATGCTTCAGTGTGAGCTTGCTGGGCCATGTGGGTGGGGGATGTTGAGCTGTGACTACCACTCCCATCATGCTATTGCTTACACCCCCTTCCCAGCATGCCCATACTTCCTTCCTTTTGAGTGGACTTCACTGTGTGTGAGTGTGACAGCAATGGCAAGATGGCTGACAGTGGTGTCCTGTTGTTTGTTGGTGCCCAGTTCCCAGCAGGGCCTTGTGCTCCCCACAACAGAGCACCAGTGTCAGACATCTTTGAAGTGGCTTTTCACTCCCTGTGAGGTGTGCATGCTTCAGTGTGAGCTTGCTGGGCCATGCGGGTGGGGGATGTTGAGCTGTGACTACCACTCCCATCATGCTATTGCCTACACCCCCTTCCCAGCATGCCCATACTTCCTTCCTTTTGAGTGGACTTCACTGTGTGTGAGTGTGACAGCAATGGCAAGATGGCTGACAGTGGTGTCCTGTTGTTTGTTGGTGCCCAGTTCCCAGCAGGGCCTTGTGCTCCCCACAACAGAGCACCAGTGTCAGACATCTTTGAAGTGGCTTTTCACTCCCTGTGAGGTGTGCATGCTTCAGTGTGAGCTTGCTGGGCCATGTGGGTGGGGGATGTTGAGCTGTGACTACCACTCCCATCATGCTATTGCCTCACACCCCCTTCCCAGCATGCCCATGCTTCCTTCCTTTTGACTCTGCTTCCCTGTGGGGTAGTGTGCCTGTGCTGACAGGATGGCTGACAGTGTTGTCCTGGCGTTAGTTTGGCTACAAGTCCCAGAAGTGTCCCTGTGCTTCACACAGCATAACCCAGGGTGGTGGTTCTTGGTGGGATATTTAATTTGAGTGTGAGGCAATGCATTCTCCCAGGTGAGTTGTGTGGAGTTTGTGTAAGGGTGTGTGTGAGAACAGCTGCTGGTAACTATGGTCAGTGCTGTCAGTCCTCCTTCCCACCCAGCCAGATATCCCACCATGGAACGTGCTTCCATTGCAGGGAGTGCAAGTTTGCTTTCAGGATGTCAGACAGTGGTGTCCTGCTGTTGGTTGGTGCACAGTTCCCAGCAGGGCCTTGTGCTCCCCACAGCAGTACCCAGTGTCAGCCATCTTGTCAGTTCTTTTCCACTCCCTGTGATGTGAGCATGGTTCAGAGTGGTGTTGATGGGCCAATTGTGAGGGTGAGCAATATCTGTGACTACAACTCCCATCATGCTACTGGCTACACTGACTTCACCAGCATACACAGAATTCCTTCCTTTCAGTGAGCTTACCTGTGAGGTGGTGTTCTAGTGGTGGCAAAATGTCTGACAGTGTTTGTTGGTTAGATTTGTGCCGCTGCCTTGCTCTATTTGTTGTTGGGTTTGTACATGTCATGACACAGTTACATATCACTATGGGATGGCAGGTATTGTGTTTGTCTAACTAACATACACATCTTGGGATGATTATGTTTTGGTTACTGTGGCTTTGCTAACGGTGCATGGTTTCACTGTCCTCTTGACAGTGATGTGTGTGTATTGTCACACGATATTGGGTATATTGGTTGTGTACTCACCAGGCTCTGGGATGTTTGTTAGTCCATGTACGCTCTCTGGTGGTAGGATGGCCCGCACCTTCTCCTCCCAGGGCCTGAGGTATACTGGTTTGGCAGGAGGGCCACTGCCGGTGCGATGGCTCAAGGTGTAATCCTTCTTGAGTAGGGCCTTGACCCTCCTGTGCACGTCATACCACCTGTTCTGGATGTCTTCCTTTGTGTGCAAACATGGTGATTGTGCGTTCACCCTGTCGACGATCCTCTCCCACATCTTGGTTTTCTGCGACATGGGGGTCTGTTGGACAAATGTACTAAACAACTGTGGCTCTACCCTGAGGATTTCATCTACCAGGACTTCCAATTCACTGTCTAGGAACTTTGGATTCTTCTTTGGGGGTATGGTGATGGGTGGTGGTGGGGATTGATGTGTGTGTGAGTGTGCAAGTGAGGGTGGGTGAGTGTCAGTTTTGCTGGGTGTATGTGAGGGTGCTATTAGGGAAGTGCTAATGGTGTGTGGCTTGTGTGATGGATGAGTTGTGAGTGTGTCTGTGGTTGCTGTCTGATGGTGTTCTGTGCTGGCAGGTCAGTTGAATTTGCAAGGGATCATGGTAGGGATTTGTGGCCTTTATATGGGTGGAGTTGTGGGTGTGTCTTTGTTCCATTTCCACCCCCCCAGTATTTATTGACTTTGTAATTGCTTGTTTGGCCCTTTTTATTGTATTTTTTCCTTTGTAGTTTTTAGGCATGTAGGAGACGTTCTTCTGACCGAGTAGGACGCTGCAGTTGGCTCGTGCGAGCTTCTCCAAGTCTTTCAAGCTGTGTTTCTGCTGTGTTTTATGTGCGGCGTACGCGTCGGTCGCGGAGTATTAGGTTGCTTCGGCTCGGTTTTGTATGCGTGTCGGTCGTACGGCTTGAGCTCCGTGCGACTCGGTCTGGTTTTCCACGCATTGCATCGTACTGCGCGCGTCGGAGTTTGCGGGTACGTTTCTGTCGGGTTCATTCCTGGTGCGTGTCAGTCGGTTCGATTCGCGTGGTTTTCCGGCCGGATGGCTGGTTTCCGTGCGGTTCGGTCATTCGGCTTGTGTTCCGTACGAGTCGGTCGTGATTCACATGCATTGCCTCGTACTACGCGGATCGGGCAGCGCCGGTACGTGTCGGTCGGACTAAATTCCCGTACCGAGTCGGTCGGTACGTTATCCGACCCGAATCGGAATCGGCCCCATAGTTGTTAAAAATGTTGTTTTTTAAATTAATGTTATGTATTTTAGTATATATTTTATATGTATGTGATGTATGTTTTTTTGTATAAGAATTGTTTGTATTTTTAATATATTTAAATTTTTAGTAGTTATTAAAACAAAATTATTTGAATTTTGCGTTTTTAGTTCTGTAGCGGGTTGTGGGGTTATAGGAGAATAGGGTGGGAAGTAATTTAATTAAATTAAATTAATTGATTAATTTTTATTTATTAATATTTGTTCAGTTGAGATTTTATAGTTTTAAATGTGTATAGTAATTTATTATTAAATAATTAATAATTAGTTGTTAATTTATTTTAATTGATTAATTGGTAATTAATTATGGTAATTGTTTAATTAATTTTAGGTGTGTGTTGTGGTGTTTATAGGTGTAAAGGGTGGAAGTAATTTATTTTTAATTTATGAATTAATAATTGGTTGTTAATTAATTTTAATTAATTAATTGGTCATTAATTACGCTAACTGTGTAATTAATTTTAGGTGTGTGTTGTGGTATTTATAGGTGTAAAGGTTGGGAAGTAATTTATTTTTATTTTTTGAATTAATAATTGGTTGTTAATTAAATTTAATTAATTAATTGGTAACTAATTATGGTAATTGTGTAATTCATTTTAGGTGTGTGCTTTGGGGCTTATAGGGGTAAAGGGTGTTAAGTAGTTTATTATTTTTTATTAATAATTTTTTGTTAATTGATATTAATTACAATTTTATTATGATAATTGTGTAATTAATTCTAGGTGTGTGTTGTGCTGTTTATAGGAGTAAAGGGTGGGAAGTAATTTGTGTTTAATTAATTAATATATAGTTGTTAATTAATGTTAATTATTTGATATTTATTTTGGGTAATTGTTTATTTTTTGTGTGTTGTTTTTACTATTAAAGGGGTAAAGGGTGGGTATTAAATACATTTTAATTACATTATTATTAGTTGTCAATAGTAATAGTTTTTAATTTATATATAACTTTTAATTGTGTTTTATTATTTTATAGTTTAATTTAGGTGTGTGTTGTGGATATTATAGTGTTAAAGTGTGTTTAGTCAATTACAGTTTATGAGTTTTTTTATTAATAATATTTTTTTAATTGATTATTGATTATGCTAATTACGGAAGTATTTTTTAAACTCTTTTTATTGAAGCGCGCTCAACACAATATACAATTACCGAGTGTTGTGGCTTGGAGATTCTGACCAATTCTGGAAGTAAATTTAATTTAAAATGTTGAAGTGTTTTGTTTTTGGTGTGGTGTTATAGGGTAGGAAATAAAATAAATATATTTATGTATTGATTAATTTTTCTTGTTTGTAAATATTTTCAAGTTTAAAAGAATTAATTGTTTTACATTTATTTTTTATTTTATTTTATATAATATTTGTAGGTTTTTGTTATATGTAATTAATATTATAATATGTTTTTTATATATTTAATATATTTTATTTTTCATTTTTTAAATATTGTTTATTATTTTTTTATTTTTAATATATATATTTTTTAACTGTTTTAGTGTGAATAGTAATTTTGTCTCTCTTCTATCTAACACTTTCCCTAATGTTGCACTCATTGGAGGGGGAATAGTAATTTTTACCTCTCCGCTGTCCAGCACTTTTTCTACTGTTGCACTCACTGGAGTGGGAATAGTAATTTTTACCCCTCCGCTATACAACACTTTCCCTACTGTTGCACTCACTAGAGTTGGAATAGTAATTTTTACCCCTCCGCTATCCAACACTTTCCCTACTGTTGCACTCACTGGAGTGGGAATAGTAATTTTTACCCCTCCGCTATCAAGCACTTTCCCTACTGTTGCACTCATTGGAGTGGAATTAGTTAATTTTACCCCTCCGCGGGGGGCGTGGCTGGCAGCCGAAGGAAATGGCCGCCGCCTAGTTGAGCTCCGTAACCTCACAGACACCCCTCATGATCCGTACAACGATCCGCAGGCAGAATTCCCATAACGACGGTGGGAGAGCCGCAGGAAGACACCGGGCTCCAGGCAAACTGCTCACGCCGGAAAGAGAACACTGTATGGCGCGCTTATCCGGATAGGAAAGATTGAGGCCCACACGGGAGGTTACGGCCGGGGCCTCGAGTGTGCGACCATCCGCGCGCTGTGACCATCATCGTCCTCCTCCCCCAGTCCAGAGAGAGAGGGAAGGCGGGGGCGACGACCGCATCGCTTGACACAGCGGAGACGGGTGAGTGAGTCCGACACCCAGTGAGAGACCCGGCTGGAGTGGGGAAAAGCAGAGCCAGGCCGGCGGCGCGCCTCGAGACCTGCTGCCGACCGAGGCCCGCGACGAGCGGAGCCGAGCGCGCCCCCTAAATAGTGCGAGCCTGGGCTTTGGGGGACAGGTGCAAGGATTGTCGCACCAGTGAGCCTGGAGAATCCAACGATCACTGGAGGGGGAAATAGCAGCATCTTCCCCCCCTCCCTCCAACCATTCTGACTTTACAATTCATAAATGAAAAGAGGTCTCAACCACAAAGGGGGAAAGCAAAACGAACACATTTGCAGAGTATGTCCCACAATCAAAAGGGCCATAACTGACCACCGGGTACCAGCAAGCTCCATGTTGGGGTCGGGATACGGCCCCCCCAGAGGTGTGACCCACGTAGCAGACAGTAACTCCCCACAGCCGGTGCAAGAGGTGACACGTGAGAGGAAAGGGGCTACTATTCTGGGAACACTCCCGGTGGGGCTCAAGAGACACGGGAATCACAGATCCAGGCAACAAGAAGTACCTGGTCCAGAAGTCCAGGTGACGACATCACTCCAGACGACAACGGGAGCAACGGGTCGGGCCGCGCCCGGAGTCAACGGCCACGTTCCTCTGTTGCACACGAGCGACGGTGTTAAAAGGTGGGTGTAGGAAACCCGAAAGGCCACGTGTGCCTTTATACCGCACCGGCAGGCAGCGGTGAGTACTACCACCCACTCATCCATTACTGTGTAACACTACTTGAGGCCCATAACCATGACAGGGCGAGGCTCACGAACCACGCACCAAACCAAGTTGGATAAATTTGCATGCTTTACAACCTCGCCAGACGCGGCGATACACGCTACAACCCAGGTAACTGACAACACTATGCCCGACGGGAAAGACATTACGTTGCAAGACATTATGACCACACTAAATAGGGTACACACATGCCTGGAATCGCGAATAGGCACGATCTCGGTAGAATTCTCCCTAATCTGTGCCGATTTCAAAAACATGAGTAGAAAGGTGACAGAGATGGAAACCACAACGACAACTCTCTGCAAAGACACTACTGCACTTCAGCATCAAGTTAAAAAACTAGAGACTGACAACAAAATCATGGCCGCAAAGTGAGACGACTATGAAGGCTGCTCCAGGCGGAATAATGTAAGAATCATTGGGGTGCCAGAGGGAACGGGGGGCCCAGCGATGGACCTCTTTGTGGAGGACCTCATCAAAAACTATTTACAACCACGGGGCCTGTCACACTATTTCTCGGTAGAGAGGGCACACCGTGTCCTGGGCGGCAAGCCTACACCGGGTGCCCCTCCCAGACCCATACTGGCCCGCATTTTCAACTTTCGGGACCGAGACCTCATCCTTCAGACAGCTCGCGTTGTACCCCCAGTGCTCTACGAGCATAGTACAATCACCTTCTTCCCTGATTATACTGCGGCAGTGACGAAGCAGAGGCGCAATTTCTTGAGTGTAAAGAAAGAACTGAGAAATTGCGAACTGAAGTACTCTATGATATTCCCTGCCAAGTTAAGGGTGGAAGCAGAGGGGAAAGTGTGGTTCTTTACAACGCCAGAGGAGGCCCAGGAGTGGCTTGAGGGATGGCGACAAGTCTCCAACCCCGGCAAGCCCAGGAAAAAACAAGATCGACAACCACTGAGAGTGACCCGGTCGGAGCTGGAAGGGGCAGGATCGACAACCGGAGAAACAAAAACGGGAAGTTGAACTCGAAGGAAAATCTCCCCACAAAAGACTGGGACTCACAATACTCTTCAACTGGAACAGTAGGCCTTCGCACATAACAAACAAGCTAACCCGACCCGAGGTCAAATGAGAAGCATCCTTGGAACAAAAGCTGCACATCAGACGGCCGGTTCTATATCACGCAGCTCCTGACCTGTCTGCACAAAGCAGAAGACTACTGTTTAGCGTCGCCTACATTGTCATAGTTGCGCGCTTCATTGCTATAGTAAATTACTGAAAAACTGCCAACATTAGGTATGGCGAAAGAGGGGGTGTTCTGGGGGGATTGCTGGAGCCGTCCCCCCCCCTACGAAGGTAACGGGAATGGGTATTAGGCACTCTGCACTGTTCGGGAGGCGGGTAGTTTCAAGTCCGTCATGCAGGGAGGCAGGGTGGGGGAAGGAGTGGGTAATAGGGTTATTAAGTTTCCGTTGGTTCATTTTCATTGTTGGTTACGATTTAAGGTACAGCTTGCACTTTTCCAGACGAGGCCTCAATTTCCTTTCACAGCTCCAGATTTCCTGCACAGATAGCCCACATGACACAAATGCCCGCGCAACCTAGCCACACTGTTTCTGCACTTCCAACGCATCCCTCACAGGTACAGCAATTGTCACTTATCTCATGGAATGTAAACGGTCTAGGCGACAAAATAAAAAGGGGGCTGGTTTTACAATATCTTAAACGCCAAGCACCAGCAATAGTTATGATACAAGAAACTCATTTAAAAGGTACTACATGCAAGGCCCTTGACAGGTGGGGCTTCAAATTGGTGGTACACTCCGAATTTACTTCAGGCTCACGAGGCGTAGGAATCCTAATTAGGAAACAATGCCCTCTTATTATCAAACACCCACAAGTAGATGACCAAGGCCGCTTTGCAGCGATCTCTTGCCAGTGGGAAGGGCGTATTATTAATATAGTGGCGGTATACATTCCCTCCCGGAGGGAGAATTAATAGTAGGGGGAGATTTTAACACTACCCTGGATGACTAGCTGGATCGCACACCTCCCCGACAACAACACCACTCACACTCCAAATTCGCAGATTTCCTGGCATCAATAGGTCTGGTGGACACCTTGCGCACCCACTTTCCACAGGCACGGCAATATACATATCACTCGGGCATGCACAACAGCCTCTCGAGAATAGACTACATTCTTACACTGGCAGACTGTGTGGGAAGATTCAATGGGTTAACTCATCTGCCCAGAGGTATTTGAGACCACTCACCAGTATCTGTCCAATATGCATTGCACATCCCGAATCAACGTCGTGTATTCCAGATATATCCGGGTTACCTGAGGAACCCTCGGATTTGGAAGGCACTGATCACCGCCACACAGCACTATTTCACAGAAAACGAACTATCGGTGTCTTCCCCCCTTACTCTATGGGAGGCATACAAACCAGTTCTCCGAGGACAGGCTATCTCCTTAATAACAGGTCACAAAAAAGAAAAAATTAAAACGTGACGACCCTAGAGCAGGAGGTGAGTCAACTAGAAGCAGTGCACGCCCAAAATCCCTCAGACACAAACACACAGCAATTAAACCTTAAACGACAGGAATATGCAGAATATATGAGAGAAGAAGCGAGGACTAGGCTAGCGGCCACCCAACACACGATCTATGAAGTGGGGGATAAAGCCGGTAGACTCTTGGCCTGGCTCGATAAACGAGACCGGGCTGATCGGTGGATAACGACACTCCGACTTGACACTAGAGACACTACAACAGACCCAAAAAAGATTGTAGATACACTCGCACTACATTATAGACAAGTCTACTACCCGACAGCCACAGTGACACCAGAGGAAGCGACGGCATTTCTCAAAGACATCCAGCTCCCCACACTCACATCGGTCGACACCCAGGCGCTGGAAGCAGACCTCACAACGGAGCAATTAACATTAGCCATAGGGAATATACAATCTGGGAAAGCGATAGGGCCTAACGGCATTCCCATCGAATTATATAAGAGAGCAGCAACTAAAATCACCCCGCATTTATAAAAAATGTACGAAACCAGTTTAGAACAGGGTGAACTCCCCAAAGACCAACGTATGGCGACAATAGTGACTATTCATAAGCCTGGTAAACCACCCCAAGAATGCTCGTCCTATCGCCCCATTTCACTGCTTAATGCAGAGGCCAAGATCCTGGCCAAAACACTAGCCAATAGATCAACACCACACCTCACCAAGCTAGTACACCCGGATCAATCCGGATTCATGCCGGGAAGGAACACATCGCTTAACCTGAGGCGCCTCCATAGCGTAATTGGTCGCAAACATACCATTGAAGAAGAGGCCATCATACTATCCTTAGATGCACGTATGCCCTTTGATATGGTTGAATGGCCCTTCCTCTTTGCGGTCCTTGAACGTATGGGTTTTGGACCTAAATTCTGCTCTTGGGTCAATTTATTATACACAAAACCACTCGCGCATGTCGTAGCAAATGGGCATATCTCCGGCGAATTCCCCTTGGGGCGCGGAACGAGACAGGGCTGTTTGTTGTCACCGCTCCTCTTCGCCCTTGTACTGGAGCCGCTAGCCTCTTGGATAAGAAGAGACCCTATAATTCGTGGACTCCGATGGGCAGAAGGGTGGGAAGATCGTATATCCTTATACTCCGATGATGTCCTGTTATATATGGCATCTCCCAAATGATCGTTACATAAACTATTAAACATCTGCGAAACATATGGGAAATACTCTGGTTATACTATTAACTGGAATAAGTCAATCATATATGTTCTACATGGCCCACCACCGACATTGCCTAAGGGATGCGAGGTACAGATAGTAGAAAACAGCTTTAAATATCTAGGGATCCACGTCACGTCAAACTCAGATGATTTTATGAATAAAAACCTCCTAGTGCCCCTACAAAGACTGCGTCGAGATGCCAAACACTGGCACTCACTGCCACTGACACTACTAGGGAGAGCGGCACTTTTAAAATGATGGCACTCCCCAGATTCCTCTACGCCCTGCAAAATACCCCTTTCTTAGTTCCACCCTCCTACTTTCGAGCAATAGAATCAGAAGTAAATAGTCTCCTCTGGGGTGGGAAACCAGCCCGAATAGCCATGAGAAAATTAGTTAAGAATTGGTACGATGGCGGTATCGCACTTCCTAACATACAGATATATTACTGGGCATCCCAACTGATCAACCAGTGGCTACACCCCCCCCCCCCAAACTGACCCTGCTTTCCAAATGGACAGACATGTCCTAGGAGAGGGAGGAATTAATCGAGCACTTTACAATAAAACCCGAAAGACAACATTCCTGGGACCCACGGCACATACAATCCACATATGGCACACTGTACTCAGAAAATTGGACTGGGACGACAAAATAACACAAGCTACCCCACTTTGGGAAACCATAAAGTTGGGTAAACTATGCAACAGCAAGGGATTTCATCAATGGGATGCAATTGGGATCTCAAGGGTGGGAGACCTCTGGACCAAGGGGAAGGCTGTTACATTCACTCAACTACAGGATCAATACGAAATGGCACCCACAGAATTATTCCGCTACCTACAAATTAAAAATGCACTCGAGGCAGTCATACCGCCAGACACTATTCTTCTGGAAGCCTCCCCACTGGAGGATAGACTCCTAACAGACCAGATGGACAAAAAAGCCATATCCCTTACCTACCGTAAAATTATAAATAAACAGCCAGACCCTACACTGGTCCTTCGGGACAAATGGCAAAATGATATGGATGACACCGACTGGCAGGAAGCGTTAGAATCACCACGAGAAGTGGCCATCTCTTCAAAACTGCGCCTTATACAGCTTAAAGTGCTCCATAGAATTTACTTCACTAGAATAACCCAATGTAAGATGGGAAAAATCAATAACCAACTCTGTCTGCGACAATGGGGCTCAGTAGGCACATTCTACCACACAATCTGGAGCTGCCCGGCGATTATAGCATACTGGGAGGCAATTATGAACACGATAACGCAGGTCGGCGGGGCCCATGTACCGCTAGAGCCTAAGCAATGCCTTTTAAATATATGGGACGCTACTGACCTTACCCACAGAGTCCGCGACTGGGCAACACTAGGAATGACGATAGCCAAACGGAACATTGCCAAATACTGGGGGGCACAACACTCACGACTTTTGCAGAATGGTGCAACGATATGGATAGTGTGATGGTGACTGAAAAGGCAGTGTATGTTCACCGGGGATGCCCTAAGAAATGGGTACGAAAATGGGGAAACTGGGATAAATATAGAGGGGACGTCTGTGCTCCACCAACAATAGAACCCTCGCTGGAAAAGGACACACAATCAGAAGCAATGCATACGAAATGACTTATTGTATGTTTTTTATGTTATGGAAATGTATAACTGTGGCCAGAACTGTAAACTGGATAATACGGATTTTTTGTATGAAAGACCTTACTGTATTCATTAATCCACCAAGTCTTGTATCCAATAAAAAGAGTTTAAAAAAATTACCCCTCCGCTATCCAACACTTTCCCTACTGTTGCACTCACTGGAGTTGGAATAGTAATTTTTACCCCACCGCTATCCAACACTTTCCCTACAATTGCACTCACTGGAGTGGGAATAGTTAATTTTACCCCTCCGCTATCCAACACTTTCCCTACTGTTGCACTCACTGGAGTGGGAATAGTAATTTTTACCCCTCCCCTATCCAACACTTTCCCTACTGTTGCACTCACTGGAGTGGGAATAGTACTTTTTTCCCCTCCGCTATCCAACACTTTCCCTACTGTTGCACTCACCGGAGTGGGAATATTTTTTTTTACCCCTCCGCTATCCAACACTTATCCTACTGTTGCATTGAGTGGAGTGGGAATAGTAATTTTCACCCCTCCGCTATCCAACACTTTCACTACTGTTGCACTCTTTGGAGTGGGAATAGTAATTTTTACCCCTCCGCTATCCAACACTTTCCTTACTGTTGCACTCTTTGGAGTGGGAATAGTAATTTTCACCCCTCCACTATCTAACACTTTCACTACTGTTGCTCTCAGTGGAGTGGGAATAGTAATTTTTACCCCTCCGCTATCCAAAACATTCCCTACTGTTGCAGTCACTGGAGTTGGAATAGTAAATTTAATTCCTCTGCTATCCAACACTTACCCTACTGTTGCACTCACTGGAGTGGGAATAGTTATCTTTACCCTTTTGCTGTCCAACATTTCCACCCACTGTTTCATTGATTGTGTTTTGAAATGTAAGTTTAAATATTTTTTAATAGTTTAATCTTTTAATTTGTTATAGATTTTTGTTTTTTTATATTAGAAATCATTAATATATTTTTTTCTTTTTTATATTATTTTATATTATTTTAAACTTTTAATATAAAATAAAAATAATAGTTTATTAATTGTTTTTTAGTAAATATATGTGTACAAATTATTATGTTTGTGTGTTTATCTTTTTTTATTAAGTTTATTTGTTATATTTTATTAAAATGTATATTACATTTATTTTATTTTGTTAAACTTATATTTAATATTTAATATATTTAATATATATAATTTTATTTTATATTTATATAAAAGTCGATATTTTATACATCTGAGGGGCATATTAGCAAGAAGAGGCGATAATCATCGCTAACCCTGCTTAGCGTGATTTTTTTTATCGCTGGCTATCGCTGGAATATATCGCCACGCTAACGCAGTATTAGCAATGATTAGCACTTTGGCGATGAATATTCCAGCGATAGCGGGGGAAATGGGCCAACATCGCTGAAAAACCAGCGATGTTGCATGGAGAAGGGAGAACACCTTGCTGATACGACCCTGTGGTCGTATCAGCATAATCCACCCCCATGTTAGGTATGGCTAACACCTGCTAATTGCAGGTGTTAAATAAATGGCGATGACCTCGGTTAGCGCGACTTTTCACGTCGCTAACTGGGGCCATGGCTACCTTGCTAATAGGCGATAGGCCTGTTAGCGGGTGTTTCCCAGGTTTATTAGTCGGGAACGCCCACTTTGCATGTCATTAGCGATAAATATCGCTGACATGCAAAGCGATAAAAACGGGCGCTAATGCCCGCAAACTGTACGCTAACTGCTGTTAGAGACAGTTTGCTGATAGGGCGATATGAATATCGCCGCTTTAGCGGCAAAAAGTGCCGCTAAATCGGCGATAGTGCCCTTGCTAATATGCCCCTATATTTTTACATTGATATTTTTAGTCAATATTTTTGTACTTTCCTGTTTAAGTATAGGAGTCGATATTTTTGTTGTCTATATATTTTACTCGATATTTTTAACATCGATATTTTTTACATCGATGTTGTGTCAGTGAACAGGACTCGGCTAACTCTGATTGGCAGCTCAAGGATACTTTCTCCTCATGGGGAATCAAACTCATACTCGTGCTTCCATCATGTTACCGTAGCCCATTGCTTCCCAATTCAAGTGGATCGCATGCATTGACAAGTGGAATCCTACGAGGTGCAATTGGCTCTGATTTCTTTAAGTCTCTGCTGGTGTCACTATCAGCTATACGTGTCAACGCAAAGGGTCACTCCCGGGCCGTTACCTCACAGTTCCAGTCCTTCTTAGATAATTTTATAGGAAACCGTGGCCGGCCTTCGGCATTCAGTGGCCAATGAATCAATGATGGAGCTCATAATAGGCACCTTTAGGTAAATAACGGGTCAGGTTAGGCCCTGTTTTAAATATAACCACTGGGTTTCTTTGTGTCTCCCCTACATCCTCCTCTTTGCCTCAGGACATTAGGCCATAGATGGGAAGCGAGGTTCGGAACTCTTACCACGCCTATTCGACTTCCTGATTGCTGGCTTTGGTAACAACACAAGAGGGAGGTGTGTGATGGCCTGGTAGCATCGCTGGAAGTGCCCCTCACCCCCAATTTCTCCTTGTTAGTGTGGAAGGTGGCCGAAATCAAAGGCAAAATTGAGGACCACTTGGGGACTGAATTTGTGGGTTCCCATTCTCTTTAATGCTTTCAGGAAACAGGGTCTGTTTTGCCTGCCCACATCAACGGGTACAGCGCATTCCATCTACCAGCTACTTCATCTCCCTCTGGGCATCTAAAAGGGGGTTTGGCCATCTATTTTTCAAACATGGTCAACGCAAAACCCTTTGACTATGCTGTAGATACCCCAGGGCTTATTTACAAGAAACTGACGCATCTGTATAGATGCGTCAGTTTCCCTGCGCCAGCCTGCAAAACCCTTGCGCCACCATGGATGCGCTGTATTTACAATATGGCGCACCATGGTGCAAGGATTGACAGATGCATTAGAAATTCTGATGCATCTGTCGGCGCAAAAGTCACGCATTGCTGGAGCCGGGTCACAAGCACAACGCAACTCCAGCAACGCATGGGGAGGCCTATTCCTAATACACTACGTCACTCCTTGCGCCTGCTCCAAGCAGGCGTAGGGTTTTGAAGCAGTGGAGTCCTAGAAGTGGTGCAGTGAAATCTTGTAGGTTTCACTGCGTCACTTCTACGAGGCTTTCCGCATGATATCGCCCACCCTGCATACGTTATACCTGATGCAGGTATAATGTGACGCAGGGCTTTACAACGTGACGCATCTCCCTACGTTGTAAATGAGCCGCAATGTGGCGCATTGTTTATGCCGCCGCTGCGTCACAAAAAGTGACGCAACAGCAGCGCAAAAGTGTCGCAAGGGGCTTGTAAATCTGCCCCCCCATTCTTTCAGATCTAGGGACTGGGATACGACGCAGGCTCACGATTGGGCATCTTGAACTTCTACAATAACATCCTATTTGCGGACAGAGGCAGTATCCTGATGAAATTGGACCGTGATTTGGACTATCTTATTGCCAGAACAGGCAAGGAGTTGGGTATGATCTGGGGAGGCGACTTTAATGTTCATCTCTGCCCCCCTGATCTCAAAGATGCCTGTGGTATCATTGATTGTGAAGGGAATCCTTACCACTTTTCTCATGATGTACTTGGCAGTAATTTTAACTATCTAATGATGAAGTTCAACTTGTGCTTTGCGAATAAACCCAGATCCATGCATGATTTATGTACCTGACCTTTGTGGGTAAAGGGCTGGGTCCAGGATTTTATTTTATTTTACTCTCTTCTACTCTAGTTACCAGGGGTGGGGAACAGTCAATACACAACCTCGCCCAGAGCGATCATCTTCCCCAAAGCCTTGATATCAGTGATTGGCGGGCCCAGGTGGGTATCTCCAGGAGAACCACTGGCATCACTGCTAACAAGAGTAGGGGCACTCTTATTAAATGGGAGTTTGACCATCCTTTGACATCCCAGTTAGTTAAAGGCGATTGTGCCTTGTTGGAGACCTGCCTGGATGCAGAGGCTGATGTAGATAGCATGAAAGACGAATTTACTAACCTCTTGGAAGCAGTCTCATGTGCCTTACTTAAGGCTCCCCATGTGGGGTCTGAGAGGGCAAAGGATTGGTTTGATGCATTTTGCTCAAAGCACCATAAAGAGCTGATGGTCGCACTTTAAGCTCAGCCCAGGTCTGCTGTTGAGGTTGCATGCTGCAGGGAGTTATATACGAAAGCAATCACTGCCCGGAAAGAAACCCTCAGATTACAAGCCAGGGAGGCGCTCCAGGAAGCATCGCTTAGAAATGATCAGAAGACCTTTTGGTCTATTATCAATCAGCATTTTCTTAAGGATAACGATGCTTCTTTGATCGACTCTGCCATAACCGGCCATGACTGGGCTGTTTTCTTCGTGGAAGTTTATTCCAGAAAACCTGGTAATGCCGGCGCCATATCTGATGCTCCGGAGGGGGGCTTCCACCCCAAGTATTGCCCCTCATTGGAAGAGATGACCATGGCCATCAAGGCCAGCCCGGGCTGTAAAGCTCTTGGCCCGGATGGGGACCCTCTGGACCTTTTATTTGGAATTATGGGCCCCTCTCGTTGCTAATGTCCTTAGAGCAGTGAGCTTATCCACCAAGCTTACCTCTTGGTCAACCTCTCTCATTGTCCCGATCCTCAAGAAGGGTAATTAGGAGGACCCTGGCTCCTTCCGCCCCATTTCCTTCCTGGACTCCAGTGTGCAGGTACTGGGCTGCATCCTGCTATCCCACCTGGAAAACTGGGCGGAGGAGAGTGGCGCTCTAGCTGACATCCAGTACGGGTTCAGGAGAGGGATGTGGACAGAAGACCAGTGTATTAACCTGTACTTTTTCTGGGGAAATATACAATCGCCAAGCGGGGGCTTTGTACCTCGGCTTTATGGACTTGTCCAGTGCGTTCAATTGTACATCCCACTGGAAACTGTGGGGTATCATGGAAGGCCTAGGTATGGACAGAGTTGTCATTAATACCATAAGGGAAATTTACTGTGACTCCAGTGCTGTTAGGTGTGGGCTGGGTGGGGAGTGCTCTGAATCATTCAGGGTGAGCAGAGGTGTTAGACAAGGATGTGTCCTCGCACTGTTCCTATTTTTCCTATATATAAACCATCTGGAGAGGGACTTAGTACTAAGGTGCAGGGACATGCCCCAGATTGACAGCCGCCCTATAACAGCGTTAATGTACGCAGACGGCGCTGTCATCATTGACCGTACACCGATAGCTCTGCAGCTCCTTCTGAACGCCTTTGCCTCTTTCATGGAGGGACTAGACATGAAGATTAATCCCAGCAAGTCTTTCATAATGTCTAGCAGTCTAAGGATGGGGCTGAGGCCAGCTTTTAAGCTCCAAGCAACCCCTGTCACAGATCTGGCAAACCAACTATTTGGGGGTAAACTTTAACAGTAGGGCGTCCTGGTCCTTGAGGGTAGAAATAGAAATAATTAGCTTGCAAGGAGTGTTAATGCAGTTTTCTCATTTCGGCTAAACTGGGCAAAAGATCACTCACCCACATGTTGGCCATTTATCGAGCTAAATGTGTAGGTCTGGCCACCTATGGCGCTGGGGTGTTGGGCTTTCGAGCGCTAATGCCACTACAGACTACTGAAAACAAATTCACACAACACCTTCTGGTTTTCCCACTGTCCACCTCCTTATTCATTTCATACAGGGAGCTAGGGCTTACTTTCCTTGAGGATATTCTAAGGACCCGTCCACTGTTATTGTGGCATAGGATTTGGATGAATGAGGCTCTCTCCCTCAACAGATTGCTAATCAAGGATTGTCTGTCTCTCTCATGGTCTTTAGAGATTCCTTGGTTGAGAAGTGTTAGGGGCTTGACATTGGCCCTGGGCAGGCAAGATTTATTTGAAGAGCCCTCCGATTCCTGACCACTATACCCCTGAAGACACTGAGGGACACATGCTACACGGTCTGGTAGGAAGAAAGACAGATTAAGGTGTCTGCACTGTCTTCTGTTTCCCAATATCTGCTCCTCGATTCCTCCAGGTGTGTGCAATCTTTCTTAACATTTGATACACAGCACTTCATGCACTTTATTCTTCTTAGGTTTCGTCTCAACATATTCCACAGACTGGTCACCTTTCCTAAGTGTAATGACTGGTCGTGTAATTTAGTGCCTTGTCCATAGGATGAGGTGTCAGTCCAAAGCGCTTTACATGTCATTTTTATTTTGCACTTTTCATGCTCCTCATAGAGCTAGGTTCTTACACATTTCTTAATTAGCCATTCCCTGCATTGTTGCACAGAAGCTTGGCATTTTTTTAACAATCTGTGGGATCTGAGGAGATTGTTTTTACTCTGTACTCTTTCTTGAGGCTGGTGCTTAAAACAAGGAAATGGTACGGCCCGTTCTGTCAATAGATATAACATGTTAGTGTATTACCATTTGCGGCCATTTCTTTTCCTTTTTAATCTCGCCTCTTGGTCTTGACTGGACAGCTTTCCGGTAGAATTATTTTTAATCCCAGGTATTGTTTTCTTTTTATGGCAGATGCCTGTACCTTGCAGAACTGCATTTGAATCTATCATTGAGGGGCCATCACCTGGGTATTTTGGCATTAAAACATCCACGCAAAATAAAGGGCTGCTGTACCGGAATATTATTCTTAGGAGTGGTTAAGTTTGAAGGAAATTAAACAGCTTTTCGAAATGTCTACAAGAAGGACTGACAAAATCATTATTATAAACATTAATTAAATAAAATGTAAAAGTCACATCTACACATAAGTTAACCCGGACCCAAATTGCAACTATTACCATTTATATCTGCTATGAAAAATTCTTCCTTTGCTTCCTTCAGATGAACACCAAATTCTGGCCAGTGCTTTAATTTCTGCCAGACTTGATCATTGCGGTACCCTAAATCCAGGTCTCCCAACTTCCCCTTTGGAGACTACTTTTTCATTAGAGAATCTTCAATCAAAGCAAATACTGACCAAAAGGTTGGTGGACAGGCTTAGGAAAACTGACAGCAACTCTGCGGCATGTAGGCTGCGCCTCAGAATATCAAGCTCTTTGCTTTGCCCACTGCAGTCTAACTCCAATCAGACCACTATTCCTAGGAGTAAAAGTGATCTCCTATCAAACTGCTTTGACTGCCTATTTGTTCAGAAGTTTCTTATTATGGCCCCCAGGTTTAAATACTCCCATGCAAATGTATATCAGATGAGCTCTTTATTCACCTTGCATTCAGGTGAGCAATTAAAAGATACCTGTTCTCTTACAGATTGTCTTTATTCTTGGTCTCCCATTGCAGTTAGTTCTAATGTTAAGATACTTTTTCTTCTTGAATGTGCACTCTGTACGTACTCAACTCATCTCAGCAAAGTAGTCCATGTGAGTTGAAGAGAGCAACATGGTGTATAAATTAGTAATCTTATCTATTCTTATATGAAAGGGTATATTATGTGGTTGACCATCCAGTAACTTAACAGGGGAATAAACATATTGTACACATTGCCCATGGTGGGCTTAGGGCTGCCTTACACTAGCTTAGAGTTGCCGTATACCATGTGATCACTCACATTCCTTGTTCCACTGACAATCCAAAGTCTCAATCAGCATTAACAATGCAATACTAATTTAATGAAATGACTTACAGCAAATGATTGCAAGTGCCTCAGATCTCTACGATATCTAGTGTGCTATAATGCGTAGTGTGTTTTTCGTTTTGTCCATTTTATGTTTAAACTGTAGTCAACAGTAACTTGCCACATGGTACAAGGACCAGTGCCACCAACCTTGCATACAATTTGCTGGGCCAGAAATCTATTTCTCAGGTCAGATTTAACATAGATGACTTCCTTATTATATTTATGTAAAAACATATTTTATTGAGGTAGCCCCTATTGAAATTTGACCTATGAGCTGCCTGGCTAAGAGAGTTAATTACTGTGTCTCGACAATCTGGCACATCAAAGTCCCATTAAGATTCTCCTGTTGGAGGAAAGGGGCAGGATTAAAATCTCCAAAACTGACCAATAGAAATGTCTTGTCAATTAAGGTAGGCGAAACTAGAAGGCAGACTTTTGTTTCTTCTGCCCAGAAGTAGGCCTCTTTGAAGTTTTTCTAGGGAAGTGTCCAAGCCTGTGTAAGCCAAGAGGATGATGTTCTATGATTTCATTGAGGGGTGAGACGATCAGAGTGCTGGCTCTATGAGAAATAGCTATAGGTGGCTGAATAATGTGTTATCGCTATATTAGGTAGGTGCCTTTCCAATCATAGAACACTCCATCTACATTCTTAAACCCCTGCAAAAGCAGAGGGAAGTGTGAAAGAGTCTAGAAAGGAATGAGAATGGACTAGAGCCACTGCAACTACCATTAGGAGCCTTGGGGTGCATCTGCTCCTGGCTGGTATTCATGAACCGAACTCTGTCCAAGGCAAGTGGCACCAACTTCCTTTGGTCCCTGAGGCCTAGTGGGCAGTGAACCAGCAAATGTGCCTTTTTTTAACAACTTAATTTAAGATTTTCATTCCCCAAGTACAGATTTATTTGAAAGAAAGACAAGAGAAAGAGCACTGCATTGCCACCAGACAAACAGCATATTCAGAATAACCATTCCCATCCCCACCACCAACCAACAGATCATCAGGCTGTCTCAAAACCCATGTGCACTACCTCCCAACAGAAGAGGCAGATTCTAAATACATCCCCCCACCCAGTGGTCCTCCAGGCCCACGCCTGTGGCCCATCCCCCCCAACAAACGCACCAGCTCAGGGGGATGGGGAAGCCCTGAAGAGTGTTTAGCATAGGTGTGGAACGGGGTCCATTTCATCTCATATTGCGACATAGTGTCCTGCACCAGGGGTCTCAGCCTTCCCATTGCATGAATATTCCAGACCTTTGACCACCACATATCTAAGGTTAGCGGGGATGGCGAGCGCTAGTGTTGAGCCACTATCAGGTGCGCTGCCAAGAGCAGTGAGCTGAGCAATATGCCGAAGCAGGGGCCAACGGGAATATCCCCTCATCATCCACTATTTCCAGCAGGGCCAAACCAGAAGGCATGGGGAGAGTCTTGTTCGTGATCTCTCGAGCAACCCCCATCACCTAGGAAGAAAACCGCTGTGTCAATGGGCATTCCCACCACATATGCAAATACGTTCCCCTAGCCCCACATCCCCTCCAGTGTGCATCAGGAGTATTAATCATTGCAGGGAGAGAGGTAGGCATCATATACCATTGTAACCTGATTTTAACGGCATTTGCCTTGTGCTGAATGCAAATGGAGAAGCATGCAGCCTGTCGCCATATCAGAATTCAGTCCCCGTCAGTCAAGTCCAGGGCCAAGTCCCCTGCCCATTTTTATGTGTATGGTAAATGTAATGCTGAGGTGGGGTTGTCTAATATAAAGTCAGGAAAGCATTCTAAAGATGTCTCCATCTATGAACATGTCTTCTATCTTTGTTATGTCACGCTATCCCTGTGCACATACACCTGATTGTATCGCCCAACGTAATAGTTGCGATACAGGTCGTGAGGGCCCAGTAGGAAGTCTGTGGCACACTGGTCCCACGTTTTAGGGGCCCTGGCTGAGCAGACCTGTCCCAGGCATAATGTGTCCCCTCCTCCCCACATCCTATACTGCTTGTCTATCACCCCGAGGAGGGGGAATTCTGGGTTCCCCATTGTTGGTGTTAGAGGGGAAGGATAGGTAGTGATCCATCTTGTGCTCTGGGCCTTAAGCCAATAATGTAGGGTCAACTTAGTGGATCCTCTAAGTGTGCAGTCCCAACCCATGTTCGGGGGCAGCCATAGGAGATGGTGGAGGGGGATCGAACTGCACTTCTGCTCTAGCTTGTACCAGAGCTTGGCCACATCTGGGGAGCACCAAGACATAACTCTCATATCGGGTACCCACATCCCCCCTTGACCTGGCTTTTCATCAGAAGGGACCTTGCCACCCTAGGAGTTTTCCCAAACCATATGAAGGCCCATAACCTCCGGTTTAGTGATTTCAGAGTGTCTACCGGAAGAGAGCAGAAGGGGAACAACAATCTAGGCAGCAGTTTTATCTTTAAACATTTTATTCTGCCCGCCCAGAATATCTCGAGTCGACCTCATCAATATATTTCCTTGAACAATATATCTAGAAGGGGGCGGAACATTGCAAGAGAAAACCTCCGCTACTGAGGGTGGTAAAATCACCCCAAGTAACAAATTCCACCTAGTGAAGACATCAAGCCGTGCCTTGTTATCGTCTCTTCAAAGATATGACTTTTCCTTCCCACCCACATCGCAGTCGATTTCTGACAGTTCACTCGGAAATCAGCCACAGAGCAGAAGCCTTCCGGCTCCTTCAGATGAGCTGGTAGCAATTCCATTGGACTCATTAAGAAACATAGGACATCATCCACAAAGAGGGCCAGTTTGATCGGTCCCTGTTGAGCAGGCATCCCTGTAACCTTCGGGTTGGCCATAATCCTATGGTAGAGGGGTTCCATAGTGTGAGAAAAAATCAGGGGTTAGAGGGGGCACCCTTGTTGGGTCCCCGTGGTCAAGGGTCTTGATTCAGAGAGGCGAGAGTGAATTCGAAATTTTGTCAAGGGTAGAGCATAATTGGCCAGTATAAATATTTTCATGGATGGCCCTAGAGGAGTCTAATCCAGGGTCTTCCGAAAGAAGGGCCAGTCAATGTGGTCAAATGCTTTCTCCGCATCAAGGGAAAGCAGGAGTACCTCAGTTCCCATGGCTACTGACTTGTCAACCACGTTAAGGGTCAATCTGAATTTGTCACCCGTCTGTCTATTTCTAATAAATCCAACCTTATAGGGAGATACCAGATTCGGCCAGACCTCTCCAAGTTGGCAGGTCAAGACCTTCCCAAAAATGTTTACATCACTGCTCAACAGTGCTATGGGGCAGTAGGATCCGCGTTGTTGGGGGTCTTTGTCGGGCCTCAGTAGCATTATAAGGAAGGATTCCATCACAGAGGGAGTTACCTCACGAGTGGACAAAAATGAGTTGAAAACATTTGATAGAGGAGGGGCCTGGAGGCCAGCAAAGGCCTCATAGAAAGAGTTCAGAAACCCATTATGGCCAGGGGTCTTATTGTGCGGCAATGATTTGATGGCCAACATTACTTCCTCTTCTGTTATCTCATCCTCCAGACCCTCTCTGACCTCCGGGTCGAGATCAGGCAGTTGGACTGTGCTCAAGTATGCATCTTGAGCTTCTCTGGAGCATGATTCTTGGCTGTATGATACCGAATAATATTGCCTGAAGATCTGTAAGATTTCCCAATCAGATGTCCGAGGTGAGTCTTTGGGTCCAGTACCATTTGAATACGGTTCCTCAGCCTGTGAGCATGTATTTTGTGTGCCAGCAGCCAGTCTGCCTTATCTCCCCGCTCATAGTAAACTTGTTTCACCTCCAGCAATTTATGTGCCATCCTTCGTCAGGACCACCTCTAGCTTCCCCCTAGCTCTACACAAAGACCTCTGTGTTCTACAACAGGGTTTCATTTTCAGGCCAGATTCCAGTCTAGCTATTTCACCCTTTTGTTCCAGTCGGCAGACGCACGCCAAGATGGTGGAGGTATGGCTAATGAATTCCCTGTGTATTACCGCCTTAGAGGCATCCCAAATCGTGACCCAATGCAGTTCTTCAGTCTCGTTTTTCTTTAAAATAAGTCATAACTGCCTCTCATATGTTCCCTCGGAGAGCTGGGTCTCAGAACCCTACCTCAATCATTTTCCAAAATTTGAGAGGTGGGTCAGCGGGGGTGGTCACCTGCAACAGAATCTTAGCCGGCACATGATCGGACAGTACCCATGTGCCTATTTCAGAAGAATCTATTCTGAGGTTTACTGGGGAAGAGACACACATATAGTCAATAGGAGAGTGGGATTGATGGACATCTGAGAAATTAACTTAATCTTGCTCACTTTCGCGATGTCTGTGCCACACGTGTATTAGTTTTAAATCATTCAGACCCTGGGTCAAGGGTGGTGGGGGGGCAATGAATGCCATATGAAGTGAGATCCGTCCACTGTCAGATCGAGCACTACATTAAAGTTGCCTCCCAACACCAGATTTTTGTCAGCATGAGTTGCTAAATAGGAAAACATCAGGGAGAAGTGGTCTCTGGTGAAATTAGGGTCATAGATCGAGGCTATTGACATCTGTTCCCCCCCAAGGGTCCCCTAGTCATAACCAGTCTACCCTCCCTGTACCTGTAAGTTGAGCTTAGCTGGAAGGGGATCCCTGCTCTCAGGGGAATTGCCACTCCCTTCGATTTTAGACTGAAACTCCTGGGGATAATACCTTGAGGCACATTGTCTCATGTGTGCTACCAAGAGATGTGTCTCATGGAGGAGAGCAATGTCAATACCCTTTGTTGAGAGCCAGTGGAGGACCGACTTTCGCTTAACTGGTGAGTTAAGGCCCTGTGCATTCAAGGTTGCTATAGCCATTGACCGTGGGGGCTGTTGCGTGGGAATAGTCCCCAAAGGATCCTGCATTTGACATTATCAACTTGTGCCACTGGGGAGAGGGTCACTAAAGGAGCCCCGTCTCGGCATGATTCTGTTATTCATTTTTTAACAATCTGACCTTGGGGAAACAACAACAAGAGATTCAATCATCAAACAAAATAAAAAGGACTTAAAAAATACAAGCCGGGTGGCAATTAATTGCTGTCGTCTGGGCCAGCTCTGTTGATCCTGACTGGATCACTGTTTGCCCCTGCTCTGTCCCGGTGGGCCTCTTCAGGCCTTCAATTTTCACCTCTGTTGCATCATGCCCTCTCCTTGTAATGTTACACCCAGAGTGTTCAAAGCATACTGCCCAAGATGTGCAGTAGTAAAACTTGAACTCCATGGGCCTCTATAATCAGGAATCATTGAAATGCGGGTCTTCTCCTTCAGGAGGAATGGAACTTTGGTGACTTTTGCAGGTGTCTCTCCATTTCTCTTTACTTGTTTGTCTTCGTCTCCATTCCATACATTGTCGAACAAGTTGGTCCTCCACAACCTGGGAGTCTGCATTCAGGCCAAACAACGCTATTGCCTCTTCACGTGTGATGACCATGGTTGGCTTTTCTTTGTATCAAAAAACAAATTGTGTGAGGGATCCCCAACAGTAAGGGATTTTGTGGTCCTGGAGGAAGTCGGTGGCTAGTTTTAGAGATTTGCTTTCAGCTAAAGTTAGTGACCTGACAGCCTGGAATAGGGCTAGTGAAACACCAGGGTGTCCACCTGTCTATCTGCTCCCAGTATGTCCTCCTGTCGAAAAAAGTGGACTTTTGTTAAAACATCCGGTGTCAATTTGTTTGTGGTTTGATAAGTGTTATAGACCTGGTGTATTTGGTTGAGCTCTAGTAGTGTATCAGCAGAGTCTTGCAGAAGGGATCTCAACAGATCTTGGATGTAGCTTTGAAGTTTTGCATCTGGGACAGCCCCCGGGATCCACCATATATGTATATTATTTTGCCGGGATCAATTTTCTCCGTCTTTGGTCTGTCCGTTAACCATTGGCACCATTTTTCAAGTTCATCAATGCGGACTGTGATCTCATCCTTCTCCTGGGATCCCTCTGCCACTGCTATCTCGAGGTGGTCAATTTGAACGTCTAGGGTTTGAATGGCCTGATCCAAACCAGCTAGCAACTTCACCATGTCCTGTTGCAACATCCCCCTCTCCTCCTGACATTCCCCCATCGCTTTTCATGGCCGGAGCTGGTGCATCTTCCTCCGCTGTTGGCGACGTGGCCTGTTGGTGAGAGTCTCCATCAATGGTGGCTGTTTTGCGGGCAAGTGCAGGCGATCTCGTGTTTTGGAGTAAGTTCTTTATTGAGGAGAAACCCCGGACTCTGGAGTGGGACTTTGCCATCTGGGACCATCTGCAGGGGGGCCAAAGTGAGGCCAGCAGGTCTCTGGGGCCCTCACCAATGCCGGGTCTGGTTCCACACAACCGCAAAACAAGGGCCTCCAACATGACGTGGGTGACCTTTATCCCCTGCACCAGGCCAAGGGACCCCCGCTTTCTGTCCTCTTGTCCTGGGCTGGACTCTACTCCGGGGTCCCTTCTATCGGCCCACCAAACACCACTCCCGCCCATAGGCCTCTCTCGGCCCGCTCCATAGGAGTATCCCTGCCCTTTACAGGGCGCTGATCTCCTCCTACCGATGTCTTCGAGGGGGCTCCTGGTCGATGCCGCCACCCGCCCGCTTGCTCCAACATCTGATCCTGGAGGGTGTTGGGAGTCTCCCGCTCAGGTCCTGTTTAGCTGCACTCTCTCGGGGACCTGCCATGTTACAACTTTGATGTGGCAGTCATCTTAGGTCTGGGGGCGACGGCAAGGAGAGGGGGCACCTCCAATGGATCAGCTCTTGCTACCTTCTACTTCCCCAGATGTGAGCGGCACACTGTTTGGATCCCGTATCAAGTTCGCCAAAGGTGTGAGGGCATTTCACTGGCTAGCGGCACAACAGACCGCAGAGTTCAGCGAAGACCCATCTACATGGGTACTTGCCGTGGCCACTTTCCCGCAAATGTGCTTTTTAGGGGGTGCACTGTTACTTTCATTGTGACTGGACATGATGTGGTGCCTGGAGAAGTGGGCGCTGTGGTCTCTGGCTGTTGTGCACAGTTACCTTGCAAGAGGCTGAGGGCTTGAGTGGCTTTGGAGTGCAGTTTTAGAGTGTGGCCTGCCAAGGAGATGCTGCTGAGGAGCTGATGAGCCTCGGGTCAGGAGATCACCTAAGCTCGACACAAGGGCTGGCTTAGGGTTCTCACAGTAACACTAGAGGCTGTGAGAGACAGAAAGTCCCTAGCAGCCGGTACAGCTGTGATGAAGAGGCCCCCAGAGCAGAAAGCTTCAAATGCCACTCAAATCGTTTGAGCCTGGCATAAGACATGTTCATCTCGGTGGCGTAGCAAGGAGGGGGTGGGGGGGGTGGGTGGTCTGCCCCGGGCGGCACGAGTTTTGGGGGTGGCTGCCTTTCAGATCCCCCCTCTCTTACCTGTGGCTGTCACGGGGCGGCCACCACAGGAATTGCCAGCGCCCCCTCCCCCCACTTTTACATACTGCTGCCGCAGGACAGCTACCGCAGAGACCGCCACAGGCGGCAAAAGGTCTAGCTATGCCACTGGTTCATTTGTTACTTGTGTGATGCAGTTTCCAGCCTGCAGCAGATGTCATAATGCTATCGTCACTCTCATGCATTTTATGATCTCCAGCTTGACTTGGCATCTTGGAGATCTAACTCTTTGAAGTGGGCCAATGACCCATGCTCACAAGCGCTATATGATGCTTTGTCACTATTCCTTCCATTTTCCGAGTAGAGGTGGGGATACCTTGCCTTGTCTTTTTGCAGTCTGCCAGGACAGTAGGAAGCTGTGTTACCTTCTGTGCCAGCCCCAGGCCTAAACACTGGTGTGGGGGTAACCTGTATCCTCAAGAGTGCGGTCTGCCTTTTCCCGCTACAATGAGATTTTAAGAGTGGGTGGATGAGAGAGCGGGTGACTGAGTGTATCTGGCACAGTCGTGCGTTCCTGAGTAGGAAGGCCACTGGTGCTCACAGAGAAGTGGGGGCACCTGCAGAGCTTTGTAATTGTAAAAACTATTGTCAAAGGCAGTAGGCTTTTATCATTCATTGTGCACAACATGACACAGTCTGTTGTCCTAAAACTTTGATTTCTTTTGTAAGGCAGAAATTCTGGCTGGACATTGATTTATTGACTGTTATAGATTGTTGTTGTGGTGAGCTGCTCAATTCTGATCTCCTACCCTATTGCGCCTCACCGTATCAGCCTTGGATTGCTCTAAATCATTATCCTGAGAGTCAAGTGCTAAAAGGAGCAATTAGTCCCCAATTTCAGAATACAAGGAACAGAGGCCCAATGACACAGAGGTAAAAGCTTTGGCCCAGAATTGGGGCCAATAGCCTCTGATTTCCCTGGAACGTCCTGAACTGAATTTCTCATATCACATGAAACCAAGGAGAAACACTTAGGTCAGAACTCCTTAAATAACAGGGCTACATACTTCTAGTTTTAACAGTTTTGGTCTCACTAGTCTTTTTTTTTTTCAAAACCTTTATTAAAGAAATATTTTTAAATAGCATACCTCTGATTGGGCGTTCACATTTAGTATTTGTGATAAATTATACTTTACCTGAGCAAGACCCTTTAATCACCGCCATCATTAAGCTTCGACTGCTGTCTTCAGAGAGTCATTGAAACAAATTCAGGGCCTCATTTATGAAGAATTGGCATAGGGCAGTGCAGCAAGTCTTTTTGTTGTGCTTCCCTACGCCAATATCAACATCCCGATTCACAGGAATCTTGTTAAACATATTTGGGGTATCGGTGTATTGGCTCTCTATCATTGTTTATCTTGAAGTTTTCCAGTTGCTGTGATTAGATATATTTTGTGTTTTGACTCTGGCTTACTACTCTAGATGGGTGGTGTTTACAACATTATATAATACTGTTTTACATATATTAAGTCTACTTATATCCTGATACTAGGGGTCTACACTGTTACGTTTATTGGACTTTAGGGGAGCATATATGGGTTGAATACACTTTTGAGTTAATTAGTAGGCTTGTTTTCGTTGTATTTTGGTGGTTTGGTGATAATATATCTGTATTTTAGGTCAGGACTACCATCTTTTTAGGTCTCGCCTGAGCCAGCGCTTAGCGCTGCTCTGGGCGAGAGTTTTAGTAAGCGGGTTTTGGAAGTGCAAACAGCAGTGGCTTTTGCTGGCGACCAGCTTGCGTTCACGTGAGCGTGCACGCGCGTCACAGGTCATTAAGTGCATCGCGATCGCGATCACTTTCACTAAGGCTTTGAAGTAAAGAAATAGATTATTTTTCTATTTCTTTACTTTTATATAATCGCGGCACCCGGGCTTTACTTTAACGTTAAAGTAAAGCGCGGGTGCCGTGACTATAAAGTAAAGAAATAGAAAAATAATCTATTTCTTTACTATAATCGTGCGGCACCGCGCTTTACTTTTAATGTTAAAAGTAAAGCGCCGGTGCCGCATGATCGCTGTAGTATCGCGATTATAGCAAAAAGTAAAGAAATAGAAAAATAATCTATTTCTTTACTTTTGCTAAAATCGCTGACACCAGCGCTTTACTTTAACATTAAAAGTAAACGCGGGTGTCGCGATTATAGCAAAAGTAAAGAAATAGATTATTTTTCTATTTCTTTACTCTTGCTATAATCGCTGACACCCGTGCTTCTACTTTAACATTAAAGTAAGCGCGAGTGCGTGATATGACAAAAGTAAAGAAATAGAAAAATAATCTATTTCTTTACTTTTGCTATATCAGCGGCACCAGCGCTTTACTTTTAATGTTAAAGCGCTTACTTTTAATGTTAAAGTAAAGCGCGAGTGCCGCTGATTATAATGGTGTAGCCAATAGGTCTTGCTTTTGGGACCTTATAAGTATTTAGTTATGCAACTGTTGCATGGCTAAACACTTATAAGGTCCCCAAGGCGAGACCTATTGGCTATGCCAATGCTTGTTGTCTTCGATAGGCGATTAGCTGGATATTTAGTGGAAGGTGAGCGACGGATTTCTATTTTCACCTTTACTTTTCACATCATGCTGTTTGGTTCTTTTCCTGTTTTCTTTCTTGCCCATATATCTGACTTACCACTTCACATTTCCTTCTTTCACTGGGTGTGGTTACATGGAGTTTGGTATCTAGGTACCGTGGACTGGAATGGGGGCACAGCGGAGTGTGCTGCATGGCTTTGATTTTCACAGGAGGTGGCTCAAGTGGTGAATTTTGGTGAACGTGCTAATATCTCAAACAATGTACGTGTTCCAATATATATATTTTAATACTATAGCCCTGAGGAAGTCTGCTACTATATCTCTGACACAGACGAAACACGTGTTGGCTATGGATGCTGTGAAATTTGCTTTCATTATCCTGTTTTGAAATTGGAGATTGTGGAACTTGTTTGAAGATTTGACTACTGTGCCATGTTTCATGTAAGTAAGAAGTTACTTGATGGGAGACAAACTACGACATCATGGAGTGCTTAAAGTGGTGGCTTTTCTTCACTTCAAGCACCCAATAAAACATTTGTACCATTCTACTTTCAATTTTGTTGAGGTAATAGTTGGACAATCAGGGTGTGTACACTATATTCACAGCCAGCAATTGTGTTTTCCCTTCTTCCTCTGTGTAGTGGTGTAATGTTTTGTAATGGACCGCATTATAGGCCTGGGTAGTCACCTAACCTTTCACCTACATTTTCCCTGCCATTTTACTACATAACGGTTTTTGGTATTGACCTCTTACCTAGTTAGGTTGCTTCATAAAATGTTGTGTGGTTTTACCAGAAAACTAGCCTCATTTATTATCACATGAGGATTCTCAGAATCACAACAGGATTACCATCTTCTGCATAATAACTATGCATAATGGTCAACCCTTCCGAAATCCTCGGCCGACATGACACAGCAAGGTAGAACCCAGAGGGTACCTTTTGGGTATATAAACACCATATCTTTGCTGGGGCGAGCAGAGGAGAAAGACTTCCATGCTGACACACTGAAGCGAGACGCTGAGGTTCCTGCACGCAGATACTCCAGCTCGCAGTGGTCTGACATCCCTCGCGGGGTGTCCATCTCGAGACCAAGACAGGGTCCTTCATTCTCTAACACCAGGTAATGGGGTTGGTTTTATCCTAGGGGGATTCTTGGCTCTACACCTACATACATGCTAGGTACACTTAGGTACATCTAGTTAGGGTTGCATTGTAGGAGTACGCATTATTACTGTCATGTATTGATATGCCTGCATATATTCATTGTTTTAGCACTATGGTAGAAATCTACCATCCATTTACTCTGTTGGTGCTTATAATCATTTATATCTGTTTCTGTCTTATGGTTGTTTCAGCACACCTATTTTACGCTAGAATTACGCTGGTTCAATGAAAGCTTATTGAAAACGCCCCCACCGTTTATTCTGTGTATCTCTCTGAGACAAAGTGAGCACGAGTGACTGAGCGAAAAGTACTGTACTGTTTCCATGATCCCTGGAGGGACAGGGTTGTCATGTTCGATAGTTGCCCGGAACTATTTTCTCCTTGGTAAGAGGAGTTTACAGTGGCACTGTGAGCTAGCTGGTATACAGGCGAACATACCCGGTGGAGGTGTCTGGAATCAGTCTGGACACCAATCCCATAGTTTATGTTGTCTAAACGCGCAGATCCTATATCGATTTATAGGAACTACACAGCAGTGGAGTCCTTCTTTAATCAGCGAGACAGAGTAAGTCTGTAACAACAGGGCAGTGGTTGTGACCAGGAAGTGTATGCATTTGGTCTTTGACACTATTTCAGTTTGTGTCAGTGTAGGAGTAGCTTTGTTCTAGGCCACAGCCTTGGCTCCCTTGGGTTACCCTGGAATTAAGCTACCTGGTTCAATGCCCAATGGATGAGTAAGTGATTATTGGGAGAAATAAGAGTGAAGGAGCTTGAGTGATTGGTGTCATAGTCATTATAGATGGTAGGCAAGGTGTCAGTGTTAACATACCTAGACAAAGTGAAAGCTTGTAAGTCCTTCAGGTTATCAAACAATTTGGTGAAGAGAAGATACAGTGGTTGATATCCAAGGACTAGACCATGAGTTGCCCATTTTCACACTGAGTGATGTGTAGCTCACATGTCTGGTTTTGGTAACACAACTTAGTAAGTTTTTCCGATAAGGGATTTTTGTACTTTTTGAGATTAATATAAAAAAGCAGATCACATTGATCTAGGGGGCAATGTCCTTAGTGAATAAAATAGTGCAGTTTAAATGGAGCTCAGTCTAAGACCATGGTATTTGTCACTGATTATGGTTCCTGTTTGGCCACCAAGGGTCAGTGTGTGGTATTTGAGGTTCTATTTAGATGAGCCAGGTGGAAATAGGATCTCTGAGGTGTTGTTCCATGCATCCTGGAGTATTATTTGATATTAAGCTCTCTTTGTTGTAGGTTTAGTGGCCATAATAAGATCACACAAAAATGTATAGTCTGTTGATCTTGAAAAGCCGATACAGATGCAAAATGGAAATAAGGGACAGATGCAAAATTTAAATGAAGATGTAAAAGATGCAATTTCCTTTTGTGCAACATCGACATGCGTGGTAACCATTTGGGAGCACCATTTGCTTCATATGGAAATCACATTTGAGTTAAAAAATTTAATTACATACAAAATCATTCTTTATGCAACATCATCTGGGGTGTAGGAACACATTTAGCATTTAGAAGCATAAATCACATTTAGGAGGAAACCACATTAGGTGCAAAGTCACAGTTAGGTACAATGTAAGCCTTGATGTAACACTGACTGAAGTATGAAAACAAATGTAGTAGCAAAAATCACATTTTTTTTTTTAGTTTAAAAAGCTTTATTAGAGCAAGTAAAGACCATGGTACAGAATTATAACAACAGTCATAAACGGAGTACAAAGATATCATGAAATGTATATGAACAAAGGGGGAGGTGAAGAAGTGATATAGCAAACTTTTCCAAGAAATGAAACCGGCGCTGAGAACAATCTTAAACAATTATGTACCATAATAAATTAGCATTTTTTTAAATTTTGTAAGATAAGGAAGAAAGGATAAATAAAAAGAAAAGAGAGAGAAAAGGAAAAAGAAAAAATTAAGAACAACATCCTTATCAAATATTTAACAAAAAATAGCAATAATAAACATTATAAAATCTCAGGAAACAAAATGTTATCAATAGCATATGAACAATGCGAGAAGGATTTAACACAATACTCACGGCGGTTGGAATGCAAAATTACTGTCTTTGTTACGCAATGCAGTAGAGGATAAATAGTTAGTGAGTGGAGACCAGAGGGCGTCTTTTCGAAGGAGTTGCTGAGAGGTAGTAGCGGAGGCTCTATCTAGCCTATGATGGTAGCAGAAAGATTCCACCAGGCAGAAAAGTAACGTTGGAGGCATCTTTCCAATTGAAGTAATGACCTGGAAAGCAATAGAAAGTAGAAGATCCACAAAAGAACCCAGGGTACGAGCTCCCAGCCAATTTATGGAATTACTACCCATAAATATGGAGTAAATATCAAAAGGAAAGTTGGTGGAACAAATGGAGGAAATAGATTTACATACCTTTGTCCAAAAAAGGGAAATGTTAGGGCAAAGGAAAAAGGAGTGTAAGTATGTGCCAGGAGTGTTTTTACAGGACCAACAATTGGGGGAACAGGCCGGAACTAAATTTAGAGACAGATAATGGGGTTAAAAACAACCTCTGGTAAAAATAATAGAGAGTTTGAGTGGTACTAGCATTGCAAGAAGTATGGTGTAATCATGCCCAAATAGAATTCCATGTGTGAATAGAGAGAGTACGCTACAAATCGGATTCCCATAAGATTTCAGTTTTGCTCTTGGGGCGGGTGGGAAGAGAAAAGTGGAGATACTTATATACGTGGGAGGCCCGAACGGAAAGGGAGGTAGATATTGGTTCTAATAGGGGGTCAGACGGAGAGGAGGATGTTCCAGAGATAAGAGAAAGCTGTTGAGTTAAAAGTAATCTTAAGGAGTCATACTTCAGGAGGGAGGTGACAGGTAAACAGAACTTAGATTGTATTTCCTGAGAGGACAAAAATTGCATATCCCGTATTAGGTGTTTCACCTGAATAATCCATTTGGCAACCCAATCTTTCCAAAAAATAGTACGGTTAGAGAGTTTGATGGACTTATTATGCCATATAGAGGAATCCAGGAATATTTGTAGAGCGAAAGAGATTTTTAAGGACCGGGTTAAAAGTCAATATAAATTGTGAAGTAGTTAGGGACTTAAAGGGAGCGAGGGGGGTGAGTAAAGTAAACTAATGAGGAGAAGGGAGACGGATGAATCACAGATTCCTCTAATCTGTACCACACCGATACGGGGGTTCTTCCGAAGAAGACAAATAAGAGTAAAACCTGACGGATTAAAAGGAAGAGTGGTATTGACGGAAATTGGGAAAGTTGATACCACCCCTATCCTTAGGAGCAGACAAAGAAGATAAAGATAAACGAGCCTTCCGGTTGTTCCAGAGAAATTTACTCAGAATGCCATTAAGAGTTTTAAAACTTTTTAAAGGAAGTCTCACTGGTAACATGGATAAGTAAAAGTTGATAACAGGAAGCATCATCATTTTGGAGGTGTCCAACCTGCCCCACCATGACAAAAATAAAGGAGACCATTTCTCTACCATGCCAGATACCTTTAATAGAACATCTTCCAAATTAAGCTGAACCGTTCTAGCAATTGAAGAGGAGTATTTTATTCCCAAACATGTGATGTAATTAGTGAAATCCATCCCTTCGAACATACTTCTTAAGCAATACTTGTTTAATGGAAGGACTTCAGATTTAGAAAAATTTAATTTATATCCGGACAGGGCGGCATAAGAGGATAAAAGATCCGTAAAGGCGAGTAAAGAAGTAGAAGGATCGGAGAGATATAACAGAATATCGTCTGCGTAAGCAGTGAACTTGACCTCCATTGATTTATGAGTAAAACCTCGAAAAGCAGAGGAGTGCCGTAAAGAGTGAAGAAAAGGTTCCAGAGATAAGATAAAGAGCAGAGGTGAAACAGGACAACCCTGATGGGTGCCTCGCTGGAGAGTGAAGTAAGAGGATTGAGAACCATTAACAAAGACTGAAGTAGTTGGGGAGGAATATAACAGACTTATAAGGGATAAAATAACAGGGCCAAAACCATGCCAATTGAGTGCACGCATCATGAAGAGCCAGTGGATGCGGTCAAAAGCTTTCTCCGCATCCAAGGTGATGGCTGCAACAGGGGAGGAACTCTTAGATGCAAGATGGATGATATTCAAAAAAGTTCTAGAATTATCCGCTAATGTTCTGCCTTTGACAAACCCTGTCTGTTCGTAGCCAATCAAATCCGGGATAACCTTATTAATACGAAGAGCCAGAAGCTTAGCAAAAATCTTGCAATCTAGATTAATTAAAGAAATAGGGCGGTAATTGGCACACGACGAGGGGTCCTTATCCTTCTTTGGAATTAAACAGATCATGGCTTTAAGAAAGGAACCACGAGCTTCTTTGTGAGAAATAAAGTGTTGAAAGAGAGATAGAAGATGAGGGAGAAGGATCTGTGAGAAGCAGGAGTAAAACTCGGCGGTAAAGCCATCTGGGCCTGGAGTCTTCTCTTTGGGTAACTGAGCTAGGGCTGACTTAAGTTCAGAAAGGGATAAATCTTTCTCTAATAAGGAGCAATCAGGAGAAGAGAAGGGGCGAGGAGGCAGTGATTCGAAAAAAGAGTCCAAGGCAGTATCAGAAGGAGAAGATTCTGGAGTATATAATGTCTTGTAGAACTCCGTAAAACAATGTAGTATCTCCTGCGTCCTTGAAATGATTAACACCGTTATCATCAACGATATTAACTATCTTGGATCTTTGAGATTTAACCTTCAAATAATTCGCAAGCAGTTTACTGGCTCTATTACGACCACCATAAAATTTAGAGTTAACTTTAAGTAACACTGAGCGGCTTCCTCCGTCGATTTCCTATTAAAATTCAATTTTTGCTTGGATTAATTTCTTAAGAGTGTCATCATTATTAGAAGAAAAGTAGGTATGTTCAAGATGTTTAATGGAGGTCAATAAGGTAGCTGATTCCTCGAGAAGTTGTTTCTTTTTAACCGCAACATAGTCGATGATAAATCCTCTAGCTGTCGCCTTGAAGGCATCCCAGATAGTGTGAAAGGGGATGTCGGGACTAGCATTAAAAGAAAAGCCTCTGACAAAAACTCTTTGAAATGCTCTAGAAAAGTATGATCTTTAAGTAAGTAGTTATTAAAACGCCATCTACGGGGTTTGGAGGGTTTAGAAGGAAGATCTAGACTAATCAAAACGGGAGCATGATCGGAAATAAGAATGGACCCAATTTCGGCATGAATCAGATTAGGGAGGAGATGGGGACTCAAAACGATATAGTCAATTCTAGATGTAGAATTGTGGGTGGGAGAATAAAAAGTGAATTCCAAGATATCCGGATTATATATCCTCCAAGCGTCCACCAAACCTCTCAAGCGAATCGTATTCACAAACGTTTTCTGCATTTTATTGGGGATATATCTAGCAGTGGACTTCCTATCAAGGAAGGGATCCATGACCTGATTGCAGTCCCCACCCACCATGAGGTTAGAGTCAGGACATGAGTGAAGGGTATGTGACATGGATTGCCAGAGCTGTGAATCGACACCTGTGGGACCGTAAATGTTAAGAAGAGAGATAGGGGAACCATTTATAGTAAGGTGCAAAAGGAGCCATCTACCATCAGCATCTTTCTCCTCCTCTATAACAAGGGAAAGGGACTTATGAAATAATGTCACCACTCCATTTTTCCTGTCTTTAGCCGGGGAACAATAGACATGACCTACCCATTGCTTTTTGAGAGAACTAATATCATTATCATTAAGATGAGTCTCCTGAAGCATCACGATTTTACAGTGTAATCTAGATAAATGGGTAAGCACCCTTTGTTTCTTGACGGGATTACGCAATCCCTTCACATTCCAGGATATTATGCGAACGTTATCAGTCATATTGAAGGATAAAAGCAATAAGCAACAGCATGAGCATTCTAAAATTGATAAAACTGAGATTTAAACATGTGGAAATTTGTAAACCACCAGACAAAAAAGTTTGCAATAAAAAACAAAAAAGGATGTTAAAGGAGTAAAAAACAAGAAAAGAGAAAGAAATGAAAGTGATCCGGAATGATGCATTAAGGGGAGAAGAAAGAAGATATGAGTTACCAGACAGAGAAATAGAAGTTAAAAAAAAGAAGAAAAGGAGAAGAGAAAGAAATGATGGCTTAAAAAATAAAAAATATAGGAAATGAAAAGCAAAAGATGAAAACGAGGAGGAAGGAAGAGAGAGAAAGAAGTGAGAATGATAGAGGAAAATAAGTTGACAAGAAGCCAAAAGACCTCAGTCAAAGTAGACAAAATACCGTAACAATAGAAAAGTGATAGCATGGAGAGGCAGGGACGCTCAGAAAGAGGACAGACAGCAGAAACAGCGAAGACAAGAAGCTCACGACAGAGACCATTATAAGGAAAAGAAGAGTATAATTAGAATAGAATATGGAGCGACAATTAAGAGAGAATAAAATCAAGAGCGGAATGAAATTGAGTAAATAAATATTACTAAAAACAAACAAAGAGAGAGGCAAATGTAATAAAGGGAATGACACTTACCAACATACGTATAGGAATTATGAACATTAGGACAAGGAAGGGGAGCACAGGGAGGCGGGAAACATCAAGGAAGGGTATCCGTGCTAGACAAGAGACACCTATAAAAAGGAGAATACAAAAATTGGTTATGAGAAAGCATACCAAGGAAACAGACCAACAACAGTTACATATAAAACAAATAAATAATGACAAAAATCAGTCTATCCTGTGGGATAAAAAAACAAGGTTATGTGAAAAAGTGACAAAAACACATTGAACGAGTCCATAATCAGGATTTTCCGAACTCCATGTCTTCGCCCTTGTGACGCAAAATAAACTGTCTTAAATCTTCAGGGCAGTCGAAAGAGTAAGACCTTTCCTTGTGGGTAACCTTGAAGAAGCAGGGATGCACTAGACCATATCTGGCATTCATGGAGCGAAGAGCAGGACGAAAAGAAAGAAACTCCTTACGACGGGCGGCGGTGTCACGAGCCACATCTTGAGAGAAGAAGACCTTTTGACCAGACCATAGCATCTGCTTTCTCTGCTTGGCCGCTGAGAGAACCATTAACAGTTCATTATATTCCAAAAAAAGGACAATTATCCGTCTGGAGCGGCCTGATGACGAAGCAGAGGAAGATCCTCCAGGTTTAGGGCCAATGCGATGAGCATGTTGCAAGTTAAGGCTAGTGCCCTCCTTAAGACCAACCAATTTGGGAATATGAGTTTTGAGGAAAGCGAGCATGTCAGAGCCCTCCTCCCCTTCAGGGATACCATAAATTCTAAGGTTATTGCGACGATTCACGATTTTTTCCAAGTCCTCCGTCTGTTGTTTAAGTAGAGCTCTTTCCTTAAACATAGAGTGAGCCTTAGAAGACACGTCTTGCACATCACCAATCTTTTGCTCCACCATCAACACTCTAGCCTCAAGACTGGACCATTTCTCTTCTAACCTCTGAAGAGTGGCATTAGTGTCAATGACAAAAGGCTTCAAAAGTTTTATTTCCTCCATGAGGTCCTCTAACGTTAAGGGTAGAGGAGATTTAGTGGGGGAGCAACGTTCCTTCTTTTGCCTTTTGGAGGCAGTATTAGAGGAGTCTTTGCGAAGGGAAGACATGGTCGATGAGGTTCCCTTTTGAGTGGGAATGGAGGGAGATTCCATGTAGGAATAACAGAGGGAGCGACACGTAGAAAACCACAGTCTAATCGCAGAAGAAAACCAGATTCCCAATGCGTATAGCAAAACCAGGAAATATCCAGCAACTCCTGAAGAGAGATAGTGCACTTGGATACACCTTGCAACAGGAGAAATTCAGAAAACAAACGTAGTCATGAAGAGGGCACCCCCAACAAAGCCACAGGCTGCAAAAATGTAAAAATATGTAATGCAGGGGTTAATTCAATATAAGTGCTCTCTCCTTTTTATTTTCCTCCTTTCCTTCTTTTAAAAAAAAAAGAAGAGATTATGGGAATCCACTTGAATATTGAGTAGCATTGCCAGAAAAAAGAAAGTAGACAATAGAGCGCGCGCACCATTTGAGAAAAATCCCCACACTAGAGGAACTCAAAATGGCGGCCGCACTCTCTGTGAGTGGCGCGGCAGCAGGGAAACAGAGTCAAAAACAGCTGATTCGGTTAAAGAAACACACTACCTGAACCCCCGTCAGCGCGACTAGACAGTCCGCTTCATGAAGAGAATAAGCTCCAATTGCCGCTCCGGGAGAACGAAGGTCTCGGTCTCGGCGCAGAGCTTCACCGAGACGCGGCCATCTTGCGGCGCGTCAAGCCACGCCCCCCGCACAAATCATATTGAATGAAAAATTACATGCAGATGAAAAATGACCTTTAGTTCCAAAATCACATTGAGGTGCAAAATCACCATTGGTGTAAAATTAGCATGAGTGTGGAAGCACTTTTAATGGAAAAACACATTTAGGTGTTCAAAGACAGTGGAAAATCATCACTGGTGCAAAATCAGCATGACAGAGGTTTAACTTTTAGGGACAAAATCACTCAGTATGCAGCAAAAATGCTGTTGTAACATGTCACATCAAGTGTTAAAGATATGCATCAGTATGCTCGCACATTTGGTTGACAGCGCATTTTGTGCATAATCTCCCTTGGTGGAACATCTGTATTAGTGTGGAAATCTTTTTGGAGCAAAAGTGATATTTATGTTCAAAATCACATTTAGGGGTACAAAATCACCCTTAGTGAAAAAAGGCATCATAGTTAGGAGCAAACCATATTTAGGTCCAAAATTTCAATAAGATGGGGCATCAGCAGGAGGGTGAAAACATGCTTAGGGGCTCAAATCACATTTAGGAGGAAAATCACAATTGCCTGCAAAATCACATCTAGGTGCAAAATCATCTTTGGTGCAACATCAAAAGGATTGTAGAAATACATTTAAGAGCACAAATTACAACCAGGTACAAATTCACAATTAGTGCAACACTAACATGGGTGTGGAGTCACTTTTAAGTGCTAAAATCAGTTTGGTGCAAATCACAATTATGTTCTAAATCATGCTTAGCACAACATCAGAAGAGATAGGAAAACCCTTCTAGGAATAAAAAAAATCTTCTAAATGCAGAGCGCTCCAGGAAATTGTTCTCTCTGAGCACACTTAAATCCATGTGTTATGCCCCAAATTGATGGGCTTGAACTTGGAACAGGATATAACTACGGCACCTCATAGAATCCGAAATCTTGATGACAGATTTCATCAGATGAGATAACCATAATCAGATTCTAAAATGCAAAATAAACCTTGGTGCAAGGTCAGCAGGAGTGCTGTTTCACATCTAGGTGCAGTGACCTAGTAGAGATAATAGTCTTAAGACGTAAAAGGTGTGTGTCAATATGAGATCACTTTCATTCCCGGTTTATAGCGTTGGGGCTGATTGTTGCAAAGAGGCTGATCACAAAAAGATGGCACTCGACTGAGCCCCCGGCGATGCGTGCCTGGGAACCCTCACTGCAGGTGTGGGCCAAGGCGGAGAGCATAGCACTACGCAGGGAGGACACATTAGGCCTTCGCAAAATCCCAATCGCAGAAAGTAGGGATGCAAGCAGCAGGAGCTTCAGAACAGTGGTGGGACCCCGGATCCCGAAGCAGGACCAATAGCACATGAGCAGCAGCAGAGCCCCCCATGCGCAACCTGAAACGACCTATCGCATACGCGACACCCATACACTACACCTGCGTGGATAAGTACTAAACAAGTTAACGTGCAGTACTCACATGCCCTGCGTAGAATGCAAGCCAGCCCCCAAAAACCACTGTAACATAACGACCTACACTTCGGTTGATTGGAGGTGCCCCGCCAGCTCATGCCCCCACCCAGTTGTTCACAGTTACCCCCGATTTCCTTCCCACTCAAAAACCCCCCCAACAGCGCTGCAGCAGGATAATAGACACACGCACTCCATTAGCAGGCGAACCCTCCTTCGGTGACTAGCGGCAAGACATAGGTCGTCCCCGCTGATCGCAGATCCACAACCCGACTCACAGCACGCAATAACTGAGAAGTCAGGTCCGCCACCCAATCTACCCCGCTATGCAGTAGCAGCAACTGTCACCGGAGTTGTTCTGTATTGTGCTATTCATGTTGCATTTGCTTGTTCTGTATCCGTAATGATGATAAACGCAATAAAAACAGATCAAAACAAAAAACAAAAAAATATGGGATCATTTTCATTTGATATAACATTAAGATGCAAAATCACCCTTGAGGCACCATCAGCACGAGTGTAAAACTGGAATACAAATCACATTTAGATAAAAGGACTGATCCAAATGAATCAATGGTCGAAGAGGGCCATCCCAAAGCACCTCACTTTGGACTGGCAGGCATCTGCAGCCGCTTGTGACCACACCCAAAGAGTGCAGTGTAAAGTAACATTGAATAAAATGTCCGTAATGGCCGAAACACAGCATGCACGTGGTTGTGCTTTAAGCTGCATTCTCCAGCTCCTAAGCTTACACTAACTTTCCTGCTCTATTTTTTCAGTCATCTAAACAGAAGCTCCATTACAAACCCTGCTCCATTGCATCAACTTAGGGCTGACATTTGGTCTGTGTGCAGCAGTGCTTAATTTGAGCTGGTTGTTTCCGGTGCTGGGCACCGGCACTTAACTGTCAACACTGGCACTTATGACAGTCTGCCACATGGTGGTGCTGTCAGTCGAATTCAGAGATATGCACAACAGCTGTTTATTAATTCAATACACAATAAAAATGACTAATATGTACTTCCCATGCCATTTTGATACCTTTGGGGGGCCTGGAATTGTCACACTTTTAATAGTGTGATGATTAGAAGTGTGTTGGTACTGTCATTGGCAGCTCTGGCAGGGGCAAACTGCAGTGGCCTCCTGACGAGGGCCTAGGCACTTATGTTTTTTTTACAAATTAGGCACTGGTGTGCAGCCAGACCAAGTATTAAAGCTAGCTGTCTGATGTCATCCCTCTGTCAGACAGGGTCAAAAGGACAGAACCCTTAACGGGCTCTGGGCGATGTTCAGCCCATTGAAACCATAATATGTATGACAATTTAAAAGCAATATTTTAAGACATTTTAACAATTATCTTTGTTTCCTAAAGGATGAGGGCAACCAGCACCGTATTTTTGCACACACTAAAAATCACCTGCTTCTGTGGCGTTTGATTTGTTGCATTGCGCTAAGTAAATGCGGGGTGTCATTGTGCTGATCTAACCCTGTGTCCCCCCTATTCCTCTCAGCCTAATGATTAGATTTCCACTGCTCGAATTGTGTCTCATAGTAAGAAGTTCTCCGTGGCGTACAGATGGGAGAGACCTCATGTAGTAATGTGCTGGGAAGCTAAAAACTCAGGGGCTTATTTACAAGCCTCTTGCGCCGCCGGGGCGTCACTTTTAATATGGGAAAAAGTGACGTACTGGCGGCGCAAGGGGCTTGTAAATAAACCCCTCATTTTCTAAAACTGAAATGATGCCTTCATTCACGTGGTGCTGAGTCTACCATGGTTTCCGTGGCCGCATATATTTTAAAATGCATTGATGATTTCAAAGGCACAGTGCTACGGTTGTCTGCAGCTCAGATTGTCTGGAAGCAGAAAATAGAGAGGCTCTTTGTCAGGGTCGGACAAGGATAGTAAATAGTCCCGAACACCAAAATGAAAGTAGCCCCCATTAGCAAAATGGGTATTAAAAAAAGTGGACACTCCTTGTGTTTGCTTTCTTCGCCCTAAGTTGGCAGGGTATGCCCAGACGTTGGTTCCTTTCTCACTTTGCCACTGGATTCAAGCTAGCCTGGCTGATGAGGGCTGTTAGCCCGAAACCGGTCCCAGGATGCTTGTTTCCGGTCCAGGGAAGACATGGCTTGGCAGTTCGGGCTGGACTGTTCCCATGAGGCACAGGGTCAAGACTGATTTGCATATAGCTGTGTCTGAACTGGGGTGGCGAAGTGAGCTAAAGAACGATGTTGGATTCAACCCAGATCTGTGACTGGGGGTGAGTGTCTGAAAAGTTTCAGCGCTCCGTCCATCATCTCCTTGTGTTTATTAAAAAAAGTGGACCAGGCTTATAAATCGAGAAATTTTGAGCTGCCTTGGTGGTCGTTGAGTGGCGGGGAACCTCAGGCATTTGTGCTTGATGAGTGTTGGATTATTAGGAAAATGTATCAGTTAAATTTGCTTTGTTCCTCCCCTCTCAAAAAGATGGAAACTTTGACATGTCCTTGCTCTTTTAGCTATAATTCTGTCGATGAGATAATAGCATCCACAATTCACCTTTCTCGTTCCATTAATCGTGCCCCATCCTCCGCTCTCTCTCTTCTGGTCCTACTTGTTCATATTTGACTGTCCACCTTAGGGCTTTAAGTGACTGCTCCAACTTATTTTGGGTTCAGCAATGTGACCAATGATAAAGACCGGACCCTCTTACTCAGTAACACTTATTCAAGGGTCTTTTTGTGTGACTTGAGGGGTGAGGAGAAAAACATCTTAGGGCAATATCCAAATACAGTGTAGCCAATGCTGGTTACACAATATCTCAGTTCACAATCAAGTCTCAAGTTAGTAAGTTTTATTCCAGATTCAAATTAAAAAATGAATCAATTTAAACTAATCTAAGCATAATAGTATAAAATTATAATGCAAACAAGATGAAGCCAAAACTTCGAAAGCGGTTCACGCTATAAAACAAACAAAAAATCCCTAGTCCAATAATTGCAATGCAAGTAATAGGAAAATAGAATTTTGCATCAGATTGCAATAATCTGTCGTTAGAGTTAAGCATGGACTCCCTGTCTGTCCCTACTCTACTCTACCCAAAGTGGCAACCCTAAACTACAGCAAGGTCTAGGTAAGAAGAAATAGAAAAAAGGAAAAAGAAAGGTGTCAGCCGTCAAAGTCTAGACGGTTGACACCTTTCTTTTTCCTTTTTGCCTAAAGCCGCGAAAGTCAAAGAGGTCTGTACCTCAAGGGGCCCTAGGGTCAGAATGGTAGCTAACCCTCACTGCATTGCATTATAATATCAGTTGCATCAAAGGTACGTCCCACAAATCCATTTAGTAATCTTCCATTCTACCACCACACATAGGTTTCTTTACATCATCTTGTTATTCTCATGATTCGCTATCCTGGCCGTACTTGGTTCCGTCTCCTTTTTCCATGAGAACTCTCCTCCTATCTCGTTATCGCTCTCCTTGTACCAGTGGCCACTTCACATGCCTATCTACTGGAAAAGTCCTTCTTCTTTCTGCTAACGAAGCCTTGTTCACCTGCAGTGGGAAGAACAAATGACATGCAACATTTCTACTGCAAAGATTGCGAATGTTAAACTTAAAACGTGAGATTGAATCCAAACGCTTCTCTGGCCCACACGTTAGGCTAAGTTAACAAGTGCATGGATTACATTTATGTGCACTCTTCTACACACAAATGAATCTAAATGTCTCTACACGTACCTTTGAAGTTAATACAGTAATAACATAATTATTTAGAGTTCTAAGCACATGAATCTCATTTAGTAAATACAGCACTATTTTTCTTGTCTATAAACCTGTACAGACATTTGCACGAAGAATCACGATTCTGTCAATTAGGGTTCTAAACACACATATAAATTATATTAGATTACAGAGATATCTTTATATTTGCGATATTTCCATTTTTTTATTGACATTAGTCACACAGAATATATGCGGGTGCAGACTTCATTAGACTATAATGCACCCCTAACACGTCTTTCGGGTTGGAGTCAATTTCACACTCCTCCACCAAAAGCTTACCCATAGTGCCTGGCAGCAGGCAGATTAATCCTCAAAGATGTTTTATGGCTGTTTAAATTTGTGAGCAATAGAGTACTCACAGATCTCTTTAGCAAATGCATTAGCAACCTGAGCAATATATTGGAAGTATTAAATCAAGAGGCGCTGGATGTACACAGATCAACAGGGACCTTAACCCCCTGTTACTACAACCTAAGTCAGTTTACCAGTATGCACACTTGCCCAGCAGATACAGACGGTAAGATACCTAGGTGAAAAATGACCCTGTTGTGCTTAAGTGATGTGACAGGTTTGAATCTCATTGCTGCAAACGTGCCATTTTAGTTTTCTAAGGTGAATAAAATAAACACAAATAAGCTGTGTACACATAACTCCTATTAACATTGCTGTTAGACTGCATGTCTATTTCACAAGTGGTAAGAAGAAACAAAGGCACAGGAAGATATAGGTATATATACATGTTTGTGTGTGTTTCTATAAAGAAGCACCCACTTTTTAAATGTGCTACAAAGAGGCATGTCACTTTCAGGTGGGGCACAGGTTAAACTCTAAGGGGCATATTAACAAGGCGGCGATAAACAATTATCGCCGCTTTTGCGGCCGTTTTCGGCCGAAAAGCGGCGATAATTATATCGCCTTATCAGCAAAGACACGCTATCGCGTGTTTTGCTGATTTTGCTCCCGTTTCCAGCACGCCTGACTTCGCATCGATAATGAGATGCAAAGTAGGCGTGTCTGTGGAAACAACATGGGTAAATATCGCGAAGGCAGCTCGACATATTTACAGTGCGAAGCCGATTATTTTAATCGCGTATGGTATGCTTAACGCAGGAATTTAACGTCTGTTAAATTCTGACTAAGGCATACTTAACATGGGGGGTGGATTCTGTGGCTAAGACCACAGGCCCTATCATCTAGGATATCGCCGTTTTCCCATGGAAAACGGCGATATCCACGCTATCTCTGACATTTTTATCGCTCGGCGATGCGCGTTGCTAACAACGCGCTAACCGGAGCGATAAATTACAGAGATAGCCGGCGATAAATATGCAAGCGCTAAGCGCGCTTTGCGATATTTATCGCCGGCCCTTGATAATATGCCCCTGAATTTTGCTTGCATCAAAAGTGGCAACCCTAGTCTTGGCTAATCTGATAGCAACCCGGACATATTTCCAAAGTTGAGAAGTCTGCCTCATGACATTGCAGTCCTGACAAGTGCTTTGTTTCAATCTCCTGTATGGTTAGTGTGGCTGACAGCAATTATTTTAGAAGATGAAAACCAGAGGCAAAGTGCATGGGTGGATTGCACAGGCCATACCTTTCTCATTGCACGTCTCCTAGAATTCGACCAGGAACCTTCTCTCACCTAAGGTAATTTAAAAACAAGTACAACTAAGCAAATGGGTGGAAGATTAAGAGAAGCATTCCTACCTGGTGTGCCTGCATATGAACCAGGAGAGGGCCATGGAGAAGGCCTTTGACTCTCTGGAGTGGGCCTTCCTGTTTGAAACACTACTGTGCTATGGTATCGGGACTCGCTTTATTCAATTGATTAAACTGCTATATACTCTGCCACTATCCAGGGTCAAAACAGGCCTCCTCATATTGTAGCCAGTTCAGAGATGTAGAGGCACCCACCAGGGCTGCCCGCTCTCCCCACTGCTCTTTTCCCTGGCAATAGAGCCACTGGTACTCGCCCTTCAGGAGCAGAGTGGTGAGTGGGGTATCCCCCTGGGAGATGGACTTCAGTCCATCTCCCTTTATGTAGATGATCTGCTCCTCTACCTTAGAGATGTGCACTCAAATCCTGCCACGATTGCCCATTCGCCCGTAGACTTATTTGATGGTAATCTCACTCAAACTGCTACATCCTTAAGGGCTCAGATAACTTTCTGACGAACACTGCCGCTGTCGGGGGGTATTGCCCTCCTTGACACGGTTGTCCTTCCCCGCCTCCTATATTACTTTGCTAACCTCCCTCTCTACATCTCAACATCCATTTTTCACTCCTTTGAGAAACTAACAAGGGAATTTATCTGGAACAAATCTCGCTGCCGGTTAGCACTTTCGAAGCTTTACTTGCCCACAGATCAGGACGGGCTTGCTGTACCGAACCTCGATAATTACTACCTTGCATCTCAACTCCAATGGGTAACTAAATGGCTAGCGGGCCTGCAGCTTTCAGATACTGCCTCAACGCTGCCTGCCTGGAACCTGCCCAATACCCATCACTTGTTCCACCCTTGTACCTGGACAACAGACCGTACCCCATTCTTTTGGAAGTAGCGTATTGCTGCTTTTGCCTATGCCTTTACCTCACAAAATCGTTTACTCCCTATGCTCCGGCACTGGCCCAGCTTGGCACATCCAGGGGAAACAACATTACCTCGTCTGCAGAACTGACCTCCTGGCACGAGGCCAGAATATTGACTACCAAAATATTATTAACAAAAGTATGTACAGGTGCATATATATATTCTATTCTTAATTCCACATATATTTGAGGTGTGAAAATAAAAATTGTACACTTATACCTACCTATATATACTTACCTTCATAACATTTTGGAAGTCTATATTCTGGCTGCAATTTGTTGTAGCACAATATTCAAACATACAATCTTCCACAAAGATCAAAGCAGCCTGTAAACTAAAGGAAGAAGGAAGGACTGAGAAGTTTTCCAATGTAAATACTCAACACCTGTCAGGCTAGCCAGCTCCCCAGCACCCACCATATCTTTCTGTACACTCAGACATTTTCTGGCTTCAACTGTTTTTTCCAACAGTAATCATAAGGGACCTTGTAATGTCTCCTTCTGGTCTTTGAGGAGGAAAACCTCTCCCATATCTGTTGTGAATCTTGCACTAATATATTGGAGTTACTCTAAAGGTGAGACTTTTACCTGTTGATCAGAATGTCGAGCTGTACTAGGGCAGAGCTAGTCAGAAATCTTGAGTGTATTCTTTCTTTAGGATTAAATATTCTTATCAAAGGAACCAGCAATAACAACAACAACAGCAACAGATGGCAGTCATATGACCATATAAGTAGAATGCAATCCAGACTTACTATACTCATGTAACCCCCCAACTGTAAACAAATTTCAAGTTAGTGGAACCATGGGGCAACAGTGCAGGTTGAATGCAGTTTTGATCTATCAAAAGTATGAGTGATGAACATCAAAAAACATCAAATAACCCTCATAATGGATATAAACAGAAACCCTGGCAACACTGTATATACAGAACTACAGGAGTATAACTACATATTTAATACAGGGGGCATGCTTGGTTTTTGAAGATTCAAGGCACAGAATTACTCAGCTCTCCAACGGCACTTGAACTCTTCAATTCCAGGAATCCCTTGGCCACCTTTTGGTGAGTAAATACATACAGAGTTCCTTCCATCACCACTTCTGCCACATGGCGGACCAATCCTTTGATACCCACCAAGTTTCATTATCTCTTTAATGTTTGCAGTTCCTTCTTATGTTGTTGAAATTCATGACTCAGGTCAGGAAAGCTATGAATCTTATTTTTCCTCAAAAGTTATCATTTCTGCTTTCACAGCCACTCTCATCAGTTTATTGCTTTGTCTGATGAAGTACAATTCTATGATGACAATGCCCATTTTTCTTGGGGTGTCTACAGGATCCTTCGTAGAGATCTTGGTGTCTCTGTGGATATGATTGATAGTGGAGGGTTACAACAAAATCTGACTATTTAAGAGTTCCAGCAGAAGTGGTTTAAAGTCCTCACCATTCAGGAAGACTGGACCCCAAATACCCTCACTCAGGTCGCTTGAGCACCATTTTCCTGATCTTCTAGTTTGGAATTTATCACTGAAGTTGCAACAAGATCTTGAATTGCCTCTCTTATTGGATCTCCAAATCATTGGAAAGGTGCTGAAAGACTTTTTTTTAACATTTTACATTTCATGTCAAAAAGGCTTTCTCAATGTGTTCAACTCTGCTGTGGACCTTTGCCACTGCTTCGTCTCCTGTGGGTATTTAATCTCATCTACTCAGGGGTGGACCTAACCCTTTTTCCAATATAAACAAAGGGTTCCCCAAACTAGAAACAGATATTGTAGTGGGACAGGGAAAACATAACAATAAAGAGCAGAATAACCCACCTCCAAAAAAATGCTCTATATAAAGAGTCAAAACAAATAATAAAGAACGTCACAACTTTTTATATAGGTAATATTCCTATTTCTTTTCTTTATTTGAAATTCATAAACAATGTTTTGAGAATGGTGATTTAGGCATCAGCACCTGCGCTCCAGCCTCTCAGACACTGGATTAAAGTACAATTAGTTGTAATGATGTTTCAAGTTATACAACTATATTTTGATGTATACAAAAGATCAAATGTATGAAAATAATTCAATATATGTCTTGTATGGACCTGTGAATGTACTTTACGTTTGTCAATATAAAAGTGTGTTAGAAGATTAGTCCCTAACTCTGATTTTCACTGTGAGGAGATATATTTTCCTTCTGTCTTATGCTTTGGTGTGTAGAAGTGGCATTCTACAACAAAGTTTTTGTTATAGGATGATGTGCAAAGAATGAGTGGTATGTATGAAGTTTGTGAGTGTTATATGTTTTAGTTGATGATTGTGAGACAAATCTCTTTTGAATTTATTATGCTTAAATCACCATTGTCAAAACATTGTTTATGAATTTCAAAAAAAGAAAAGAAATACAGATATTTCCTATATAAAAAAATTGTTGCATTCTTAATATTTATTTTTGACTCTTCATATAGAGCATTTGCTTGGAGGTGGATTATTCTGCCTTTTATTGCCTAACCCTTTTTTCCTCATGGTTTCCTTCAGATGTCACAGCATATTAAAAAGAACCACATCCCTTTGTGTCAGGCTCTAATGTTGAAGGATCACCGGGAGTTTAATCATGTTGATCTTCCTCACATGACTTGGAGGATATAGGGGTAGAAATATCAATTTTTCTCCCTTGCACATTTGGCACTTCCTCAATTAATGTTACTAAAATATTTGGTTTCTGCTGTAAGTACCCGAGTATTCTATATCTTCAATTAATCTCCTACAATGAACTATAGATTACCAGTCTGTGATCACAATGATGAATTGTGACTGCAGAGTATCCCAATCAAGAATTCACCAGGGATCTCTCTTCTCCCACATCACCGCATCTGGACCACCTCCTCAAAGAGGTGGCAGTTCACCATGTGGATCTAAAAATTTCAGTGGGTCCCTTATTCAGATTGGCCCCACGTCTGTGTCCCAATTCTTTACTTCTCAGATTTGGTTATCCTTCCCATGATCCACACAAAAGATGGTGCCATCTTGGGAATACACAATCCATGTGGCCCAGAGGGAAAACATTCCTCTTGAATTCCCCGGACTTACACAGCTTCCACAACCACTGGCAAGAGGATACTGTGTTGCCCCCACACTTGAGGCGGACAGCACAGATTTGGCCATGGGGGGCGAGGGGGCAGCTGCAGCTAACGGGCCAGGAAAGGGAGCCATGTGAGAACTCTATGAGGACTTATCCATCCTGGTGCATGAAATCCACCCACCACCTCTATATTTTGAAAGCTCCTTATCAATGGAGCAAATATCTTACTAATCACTCTGGGCAAGGATTACATACTAAAGGAACAACCTGAAACTGATAATGGATGTCCGTATGTCACACTGACGGTATCAGAGATTTTTTTTCCAAAGAGAAATGTGAAGGTACAGGCACTGAAGTGACAGAGAATCAACTCGAAGCACCAGAATAATAATTAAACGCAACTTGTCTATCTTGACCTGGATCATCCAGGCATACAAATCAACTCACTTTAGGTTTATGATCATTCTGTATTACCCATCAGATATCTTTTAAACAGTAAACACTGGGTAATAAACTGATTTCTTCCTTTCACTAGGCAACCACCACTTTTCCATTCGTCTAAAGCAGGTTCTTAATATTGGTACTCAGTGTCAACCTCTTCAATCTCTCTCTCTAAGGCACTTGCTCGTTATGAGTCCTGAATCGTCAGTGACTGCCCCAAAGTGAATCTTGCAGACTCTGTGAATTATCCTCAAAGTAGAGAGTCATAGACAGATGTAAGGTGTGTACTACCCAAATGATAGCAGAGGTGTGTATTGCACAGTTTGTGGGTGCTTTGGGTGACTCCACAGGGATGGTCCTATAACCCAGAATATTAAGAGTCAATGTCTCTTTGAATTATGTCTAGCACCTTGTCTGACATAGACTGTTCTTAAATTGACAGGCTGGGCCACAGTTTGCCACCTATTGAGCCCCTCCAATCTTAGCTCAGACCTGAACCTTGCGGGGCCTCTGATGACTTTCACTGGTCTCATAATGATGCCACAATATACGATTGCAGAGTCTAGCACCAGGCTGAAGGGAGGGCGAAAGGATAAACCAATAAGAAACAAATGCAGGGAAAATCACAGTGAGGGACATGAGATGAGTGTTTGTGCAAGTCATTTAAAATAGGAATTGGATGGGTGGTGTGAGAAATTGGGTTGTTGGTTGCCTGGGATGAGAGCCCTGGTCAAGCAACAGCCACAATCCATGACAGGGTGAACCACAACAAGCCACTAAATTACCATGTGCTTACCCCTGGGTAGCTTGGCACAAAAAGCAGCCAGGCTTCACTTAGAGGCATGCATTTATGCAGTACACAAACAGTATTAAAGTAAAAGTATAAAGTATAAGCACAACACAAGAAAAATCCCACACCAATTTAGAAAACTATAGTGAAGTTTATTAAATGATTTGAGACCAAAATGACAAAAATCCAATCAGTAGAACCAGAGTTATGAATTTTAAAATGTTTTAGAATAAACTAGCACCTAAAAGATTAAAGCATCAACTGCAGACATCTAGTCGCGTGAGCCTGAGTCAAAGTAAAAAAATGTGGCCAACTGCGATGAAGCGCGTGTTGGATACAAGAAGTGGATTGGGCCCGGTCGGTACTTACCTTCGGAGTGAGAAGAATTTTCAAGAAAAATGTTCTGAGAAGGTAAAGTTCAGCGGGGCAGCCTACAGGCAGTGTCGAAGGAGGGAGCATCAACATCGGGGAGCTGCTGGACGAAGTCGTGGTGGAGATTTCTACATTCAGCGTTAATCACTTTTTTGAAAGTCATAAATCTCCATCAGCAGGAGGCAGGAGGCTGTAGCCAAAGACAATTCCAGGGGGTCAGATACCCCTTTTGCGAAGGACCGCTAAATATGATTTGCTTCTGCGTATCAGGTGATGCACCCTGGGCAGATTGACATGCAGGTTGGTCCCGGTCTGAGTTTATATAGCTCACAGCTGCCCCAGCAAAGAGGCGTCCAGGCGCTGCCAGCGTCAGAAGGAACAGGGCTAAGAACAGAGCAGGTAGGCGTAAGGAATATGCAGAAGGACAAGAAGGACTAAGCAGAGGGAAAGAGGAAAGTTTTGATTGCTTTCCTAAAGTCCAGCATGCGATCCAGGCTGCGGGTCTGAGGAGGCAAAGAGCTGGTTTTAGCCCCAAAATGTTTTAAGTCCCAAGTTTTGGATTTTGGCTATCTGGGTAACTTTAGCACCACAACTAAGGGTCCAGTACTAGAGGGACACCACTTGGGGTACAGGACTCACTCAGGCTGGGTCCTGGTGTGGGTTCAAGATGGTGTGAGCCATTTATGTCTCTATGGCTCTGAACATGAGGCTAGCCAACTAGCCCTTGGAGTCACTCTGGTCATCCTGGTCTCAGGTGAAGATGCAGGGCTCGAACAGCAGGGCTGGCCTCTGAGAGATCAAGCCAGGTTTCAGGCAGCAAAACAGTCCTTCCAACTGCAGCAAAGCAGTCTTGTGGAGTACACTGTCGGCCAGAGTAGCGGGCAGTTCTCTGAGAGTCCTTCCGCAGGTCCAGAAAGTGAACTGAAGAATGGGTCTGAGGACCCTATATTTATACCTTACGCCTTCTTTGAAGCTTGGAGAAGTTTCTAGAAATGTATCTTTGAAGTGTTTGGAATTTCCTGACTGCCATGCCCTTGCTGCAAGCTGGCTGCTGAGACAATGCTGAGACAAGCCCTTTGTGTGAAGGCAAATCACAGTCTATTCAGTTGCAAGTGGAGTTTTGCCCAGCTCCGCACCATCATCCTTCCAGCACATGGCCCATTCAGGCACATCTAATCCCTCCTAATGTGTGACCGTCTAGGAGGAATTCAAAAAGTCTAACTACCATTTACAACCAATCACATGACCTAAGACAGGCTGCAGGCAACAAGAGGCAAAGGGCAGGAAAATGCCAACTTTCTAAAAGTGGGATTCTCTAAATTGTAATTTAATATCTGACTTTACCATTAAAGAGGATTTTTAATTACAATTTGATAGATACCAAACATAAAATGCTGATCTGTCCCCAATCAAAAAGTTAGCACTTAATAAAGGTAATAAGGCAACCCAATGTTATCCTATGGTGGAGGTAGACCTCAAAGTAGTGAAAACGAATTTAGGAGTTTTTCACTACCAGGAAATGTAAAACTTAAAAGTACATGTCCAACTTTATAATTACAGTGCACCCTGTCCTATGGTCTATCTAGGGCCCACCTTAGGGGTGACTTATATGCAATAAAAGGGTAGTTTAAGGATTGGCAAGGGATTTATATTGCCAAGTCGATTTGGCAGTTTAAAACTGCATTCATGCTGCAATGGCAGACCTAGGGCATGTTTTAAGGGGCTACTAAAGTGAGTGGCACAATATGTGCTTCAGGCCTACTAGTAGCATTTACTTACAGGCCCTGGGTATATGGTATACCACTCTACAAGGGACTTATAAGTACATTAAATATTCCAATCCGGTGAAAACAAACGTAACCATGTTCATGGGAATGAATACAATCACTTTAGCACTGGTCAGCAGTGGTAAAGTGCACAGAGTCCCAAGGCTAACAAACGTGAATTTCAGCAGACAAATGGAGGTAAGGAGGCAAAAAGTTTGGGTAAAAACCACCCGAAGGGTGACAAGTCTAACAGGTGGTGGTACAGTTTTGAAGATAGTAACCTACTAGAGGCGGGGCTTGCCTGTATGGAAAGGTGTCATGAAAAATGATTTAGGTTGGTTGAGGTGTTCCTGCCCAGTAGGAGTAGGAGTCATCTTACATTAGTAAAGACTGGGGCGAGGAAGATGATGAGGAGGCAACATTCCCCACAATCTGTGGGGCTATTGCTATTGTGCTGAGAACCATCTTTTTAAATTGTGGTTTGCAATTTCATTCATACTTTGGTGACTTTTGGTTGTACTCTTTACTTCGATTTCGGGTGTTATTCAGACTGGCTGGTGGCCACTCGTTCATCAGGGTGGCACAGGTCAACTCTGCCACCCTGGCAGGACTGCTTTTCGCCAAATAAAGAGATCACCACCGGCCCTGCTGTGATCTCCTTGCCTTAACAGGAGCCATGGTGGCCACTGTGAAGGAACAAAATGTTTGGTGTGCTTCCTCCATGTTTCTGATAGCTACGCACAAAACAACTTGGGAGTTTGTTTCTAAAAAACAGAAATTATGCCCTCACATCCTGTGAGACTTCTCCTCAGGGTGTGGGGTCATTTCTTTTTTCTTTTTGTGACTTTGAGGTTTTACCTGGCAGTGACAGCCATAGCAAAAAAGACATCAGACTATGGGCCAGATTTATGACCATGACAATTTGCGACTCGCATATTGCGCTCGATTGCGAGTTGCAGTTTGCGAGTACCAAAATGCCATGTACAACAGTGTCTGAGACACTGTTTGCGTTCCCAATGGAGTCGCAAATTGCATGCCTCATGAATATTCATGAGGCACTCGCAATTTGCGACCCCATTGGGAACGGCTGGCCCTCCCAGGGATGGTGGCCTGCTGGGATCAGCAGACCTCCATGTCTGGGACTGCTTTTAAATAAAACAGTTTTTAAAAAAAATGCAGCCTGTTTTCCTTAAAGGAAAACGGGATGCATTTAAAAAAAAGAAAATTAAACGTTTTCGTTTCATTTTTTAAGGGCAGGTAGTGGTCCCTGGGACCACTGCCTGCCCCTAAAAAATATTTCCCCCTGCATTTGCAAAGGGGAAGGGGTCCCCTGGGGACCCCTTCCCATTTGCGAGTGCATTGCCATCCTCTTGAAGAGGGCGGTAAATTGCGAGTGTTTTGCGACCGCAGCGGCTACAAAACATTCATACATGGGGAAAAGAGTCGCTATTAGGAAGGGACGCCCTTGAAACGCCCCTTCCTACTAACGAGTCGCAATTCCTATTTAGTGAGTCGTAAATAAATTGCGACTTGCTAAATAGGAATTGTACATGGCCCTATTCGTTTTTGCATGCGCAAACAGGGCGCTAACCCATTTCCGCATGCTATTTAGGGTCGTACATCTGGCCCCATATGTTCTAAATAAAGCAGGCAGTCTGATGGCCTTACTCGGAGGGCCATACTCCGTCGGACCTTTGTAGTAAGTCAGCGAGGGCACCACCGTCAGAAAACTGATGGTCAATCGACTCATATTTAAGCGGTCGGACCAAGGGTTTGGAGGACAGGTTACTTCACATATGTGACAGAGTACCCTCTCCACCAATCCTAAATCAGGCCCCATGTCTTTCAACTCTGTGGAAAGACTAGTCATATTAAACAAGCCTTTGCCTAACCCTGTGAAAAATGAAGTAGGACTATTCATTTGCTTATCTCTGCCTGCTCTTGTGGAAAGCAAAATGGGAATATCGAATCGCCCCATTGGGGATTTTTACGCTCTTGATTGATGTTACTATGGGTTTCCAATTGTAGCTATTTTTGTGTATTTGTTTCTCATACTCATATACAATGAGTGGAGCCTGTATTAGTAAAATCCACCCTAAGCCATTTTGCTTCAGTATATGCTCTTTGACCCTTCTCTGTTGTGCTTGACCGTTGAACACTTCCTTCAGATTAATAATTTATGGTGCTCTTGGTAGTTAAAGGACCCTCATCCATTCATGAGATTGCTTTACTTTCGATTGTATTTCTTTCAGACCTGAATTATGAAGATACATGTATTTTAATTGGTCACTTACACGTTTTAATTTCAGAAATAGCTAATTGAGATACATATATTTTTAAAGTTCCCTATTTTGTATTGGTCTAAATTGTTTTTATTACAGTTATTGGTTTGTTAGTAATTCGTATATATTGACTCTTCAGAACATCGCCTGACCGTTACACCTCCTAACACAAAGTAGAAGGGCCTAGTTGAGTCTGGCCCAAATCTATACAAGATCATTTTCTCTAGGAATCTTTCTTAAAATGATGTTAAGAATTTACAACACTGACTGAGGCAAGAACAACCTCACACTTTGATTGCTAAAAAATATTATAGGCTGAGAAATGGATATCTCAAAACTGATGTGATGTTTTTGTGAAGTGACTTGGAGCACATCAAGTCCAAAATTAGAGAAGAGAATGGTGGTATAATCAACCGACGAACTGTGGGTCACGTTAACTTTGAATTTGAGTCAAGGAATTGTTTTCTTCAAATAAACCCAGTATCCACAGCTGATGCAGTGGCGTGTGCAATCAAGTACATTTATAAGCAAAACCAGCAATATAATACTGTGATCAGATTTAGATGCAGTAGCGGCTAGTGACATTTGAAAGTGGTCAGTGGAATCAGCAGCAGGTCTCGAGGCTCACAGCTAATGGGAATAACTATATATCCCTGAACCCCTGTCAAATTAGCTTCACCTGCAGTTTGAAAAATGTACTTTGCTGAATATCAGCTGCTGGGTTCACAGTAGGCCGTTCCGATTGTTTTTCTATGGCCCCTGGACAGAGTCTGATGCAGCCTTCACGTGTCACTGGACCATGTCTGCCTGCCGGTCACCTTATCACCTTATTTGCAGTATATTTATCTATTTAATCAAGTAGAGGTAATTTTTGTATCTCAGTGTGTATTCACAGTGTGTGAGATTTGTTTAATTGCGTGTTTGTGTAACACACTAAACTGTAAATGAAACAAAGCCAAACATTTCTTACGTATGCAAAATGAAACAAAACAGATCTTATGCATGAAACTGTTCTTATGTAAAGGGCTCTGTCACCCTGTTGGCTGTAGTTTACTCTACATAAGACTCCTAATCATTAAATAAATATGAACAGACAAGAGTTCGAGGGTTTCATGGAGACTGTGACGTGATAACAACAAAAGTACTTACAGACATCGGTTTCATGTGCGCAGGGAAAGACTCTGGAGGGGTTGAGGCTATTAGCGGCGTTTGGGTAACCAAGGGATTTGTGAGAAAGTTCGCCAGATGCCTATCTCCCGCTTTATCATACTCAGACAGGCATTAAGCCTGTTCTCATAGACGCGTCACGCGGGACCACCATCCTGTTGGTGTATTCGAAGAAGGCACTGTTGACTGTTGCCAGAAACCACGGAGGGAGGTGACTCAGAACTTAGGGGCCGATTAGGATGGCGGAAGGCCCGCCACCGCCAGCCATGCAGTGCCGGTCCTTCCGCCATCGGAGCCCGATTTTCCCACTGCCGAATTAGGATGGCGGTGGGAATCCCAATCTGTCCGCGGCGGACGGAAAGTCCGTCCGCCACCAGTCCGCCAGAAGCAATCAGTCTGCTTGCTTGGCGGACGGACAAGGGGGCATAAAATGGTGGCGGTGCCTAGCAGGCACCGCCCGCCAGATTACAATGCTGGCGTCAGCCAGCCTTTCCATGGCGGTGGAACCGCCATGGAAAGGCTGACGGAGGCTGGATTCGGGGGCCCATTGCGGGCCCCCTCTGTGTTGGGGGGGTGCACTGGGGGGGTACCCATGGTGCCCCCCTGCATTTCCCTGCACTGAGTGGCAGGCACCGCGTGGTGCCTGCCACGTAGTGCAGGGAAATGCAGTGCATGCCATATTGACATTGCATACGGTGCTGCAGCCAGCAGCACCGCCCCCAATGCTAAAGGCCCGGGATGCGCCTGCCATACTGGCGGGCGCATCGTAATTTGTGTGGTGGGACCGCCGCATGACTGGCGAGCGGTCCCACACACCGCAACGATGTCGGGCGGACTCATGTCCGCCCGCCATCGTAATGAGCCCCTAAGTGAAGAAAGCGAAGAGCCAATGAACCTAACCAATCGTGGAGCTGCTCTCATGCCATTTTCAGCATGAGAGTAGTGCCATGATTGGTTGGAGCAGACTGCGGTAGCACTCCTTTTGAGACTAGGAGCCTGTGTCTACAGCCCACCCAGCTGTTATACAGCTCACAGATTCCTGTGGTCTGAAGTGTTGGGCTGACCGTTGCAAGACAGTCGGGCAATCCGACATGTGCACTTTATGCTTTAGGCAACTGCACGTCACTCCTGCTGTCAATCAGAAGCAGGAATGGCCCTGCCCTGATACTCGAAGTGCACTTCACTTTATAAAAATGGTAATGATCATTATCATATTATTTAATTTATGTTGTTTGCTGCAGCTGCTGCGCTCGCAGCAGGCGGGGCGACGCTCCTCCGCTCTAAAGGAGAAACCACCACTGGCCTGGTTCCAAATATCAGACATGTAGTCTGCTGTATGGTTTTGTTCAGAAAAATAATTTCTTTAGGTATAATGCATGCTCGAAATAAGGCTTCTTTGCCTTGAATTTGCCAAAATGTATTCCCTGAATGCTTTTCTCATCAACATTTTCTTTCCAATACTCATATCTTTGAATAGCCAAGTTCTCAATAAAATCATTTGAATAAATCAGATTGTTAGTCATGATTATATTTTTCTGGAGCTGCTGTGGTGTTTGTGAAAAATAAATGGCTGAAGGATGTGACTTGTTCACCCCATGAAAAAAACTAGGGGCCTTATTTATGGGCTTTTGCCGTAGGGCAGCGCCGCAGGCCTCCCTGCTGCGCTGCCCTACGGCAAAAGGAAAGGGCAGGAATGCACTGTATCTATATGATACGGCGCATTCCTGTCCTTTTCCCCTGCGCTGGCGCACAATAGGCTGCCGTGCGCCAACGCGGCACCTTTGCACCATGGTGCAAGGGTGCCTGGGTTGCAGGGATGATTGATTTTGTGCAGGAAGGGAGTCTTTCTGCAGAAAATCAATCCATTCTGGTGCTTTCCTTTGTCTATGTGTGCTGCAGAATGCAGCACACATAGAAAAATGAAAGCACAAGGAGAAATGTTTTCATTTCTCTTCGTTGCGCCTCCCTAACGCCACCCCTGGGGTGGCGTTAGGTTCTGGTGCATTGCCAGGTTTACGATGACTGGTAAATCTGGGAATGTGTCAGGTTCCATGGGTGTTGAGTGGGAACAGCCACAGAAACACCCATGGAACGCCCCTTTCACGCAGTTTTCTGCGTGAGAGGGGCACATATTTATAAGGCCATGAAAAGCCACATAAAGTGGCTTTACATGGCCTTATAAATATGTGGTGGCACATTGCACCACCGGAACGTCAAAAACGTGACGTTCCGGGGGCGCAAAAGTGCTGATAGGGCCTCATAAATGAGGCCCTGAATTTCTGTAAAGAAACCTCAGAATCCTTCCATTGTGTGCAATTGTATACTTCTCTAGAATAAGAAGTTCTATGTATGTAATGGTGTGCATAATCATGAAAACAATACATTTCTTTATAATTCAATGCATTCAAATATAGATTTTCATTGCTCAAAGTGATGTATGCCTGTGAATCAGACATCATTCGATTTACAGTCTCTGTTTCCCAGTCATCTGAAATAGAACCAGGAATGATCACATCAGTCATTGAAACTTTCAAAATATGGGGTCATTGCTATATCTCAGTTGGTCCCATGATTCGATTCAGTGGGCCAGATGTACGACCCTTTCATTTAGCGCCTCGCAATTTGTGACTCATTGCGAGTCGCAAATTGCGAGGCGCTAAATGAAATGTACAACAGTGTTATTACACTGTTTTGCGATTCCCAATGGGGTCGCAAATTGCGAGGCTCATTAATATTAATGTGCCTCTTGCAATTTGCGAGCCCATTGGGAATGCCAGCTCCTCCCAGGGATGGTGGCCTGCTGGGCTCAGCAGACCACCATGTCTGGGACTGCTTTTTAATAAAGCAGCTTTTTTTTTTAAGTGCTGCCGTTTTCCTTAAAGGAAAACGGGACGCATTTAAAAAAAAAAAGAAACGTTCGTTTCATTTTTCAAGGGCAGGCAGTGGTCCCTGGGACCACTGCCTGCCCTTAAAAACTACTTTTAGAGACAGTCACAAAGTGGAAGGGGTCCCCTGGAGACCCTTCCAAATTACGATTGCATTACCACCTCTTGAAGAGGGTGGTAATTTGTAAGTGTTTTGCGACCGCAATTGCGGTCACAAAACATTCACACATAGCATTATGGACGCAATTAGGAAGGGAACGCCCTTCCTAATTAGCGACTAATTCCTAATAGTGAGTCGCAAATAAATTGCATCATGCCATTTAGGAATTGTACATGGCCAACAGTGATTTTGCATGCGCAAACAGGTTCGCAAACCCATTTGCACATGCAAAATCACGTCATACATCTGGCCCTTAACCTTTTCCCAAGCAATACTCTTGGGCACAGAATAAGCTGTGATACTTGCAGCATTGAGATCTCTTCGAGTACTGTGGGGAGAAAGATGAGGTTGCAGTTCACAAACCACAGGTTGTGCAATTGTTCTTTTAGGGACTAGGGGGCAGATTTACAAGCCCCTTGCAACACATTTGCGGCACTGTTGCGTCACTTTTTGTGACGCAGCAGCGGCGTAAACAATGCGCTACGTTGTGGCCCATTTACAATGTGACACATCTAGGGAGATGCGTCACATTGTAAAGCCCTGCCCCACATTATAACTGTGTCAGGTATAATGTATGCAGGGTGGGGGTTCTCACGCAAAAAGCCATGTAGAACGGACGCAGTGAAATTTACCACCACATTTCACTGCGTCACTCTACCCCTTCACTGCGTCAAAATCCCTATGCCTGATAAGACCAGGTGTAAGGAATGACGCAGGGCTTTTTGAATGGGACTCACCTATCTGTTGTGGCGCACTGCTGGAGTTGCGTCACTTTCATGAGCAACTCCAGCACTGCATCACTTTTGTGCCAGAATTTCTGACGCATCTGTTAATCCTTGCGCCATGGAGCACTGTATTGTAAATACAGGGCATCCATGGTGGTGCAAGGACATTTGGTGTTGGCACAAGGAAACTGACGCATCTATGCAGATGCATCAGTTCCTTGTAAATAAGGCCCTAAATGTCAATTCAGTAGCAGTAGAACAACATCATCACTGATAGCCACATGATGAAAAGAAACTCTCCGGAAGTGATCCAAACACATGACAATGGTATTATCAAGTACCTGTCACAAAGCCAATGATAAGCAAGAAGAAATATGTGGCATAGAGTGACTGTAAAGCATGATGAAAAAGTCCTCTGCGTAAAGTTCAGATTACTTTTCATAGATTGTTGTCTCTCAAAAAGGCATCATCTCGATTGATATTGAATCTTGGGGTGGTTCACAGTAAACCAAGGTGCCACATGAAACTTTGCAACTGTATTGCTAGCAGCATCAGATTCATCAATAGAACCCATTGATCTATAAGGCTGAAGATGCAGAAGACAAATATCCCCAGCTGGGTACTCAAGCAAGTGATGTTACTGATCTCTTCAAGGTAGTTCATTCAGAGTAGGGAGAGGCTGAGAGGTTCTATTCTGAATCCTTCTTGGTGTCCCTGTGTAGTGCTAGAGGCACTCCTATGTTTTGAAACCGTGTGATGACCTTTGACTACCATTGTTTTAATTGACTTTTGGTGTTTTATTTTACCTTAGCCTGAATGTACGACATCATTTTTCCCTGCATGTGCACGTTTCCTTGAAGATGTCTTTCGTGTAATCTTGTAGTTTGAAAGTGGGAGAGCTTGCATAGATTAGAACAGCCTTGCCAGGAATAGAACATGTTGGATGTGCATTTGAAAGCATGAGAGAGAGAGAGGTGTGGAATGTACTTCTTGGTCTCGAAGTGCAGTGTTATAAGCAGTGGTGCTCAAATGTGCATTATGTTGCACATTGGGAAGTATTATGAAGTTCTTACTATTGGCTTTGACATGCCCTCATGTCTTCTTGAATTCTGACTCTGTCTTGCTTGAGCTTTTTGCTCGCACAGGCAGGCCCCCAGATTACTCAAGTTGTTTAGGTTATTCACGTTCAAGGTTCTTTAGCTGACTGTACTGCCGGAGACTTTTGTAAGCTTCATTATGATAGAGGCTGGAACACATGAGAATGCAGAAGGAACGTGAGAACTCCTTTGCCTTTGGAATGCTTGCAGGGAAAGTGGCCAACTCCAGTAAGTTTCCTTGGCGCTAGGGAGGGCCTCTCGGAACCTTCTAGTGCGTTTTGAGATTATAAAGCTGGGGTTTGTTGACTTGGAAACTGGGATTTTGGGAATCTGAATGGGGACGGACGCATCTACTTCAGTACAGCAGAACCCACTTTGCTGAGGCTCTTAACCCTGGCTGTGAATCCCCCAGTCTGGATTGGGCAAAGATGCAGTGTTTGCAGCCAATCAGGTGTTTTGTTTTTGAGTATTGACTTTGTGATGTGTGAGTGAGTTTGTGTGCACATCCAAGTCTCCAGTGGTTATAGTCATCTGAGTTGTTTTGATTGTGATGTGTGAGTGTCTGTGTGCACATCCAAGTCTTCAGTGGTTGTAATCATCTGATGTATTTATGTATTTAGTGTATATATCTTTCTGATCCTTGCAGCGGATGTCCAGCATTATCTGCTTGTGTTTCATTCCATATTATTATCTGCTTGTGTTTCATTTTATTATTGTTATCTGCTTGTATTTTATTTCATGTATATTTCATGCATTGCATATATGCATATATATATATATATATATATATTATATATATATATATTCACTGAAAAAACCATAGGTTTCAGGAACGTTATAGTTAGTTGGACATTTTACTCGTACAAAACCATAGAAATTCCGGCGTTTGTTCAGCTAACTATAACTCGCGCCCCCGCAATGCACTGCTGATGACGTCACATATTACATCATTCATGACATGGTCAGTGACATCACTGATGACATCACTGATGACATCTCAAATGACATCACTGATGACATCATCCAGTGACTGTGTGTTTCTGTAAAGTTTAAATTTGTTTTATATATATGCCAAGCTGTATTGAAGAATGAGTGGGTGTATAAGTGTCTGAATGGAGGATTTAGTAGGTACGTGACTGACTGTATAAGTGAGTGATTAAATGTGTCTTACTGAATGCATGGGTTAGTGACTAAACTGTGTGAAAGTCTGTATCAGTCTGTCTGTTGTTGTGTAAGCTGCTGCATGGGTTGGTGAGTAGCTGCATGAGTGTCTATATGGGTTATTGATTGCTTGCCTGAGTATTTGTATGGCTGCCTGAGTGTGTGTGTGGGTGGGTGGGAGGTGTGTGACTCTGTGCATAGATGTGTGAGTGGTTGATTCACTGGGTGTATAGGTTCAAGAGTGCATGTGGAAACAGCTGTATGGGTGGGTGAGTGTGTGTATGGGTGTGTTGGTGAGTGAAGGGATGTCTCAGTGGTACATGTGCAAGTAACTACATATGTAAAAGGCAGTATATGTGAGTGATGGTGTATATAAATAACTATATGTGAGAGTCAGTAATTGTGAGAGTGGCTGCATGGATGAGTGTGTATTTGTATCAGTGATTCTATAAGAGAGTAATTATGTGTTAGTATCTGTATGAATAAGTGAGGTGGTGTCTGTATAACTGTATAGGTGAGTAAATGGAAGTATGATTGATTCTTTGCATGACTGACTAGGTGTGTGAGTAACTCTGGATATGTGGCAGTGTGTGAGTGTCTGCATAGGTGTATGAGTGCATATGATAGTGTTGTATTGATGAGTGACTGCATGTATAGGTGACTGTATGGGTGAATGAGTGGATGTGTGTGTAGACCTAGGAATCAGTCAGTGCATATTTAGTAACTGGTATTGATGTATCTATTGTTTGGAAAATGGTAGTCTGTATTTTAGAGTGGGTGTATCAAAGGTTATATTCAGGTGTGAGGAGGTGCATCAGATTTTCACGTGGATGATGTCATCAGTGATGTCATCAGTGATGTCATCAGTGATGTCACTGACCATGTCATGAATGATGTAATATGTGACGCCATCAGCAGTGCATTGCGGGGCGCGAGTTATAGTTAGCTGAACTAACTATAACGCCGGAATTTCTATGGTTTTGTACGGAGTGAAATGTCCAACTAACTATAACGTTCCTGAAACCTATGGTTTTTTCAGTGAATTTCTATTGTTTTCTAAATGCTAATTTCTAACTATAATGTGTCTGAAACCTATGGTTTTTTCAGTGAATTTCTATGGTTTTTTAAATGCTAATTTCTAACTATAACGTGCCTGAAACCTATGGTTTTTTCAGTGAATTTCAAAGGTTTTTAAATGAAAATTTGTAACTCTAATGTACCTCAATCCTATGTTTTTTTTATTTTCTATATATATACATATAAATATATATTTTAAAAATTGTGAATAATTTTTAGTTAGGAAAACTATATTCATTCTTTTTTTTTTAATATTATACAGACGTCACGCACCCTACACGATGGCTGCGCGCATTCCGGTAGCCATTTTGAAAAGTCGCGCTGGGGTCGCGACTTGGCGTAATTTGTAAAGTATGAAATATCTTTAAATTAATTATAAATAGAAGTTTTCCTTTAAGTGTTTGTCTAAATTTATTTATAAAAGTATTTTTAAAGTATTATTTTCAATATAATTTCGACGAAAGTAAAGTTACGAAATGCGCGGTGTAGCCGCTTAATGTGCGCGACATCTCCCCGCACGTATTTCCGGGGTCGTGCCGTGATCGTGCCGAGATCGCGCCGAATTCACCACTTCGGCGTATTTTTGAAGTTGAAAAAAAGACTATAGAAAGTTTGAATATGAGATTAGACTGAACAGTTTTGCTAATATACTTATTAAAAGTTTATAGAAATTTTTATTTATAGTGTATAATGATATATATGATTTTCGCGGGTGCATGACGAGTGCGCGCACCCTACGCGACTTCATGTCAGCAAAAGAAAAAAGGAATCTGATTGGTTGAAATCAATTTCATTGTGAAAGAGGGAGGATCCATCCTTCTGATATTTCCCTTACTTTTTGTCCTTGAAAGAGAGAAGACCAGTTTCTTGCTTCTCTTTATATTGATATACCTTTTTTGTGTGTTTGTTTATTTTTAATACAACTATGGCTTCTAGTTTTGCTGAAGTTGATCCACTTGCAGTAGAGGAGGAACAACAGATGGTGCAGCAGAAGAAGAAAAGAAAGGAAAGCATTGTTTGGTCCTTTTTTAGAGTACCGGAGGGAGAAAAAAAGGTGAATGCAAAAAAAGTAACTTGCATGATTTGTGACAGAGTGCTGTCCAGAGGCTCCGATAAAAAGTACTCTTGCGGTACGAGTAGTATGAAAAAGCATATGGAGACCATCCACCCTGTACACCTTGCAAGAGAGGAAAGAAAGAGACAGTTGAATGCTGCTGCTGAAGAAGACCCCAGTACACCATCAACTTCTGCACAGATTCCATCTGCACCAAGGCCTCACATAATGCCTGAATTTTTAAATGCAGCAGTTAGTTGCATTAAGTGCACCACCGAGCTCTGTGTTGGCGAACAGTGCATTGATGTCATCTCTGCTGCTCTTAAAGCGCACAAATGTTAATTTATTTTTTATAATGCGCTTTTGTTTTTGTTCAAGAGATCATTTCCTGATCTTCATTTTTCTCTGTTGTTTTTAAAATAAAAAACACACAAAAAAAGTAAAAAAAGGTCAAAAAAATAAAAAATTTAAAAAAAATTGTTCCAAAAAAAAACAAAAAAAAACGGTTCTTACGGAACCACATCTACTGGTTAAAAAAAGAAAAATTACCTGAGTGATTGCATGAGAGTATGGACACTATGTGGGTGATCAGAGAAATGCAGGTGTAGTGCATGGTTATTTTATGAATGTTTGGGAAGTGGCAACGTGATTGAATGAGTTCATGGGTAATAGCAGGGTAATTGGAGGAGTGCATGAGTAGTGTGTAAGTGATTAGATGAGTGCATGTGTAGTGCACAAGTGATTGTAGTAGTGGATGGTTACTGCGTGGGTCATTGCATGAGTACATGGCTACTGACTGGATGATTAGAGTACTGTAATGAGAGTGCATGGTGAATTTATAAGTGCTTGGGTATTGGCGGAGTGATTGGATAAGTACATGGTGCTGGATGGGTGATTGGAGGAGTGCATGGGAAGTGACAGGGGGATTGCTGGAGTGCATAGGTACTAGCTGAGTAATTGGAGGAGTGAATCAGTAGTGTGTAGGTGGTTAGAGGTCTGCATGAGTTTTGTATGGAGGATTGTAGCAGTGCATGAATTAGTGCCTGGGTCATTGTATGAGTACATGGGTAGTGACTGGATGATTAGAGTACTGCAAAGAGAATTCATGGTGAATTCATAAGTGCTTGGGTATTGGCGGAGTGTTTGGATAAGTATATGGTGCTGCATGGGTGATTGGAGGAGTGCATGGGAAGTGAGAGGGGGATTGCTGGAGTGCATGGGTACTACCTGGGTAATTGGAGGAGTGAATGAGTAGTGTGTAGGTGGTTAGAGGTCTGCATGGAAAGTGCATGGAGTTTTGTAGCAGTGCATGAGTTACTGCCTGGATCATTGAATGAGAACATGGGTAGTGACTGGATGATTAAAGTACTGGAAGGAGAGTTGAGGAAAAGTGTTCTTCTGATCGGTATCATTTGTACCAGGACTCCATTGTTTTTTCATTGCCATTTCGTTTCAAACACTTCCACACGACCCACCTGGTCGTTTCTGCTGATGCCTGAGGAAATTCTAACTAACACGACAAAAACCATCTTGCAGCCTGCATTTCTGCCCAGGAACTGTCGCACACCCAACCCCCTGTTCTTTGCAGTTCGACAGAAAACCATGAGACACTCACGCCCTGTGTAAATGATTTGTTTCCCATCTCCTGCTCCCTGCCTGGTAAACATCCTTGACACCGTGATCAGGTTATCTGGACAATGGTCTGACTGCTGGGCCTTGATCAGGGTGATTGGACAATGGTTTGAATGACCGAGCTTTGATCAAGCTGATCGAACAATGACCTGAATGACCGTGCTTTGATCAAGCTGAGTGAACAATAATTTGAGTACCAAGCCTTGATCAGGTCACCAACTACAAACACTGTCTGGATCTGGTTATCAACTGCAAACACTGCCCTGATTGAACAATGGACTAACAGCCAAAAGACTGGAATGAAAAAGTATAAAAGGCTTGTAAGCTGCGGAGTAAAGCAGCAGCCTCCTCTGTCTTGTTTCTAACGAGCTTGGGACTCTGTTCCACAGCCCGGGCTATTTGAATAAATCTGGGTTCCTCCTGCAGACGAAGGCTCCTGTGTCTCCTTTTACTACGTATGAAGGGTATGGAAGACTTGGGCAATTCCCCCGCCGCCGAGACCCAGTGAGTGGGTTATTCCGGTTCTTCAGAGTGTATGGTGAATTTATAAGTGCTTGGGTATTGATGGAGTGATTGGATTAGTACATGGTATTGGCTGGGTGACTGGAGGAGTGTATGGGGAGTAACAGTGTGATTGCTGGACCGTACGGGTACTACCTGGGAAAATGAAGGTGTGAATAACCAGTGTATAAGTGGTTAGAGGACTGCATGGATAGTGAACATGTTATTGTAGCACTGCATGTGTTAGTGTCTGGGTCATTGCATGAGTACATGTGTAGTGACTGGATGATTAGAGTACTGCAAAGAGAATGCATGGTGAATTCATAAGTGCTTGGGTATTGGCGGAGTGATTGGATTAGTATATGGTACTGGCTGGGTGACTGGAGAAATGCATGGGGAGTGACAGTGTGATTGCTGGACTGCATGGGTACTACCTGGGAAAATGAAGCTGTGAATAAGCAGTGTATAAGTGGTTAGAGGACTGCATGGATAGTGCCCATGTTATTGTAGCACTGCATGTGTTAGTGTCTGGGTCATTGCATGAGTACATGGGTAGTGACTGGATGATTAGAGTACTGCAAGGAGAGTTTATGGTGAATTTATAAGTGCTTGGTATTGGCAGAGTGATTGGATTAGTACATGGTGCTGGATAGGTGATAGCACGAGTACATAGGGAGTGACAGTGTGATTGCTGGACTACATGGGTACTACCTGAGTAATTGAAGGTGTAAATAAGTACTGTTTAGGTGGTTAGAGGATTGTATAGATAGTGCACAGGTGATTGTACCAGTGCATGGGTAGTGCTTGGGTGACTTAATCTTACCTGTTTTGAAGTAGATATGAAACTGATTCAAACATTTTTTCACTTCTTTTTTTTATAATGTAAATTTAAAATATTTTAAACTTTAGTAGTAGGGTCTGTAAAAGAGAAGAAGAAAATCGTGTTATTACATTTAATTTTATAGTTTTAAGAACACAAGATAATTTTACAATTACATAACATATTCAGTTTGCCTTTTTTGCTGTCTTCAGATTCTATTGAATTTCACCATACACAGTGATTTCAATGTTGATCATCCTATGACAGTGGGCAAAAAAATACAATCAATAAGATTGTTAAAAAAAAACATATCTGTATTCAAAATATCTACAACAAACTCAACTCTCTATTTACATTTTCACAAATGAACATCCTTATTAACATTGTATATAATAGAAAGATGAAATATATGAGCACCTTCTTTTGAACACAATTTTCCAAATGCAATATGAAAGAACAGAATCAATAATTCAAACCGCTATTATCGACATCTTCCCAATAGGCCGAATGATGTTTCTGAAAACACTTGCATTGAGGATATCCAAGATAAACTTGTAAATTCATATTGACATCTTCCCAATAGGCCGAATGATGTTTCTGAAATCATTTGTAGTGAAAATATCCAAAATATACTCATTAATTCATGTTGACATCTTCTCAGAATTTTGGCATCAAAAATATTAGAAATGAATTTGGTATTTCATAGGGCAACCGACATTTGAACTCTAAATGTGCATCATTACAAAGTGTCCAGCCTTTATTGCATTTTAAATACACAGTATAGTGTCCAGATGTTGAAGTAGGTCCATCGTGGAAAACAATAGCCACTGTTTTAAAAGTTCTTCCTGAAATTGATACTTGACCTGCCACAAAATTTTTAATTTTGGTTTCCAATTTTGTTCCATCTGCTCTACAACGTTGCAGCATTAAAATAATATATTGTCCAAATCTTTCAATAAATAATGTTGACAACATTTCCGATTTGCACTGAGTACATTCCATATCTTGATTAGCTGATTTCACTAATTCGTTAAAAGACACTGTTTTGCAATCTGGTATTGTCAAATATATGAATCGTTCAGTGTCTATATTAGTGGTAGATAAAAATGAACAGCTGTCACATGTATGATCCCATCTGTAACATAATCGAAACAGATTTTCAATTTGTATTCCTTCACCTTCCAATGTTTGAAGCATAAACATAAGAAATTCTTGAGCATCTTGCTGTACATTAAGTGTAAATTGTAAAGAACCAGTACATATATCCAAAAGATGCCGCATGCCAGAAGCAGTATGGATTTTCGTTTTATCAGTTTTCAACTTTTCAAAAACATAATGTAACAAAGAACAGAATCTTTTTTCTCGATTTTCCATAATTGCAAGTTGTATATTTTCTAAAAAAACACACAACATTCACGATTACATTAGCATAGCAGTTGATACCTGAAGTATTTTCTAACTGATATCCTACAATATTAGCAACCGTGTCCACTTCCATTTTCTTTCCAGCCTCATCATTCTTTTCAATTCTGTTCTTCTTTGCAACCTCACTCAAATGTTTCTCATATTTTCGTTTTGGACATATCAAACGTTTTTCATAAATAGAATATTCACCCAAGTTAGGAGCATAGAGTCTTCTTAACCTATTGTACTCTTTTACACAATTTACATCTGCACTAACCTTTTCCTCATCAAAATTAATTAAATACAATCCAGATAATGTTCTTACTCGAGACAACGCAACATATGCCATACCCTCTTTAAACACAGAACTTCCAATATTTACCAAAGCACTGTCTACACTTAAACCTTGAGATTTATGAATGGACACTGCTTATGCTAAACAAACAGGAAACTGTTTTCTACGAACATACAAATCTTTTACAAGCAAGAAAAGAACAGCACAACGTCCAATAAGTTTGATCTCTTCAATCTGATCAAATTTAATCTTCAAATATTCAATTCCATCTCTATTTGGATAACTAACAAAGTCAACAACTTTCCCCATTGCTCCATTTACTAAACCTTTCTCAACATCTAAATTATGCCATAATATTATCCAACAGTTTACAGCTACATATAAGGTCTTTTCCAAACCAGCAGTCTTAGATATTGATTTTTCCAAAGAGTCTAATTTTAACTGTAATTTCTCTGACAGAAGAATAGTTACTCCTTCATGTTCAATTCTATCAGTGGCTACCATTTTCATTATCGGTTGTTTCTCCAGTTTCAACAGTTCTTAATTGAATGTAGAGCATTCTTTCAGTGTTGGCATAAGGCAAATTATAGACTTCTTTTCTGCAATTTTTTGGTAGATAGTTTCTTTTTTTTGTTGTTTTTTGATAATCAAATTTATTGTTTTACAACACGTAGAACAAATCAGCAAAAGCACGGAAGACAATAGATCAATTACATTCTTGAAAGTATAGCATCCCACGGTTTCATACCCCATAAGACATACACGGGCAAAAGTAAGGAAGCAAGTCAATCCGAACCCTCCACAGTACCCAACCACTTCCCCCACACCTTTCGGTATTTTTTGAGACACCCTCTCGCCACGTAAAGGACTTTCTCCTGGGTTGCGCACCAGTCCACCCACCTACGCCACCTCCCAAGGTCAGGCGGGTCAGGACATTTCCATGCCACCGCTATGTCACGCTTGGCCACAATCATAGCTGTATTAAAAAATATCTTGTCATTTCTGGACCCGTCCAGCCCATCCGTGATCCCCAATAGTGAATGACGTGGGTCATGGGGAACCCCCATCCCAGGACCTCCGTGAGCCTCCTCCTCAATGGCCCCCAAAATCGCTCCAGGCGGGGACAGGACCAAACCACATGGAAAAAATCAGCCGGGCATGATTACATCTCGCACATGACGCGTCCGGGCGCAAACCCGCTCGGTGAAGGCGCAGGGGAGTGAGGTAAGCAGCATGTAAGTAGTAGAGTTGAATCAACTTAAGTTTGGCGGAGGCGGTGACTGTCCTGGGTGCCATGAGGGCATTGCGCCAGTCCACCTCGTCGAGGGGGCCTACCCATTCTACCCATTGGTACCTCAATTTATCCAGGGAAGTGGGGGTGTTGTTGACTAAGGTGCGGTATATACGGGAGATGCCCCCCTTGCCTAGATCTCCCAGCATTGTCTGCGCCCCGGTAGGGCTATACTCGGGGAGCCTTGTGTCATCTGTGCTGTGCGTTTGGAGGGCGTGTCGCAGCTGCAAATACTTATAGAATTGGGATGAATGTAAGGAATAACGGGTTCGAAGCTCCTGGAAGGAAAGCATATGGTCTTTAGCCCATACGTCCCCTAGTTGCGAAATGCCAATGAGGTCCCATGAGTTAAACCCCTGCAGCCCACTAACCTCCCGGAGCCAAGCCCCATGCCAGAGGGGTGTACATTGGGTCAACCTACACGTCCAGCCGGTGTGGCGTAACGAGGCCCGCCAGGCCAGTAACACGGAGCGTGTCACGTCAGGTAGTTGGGATGGAATGGGCCCCCTGTACACCATAGCTTGGATTTTAGGTAGTCCCAGCTCACTCAGCTCGAGCCGGTAGGCCGGGTCAGACCAGCCCCCATTGAACCAGTCGTGGACCACCAGGAGACGCGCAGCCAAGAAGTAAAGATATAAGTGCGTCATCCCCATTCCCCCGTCGAAGGAGAGGATCCGGCATGCAGACAGAGCCAAGCGCGCCCTACCCCCGTTCCAGAGAAACTTGGTAGTTAGACTGTCCAGTTCCCGGAACCAGGTCCTGGGAAAGCAGAAGGGGGTATTTTGAAGGACGTAAAGAAATCTGGAAAGGATCATCATTTTAAACAGAGCAACCATCCCCAGGGGGTTTAGGGGCAGCGTCTTCCATTTATGGAGATCCTCTTTGGCCTTTTTAACCAATGGGGCGACATTGAGGGACCAGCCCAATTCAGGAAGAAGGGTGATCCATATCCCTAAGTATTTAAAGGATTGTCGCCGAAGCGGTATGGTGGATTGCCAGTCGTAGCAATCCCTAGAGAGGTGCAGTGGGACCAAAACTGATTTCCCGGGGTTCAACCGAAGACCAGAGGCCTGCCCGAAGGACTGAAAGATCTGGAGGCAGTATGGCCCTGAGGAAGCTGGTTCAGCCAGAAAAATCAAGACGTCATCCGCATATAATGCGATCTTGTCCGTTTCCGTATTGGGCCACTCCCAGCCACGAATTAGTTCCTCGGCCCGCACTAGGGAAGCCAAGGGCTCCATCGCCAGGGCGAATAGTAAGGGTGAGAGGGGACAGCCCTGTCTAGTGCCCCTGCTAATGGGAAAGGCCTCTGACAATGCCCCGTTGACCAATACACGTGCTCTCGGGTGGGCGTAAAGGACCTGAACCCGGGCCCTAAATTGAGGCCCTAAATTGAGGCCCAAACCCCATCTCGGCCAGCACGTCCTGCAGATATGTCCAGTCCACCGAGTCGAATGCCTTTTCAAAATCTATGGACAGGAGAGCTAAATATGGGGTGAGCAAATGCCGGTGAGCTAGAGCCAACTGCAGCCTCCGGAGGCAATGACGGGTCCCACGTTGAGGCATGAAGCCACATTGGTCTGGGTGGACCAGCAGGGTTAACTAGGGCTTCAATCGCTGAGCCAGAATGGCGGCATACAGCTTGACCTCTGTATTGAGGAGGGAGAAGGGATGATAGTCCGCGCATTGACGGGAGGGAGGCTGGGATTTCGGGAGGACCACAATGGTGCCGATATCCATCTCTGGCGGAAAGGAACCTCTCTCTACAGCTTCCTGAAATAGATCAGCCAGACGGGGCACTAGAATTTCGCGGTACGTCGCGTAATACTCCTGAGGAAGGCCATCTGGGCCCGGGGTCTTGCCCGATGAGGTGAGGGAGATCGCCTCTTCGATTTCTTTCCGAGAAATGGGGCGTTCCAGATCCTTCTGGGCGGTCATCTCCAGCCGAGGGAGACGTACCTTACCTCGTTCAAGGAGATCAGGGAGCGAGAGGTCAGGGGTATGCGCTGTATATAAACGCCGATAGTAGGCGGTGAAGATGCTGGCCATCGCCACAGGGGCGCAGTGCACCGTTCCAGCCTCGTCTACCACCTCTGGGATAATGCGGTTCGCCCTGGGGTATGTGGCTAGCCTGTGCAGGATCGTACCGTTTTTGTCTCCCCAACCATAAATTCTTGCTACCGACGACCTCCATAGGAGCTTAGCAGCGTCCAGGGATAATGGTCTAATTTCCTCCCGAAGGTGAGCAAGCTGTCGGGCCTGGGCGGCGTCATCAGACAGAGACAGTAGTTGTTCCAAGCGAAGCGCCTGCGCTTCCCTCGATGTGAGTTCTCGCAATTGTGCCTGCCTCTGGTTCTTGAGCTGCCCCTTCGCGACACCCCGAATGGTCGCCTTTCCCGCCTCCCATAGGGTACCCGGGGAGGCTACTGAGCCTTCGTTATTAAGGAAGTAGTGCTTGAGTTCCGTCCCCACCACCTTGTTGAACTCTTTGTCTTGGAGAAACCATGCGTTCATTCTCCATGTTGGGCGGGCCGAAGGGGGGAGAGCCCCCGTGCTAAGGAGCACTGGAGAGTGGTCGGAAATACCTCTAGGCAGGAAGCGGACGTCTATAATCTCAGAGCATTCATGTGCGGGACAAAGATCGCATCTATGCACGCCTGTGTATGGTGGGCCGCGGAGGTGTGTGTGAATTGAGTGGTGCAGGGGTGCCATATGCGCCACGCATCGCAGAGGCCCAGAGACTCGGACCAATTCTTTAGCTGTTTCGCTTGCGCCGTTCGGGAGGCGGAGGGGGGACCTGTTGTGTCAAGGGCCGGGGAGGAAACTGCATTAAAATCACCTCCAACAACCGTGTTTCCCAGAGGCATAGTGTTCATCAAGGCAGCGGTATGTGCAAGTGTGGGTGTGAGCATCGAGGGGGGGGGCATATACAGACATGAGATTGAGGGGGGAACCAGCCAGTGAGCCACAAACTGTCACAAATGACCCTTGAGGATCGTGGGTCACCTGGGAGAGGACAAAGGGCAGAGTGCATCTCAGGAGGATAGCCACCCCACGGGAGCCCCTTGAGAAACTGGAGTGCCATACTCTATCGTATCCATAGTGAGCCAGGAAGGGGCAACAGTTACCTAGGAGGTGTGTTTCTTGAAGCATGAGGATATCTATGTGGAGGCGTTGCGCATAGCGCAGGACCGTTGTGCGCTTATGCTGGTCCAGGAGACCATTGACGTTCCACGACAACACGTGGAGAGACGCCCTAGGTGTAGTACTAGCGGTCATGACAGGTGGTACCTGGTCTGGGATGTGCAATCTGACAGGGGTGCGTGAACGCGCGTCGGAGCCCGCAAATGTATGGGTAGTCGCTTGCAGTAAGGACATCTCCATCCCTTGTAAAGGAAGCATGTGCCATTCCGTGGTAGCTGAAACAAAAAGGCAAGAAAAACAATAACATAGGGAAAAAACCCTTCCCAAACCTCCCCCTCCCCCTCACCCCCACCCCCACCCCCCACCCTACACTTCGAGAACAGAAGCATCTGTCGACCCCCCATGTTAACACTACCAAACTACAATGCTCGTATTGGTTGCGTGGAGGACCCCTCCAGAAGGACGGATAGGCAATGGATCGGCATTAGAACTAAGTAAATGAGCTTAGAAGTCTACCAATGTCAAAGAACCCCACCGAGGGAGTGACCCGTCCCGGTGGTCAATGGACAGCATACCGAGTCCGACAGGCCCTCAGAAAGTAGGAGTGCGAGAAAGATCCGAGTCCGGTCTGGGTGAGCCCACCCGGGTTGGCGATGAGGAGGGTCCGGGTAAGTCCTCAGTAGAACGGTGCCTGGTGCGAGGCGGAGAGCCCGACTGGCTGGAAGAGTCTCGAGATCCACGGGCCGCCACGCTCAAGGATCTGGGTACTGTTGCCTGTGATTGGCATCCCCTACGAGATTGCGTGCGGCACCGGCGTCCCGGTGGCCGTGGTCCCTTGGGCTGGGAGCCTGCGGATCCTGGAGAGGGGTCACGCCTCTGGCGGATGGGATGTTCCTCCATCAGCCATGTCCACGCTACCTGGGGTGAATCAAAGAACTGTGTTTTGTTCTGGAAAATAACTCGCAGGCGTGCAGGGAACTGGAGCTGGTATTGTAGGCCAAGAGCCTGCAGCTTCTGTTTAACATCCGTATAGGAGCGCCGGAGTTCTTGCACCTCCCTAGTGTAGTCCGGGAATACCATAATGGTATGGTTCTGAAATTTGTGGGGGCCTGTAACACGCGCCGCTCGCAAGATGGCGTCCCAGTCCTTGAAGTTAAGAACTTTCAGGATGATGGGGCGAGGCGGGGCACCCGGGGGCGGCCTGGGTGCAAAGGGACCTGTGAGCTCTTTCCACCACAAACCATGATGAAAGGGTGTCTTCAGGCATCCATGATGTGAACCAGGCCTCGACGAAGTTGGCCACCTGGCCCGTCTCAACCCCCTCGGGAAACCCCACCAGGCGGAGGTTGTTGCGACGAGCGCGGTTCTCAGCATCTTCGGCCCGCCGATGAAGCTCCTTGGTATGAGTGCGGAGGTGGGCCACCTGTTCTTTCAACTGTGAGATATCATCCTCCGCAGTGGATATACGAGACTCAGCCTCTGTCAGCCTCGCAGTGGCGTTACGGAGGTCCTGCCGGAGGAGGGACACGTCCACCTTGATCTCTCCAATTTTCCCCTCAACTGATGCTTGCGAGGCACTAATGGCCTGAAGGATGGTGTCGAGATCCCTGTCCTGGGGAGGGGGAGGGACCCCAGCTGCCCTCCCAGGGGGATCCTGCTCAGAGGTAGTGAACCGGTCCATTTTCGTCTGCGTGGGAGCCGGCGTGGATTTAGGGGCCCTCTCTCTTCCCATAGTTGGCGACAGTTCGTCGTTGGTTGGGTAACAAGGACCAGGTGTGGGGGAACCCAACAAGCACGGAGACTTTGCCAGAAGGCCAAGACCCCACTGGCACACGATAGAACCAGGTAGTTGCCCAGGGACCGTGTGTGGGGGCCCCGACTGCCACCTGATAAGATGGCCGCAGACACTTGCTCTTAAAGGCCGGGCCCCGAGAGCACAGGGTACGGCAGGCCCAGCCCTGTTGACACGCCGGGCCGTGCTCCAAGCTTCACGAATCCCCACACCACAAGTCGGATGGAAGGAAGGCCTCTGCAGCGTACCGAGTCACACCGGCCCCCAGGACAATCTGGGAGCAGTAGAGAACAAGGGGGGGGCACGTATCTCCCTTCACATGCACCACTGCCCGACACGACAGCCGGTCCCCCGCCCTACACACAGGAGGATGGAGACACCTTCAGGCCTGGCAGGATATCGGTTCGGAGGAGTAGGCCGCAGGCATCAGAAATGAAGAGGCCCAGCCCCGCCTAGACAGCAAGCCGCGTTGCAGGCCTCGGTGCCCTCCACACGGCGGGCCGGCGGGAGACGGCCCCCTCAGCACACCGGAGCACACCAGCCTCGAAATCAGTCACACAGCGGTGGGAGGATGCAGAATGCCCCACCACGCCAGGCCCGGGGGGGGCACGTGTTCCCACACACGCGCGCCGCTGCCCAGACAGAGAGCCGGTCCCCGCCCCACTTACTGGACAGTGGGGCAGCCTTCAGGCCCAGCAGGAGGTCGGCTTGGTGGGGTAGGCCACAGGCGCAGCAAGCAGGTAGGCCCGGTACCGCCCCCGCAGCAGGCCGCGCTGCAGGCCTCGCCGCCCTCCACACAGCGGGGGCGGCGGGAGGCAGCCCCTTCAACACGCCGGAGCACACCGGCCTCAGAATCAGCCACTTAGCGGTGAGGTGGTGAAGAGTGTCCCACAGTGCCAGGCCCGGGGGGGGGCACGCGTTTCCACGCTCGCCGCTGCCCGAGCTGACAGCCGGTCCCCGCCTCTCCCACCGGGGGTGGCGCCGCCTTCAGGCCCGGCAGGAGGTCAGCCTATTATGGTAGGCCGCTAGTGCAGGAAAGGAGCAGGCCCAGTACCGCAGACACAGTAGGCATCGTTGCGGGCCTCGCCGTCCTCTACGCAGCAGGGCCAGTGGGAGACAGCGCACCAGAACGCATCGGCCCAGAGATCAGCCTCACAGCGGGGGGGGTGCAGCGTACCCACAGCGCCAGGTGGGGGGGCATGCGTTTCCCCACGCGCCGCTGCCCGAGCCAACAGCCAGTCCCCGCCCCACTCACCAGAGGAATCCGTAGCTGGAGCTCGCAGCCTGGGGCCAACCTGGTAGAAGGATTTGCAGGCGCCCCTCACCGCCGCCGGTATGCCGTACTTTGCGCCAGCCGAGACGCCAGAGGATGCAGGATGCAGGCCTCGAGGCCGCCCCCGTCAGCTCCACGGGCGGCCGGGCTCCCGGAGCTCCTCAGGGCTGATCCTGCCCGCCACTCGCGGATAATCCGCCCAAGGTCAGGGCATCAGAGGCAGCCCGGTCGCCGCCGCTCACATGGCTCCCGCCCGTACCGGCACACAGGAGGCGCCTCAGCACCGTCGGCGGGACTCCATTGCAGCTGGATGGACAGGCCGCTGCAGGCCGCGGCTCCAGTCGGCTTCACAGGCCCGCATCAAAGTTCCGGGCACAGGAGGACGGCGCCACCGTGTCAGGGGTCCTCTGCATGCAGGTAGGGCTCACGGACGGTTGCCGCTGCTGGCAGGATTCGAGGCGGATGACGGAGGGGTCCGGAGCACTCTTAGAGTGCGACCGCCATCTTGACGCCTCAGGCCACGCCCCCCTTTGGTAGATAGTTTCAGGTGCAATATTTTCTTTTGGAAACAAGTTTCTTAGTAGCCGACTTTCTAAAGCTTCTTTGCCATCCTTTGTTAAGACACCAATTCTAATATTTTGAAGAATGTTTCCATAATCTTCATCATTTGCTTGTCGCATGTTCTTAATAAGTTCTTTATATTCAAAATAACTCCAAATGTTCACATTTCCAATACTTCCTAATGATTTTTTAGTGTCTTCATGAAGAAGGGTTTTAAAAACTGGTTGGCCTTTCACAGGTGTCGGTTGTAGTAGATCACCAAATACAATTACATGTTTTCCTCCAAATAAAACATCGTAATTTGTTTTAAAATCTGCTGCATCCTCAAATGTACAAACGCTAAGCATTAAGTTTGAGACCATGCTTACCTCATCAATTATCAGAAGTTTCATTTTCTTCAGTACTCTTGAAACTTTGAAACAAGCTTCTCCAGATAGCTTGTGATATTCCAACTTATTTTCATGTTCTACTGGTAACATAAGTAAACGATGTAATGTAATCCCTTTGATGTTGTGTGCTGCTAACCCAGTTGGAGCAGTTACAACACAAGATACATGTGAATCCGTTGTTTTCTGTAGATAGCTTGACAAACATTTAATCAAGAAACTTTTCCCTGTTCCAGGTTGCCCACTGATGTACATAAGAATAGGTTTAAATGATGTACATTGGCAAACATTCTTTTCATGCAGTAGTCCATGTTCTATCTGTTGTGTAACTTGGTGATATATTTCTTTCTGTTCAGCATTCAGATGTTCTTCTAAGTTTTTCAAATCAATATTCTCCTGTTGTGCTTGTTGAATTACCGTTTCCACTTCACTCATTGCTATTGCTGCTTCATTTTCAACAATGGCTTCTCCTAGTGGATCTTGACTTTGTGCAGCAGAACTCTGACTATCTTGAGAACTATCTCTAGCTATTTCAGCTGCAATAGTACTTTCTTGATTAATCTCTTCGTTCAACATTTGGAGATAATTTGGAAAAATTGTACATTCAATGCCATCTTTACATGCATTGAAAGAATCTTCATAGCACTCAAAATCTCCAAGTAATTCTATTTCAGTCCGCCAAGGTTTGAAGAGTTGTAGAAGAGCTAAATAGAAAAACTCCCTTTTATCTGGAGTATCGCAACTCAGTTTCCTGTGATTAATCAAATTTCCTTTGGCATGTTTTACCAAACATCCTTCACATCCACTTACAGCATATCTTCCTTCATTTATATTTTCCGTAACATTTTTCTTAAAGCTGTAATGTTGTAGTACTTCATATAGACACATCTTTTCCAGGTGTGGACTTCAATTTGGATAGTACGTATCCAACATATGTGTTTTAAGAATATCTGTACTTTCCGGTTCATTCAGTGCCAAGTATTCAATTTCTTGTACAGATTTCAAAACACGATTTCGTGTCGCAGCAAGACCTAGACTTATCCAGATGATTGCTCTTGACTTTGAATATAAACTTGCAGATGTCAATCGATCTGAACATTCATACGATCCAATTTCTCGATGTGAAAGCATCTTCAAGCTGAAGCTATACAATTTTTTGCTAAGTGTCTTCTCCTGTGAAATTTCCTCCACATTTCTTTCAATTCTGTCTTCTCAGATTTGGTAATATATGATGTGACATAGCGAGCAACAGCATTTGAGTTATCTGCAACATATTGTATGTCCATATTTGCATTCCACATCTTCAAAATCACTGGATTGTAATCATTAATGTACTTCGATTCTTCTGTTCTTTTTATATTATAAGTATTTTTTGGTGATTTTTGAGTGATAGTATGCCTCACTGCTGACATAAAACTGTTCACTCTTCCTTTGGAAATTACTGGACGTGGAAAACCAAATTGACATTTTGTGTAAAATTTTTCCTTTGACTTGTATTTCCGTCTACAATATTTTCCACATCGATGACTTTGAAACCGTAAAACTTGTTGTCTTAAGGTATTTTCTCCTCCTGTTTTTGGAATCGCACAGGTAACATAGTCTTCAATGAAAGATAAAACAGTCTCATCCGAATCAGTTCCAAATTTGGGTGCATCCTTGATCCATAAAAGCATATGTATATGAGGAGCACCTCTAGCTTGGTATTCCTTTCTCCAAAAGAAATCAATAACTTCGCCAATAGGTGGATTCTTTTTATTACAGATGAAAGACATCATAGCTTCTAACCTATGATTAAAATATCTGCAAACACTTACAGGATCCAGGGAACACAGTTCTCCAGCTGTCTTCAATTCAATATTTTCTATATTTGAATTTGCTTGTCGTAGAAAATCCAGTAAATCATCCCATGCGTACTCAGCACAGCTAAGTGTAACAAACCACGTAGGGGTTCCTAAGTTCCTTAACATACATTTCAGTTCCCCATGACGTCGATACCAATATTCATTAGTGCCACGTTGACATGCCATCAAATTAATTAACTGTGATTCTAAATGTTCGTCTCTTTCTTCAACTTTGTCCATGAATTCCTTTGCAGAAACATGTGAAAGATGAATTCCTGTTTTTAATATGTGGTTGACTGCATATGAAAGTGCAGACAGGTCACTTTCAAATAAAAGATGAAACAAATATGGAATACACTGTCGAAATCTTGGATCTTCTGAGTACAGTCGTAAAGTACGATATTCTGAAGCTGGAATCTGAACTGGTCGTTCATCATATCGTCCACCTTTTCCAGTAGGGAACAGCTGTGGAAAACAACGAGCTTCCAAAGTTTTTTCCCATACACTCATGGGAGTTCCTTTTGCGTTTTTCATCTGGAACAATTCAATAGTATCTCCTATCAGTTCTTTTGAATGTAGAGGGTGTATAGTATAATGTTCGTAAATTTCTTCTTTTCTGGAGTTCTCCACTTTTTCTATTTGTCCACTTGAAATGTCTGTTTCATGTTCTAAACTTATTTCTTGTTCCTCTACATTTACAGTTGTATAGTAAATATTGTTTTGCACCAGATATAATGTAGCCTTTTTCACTTTCGTGACATCTACTAACTCTTGCCATATTTTCCTACTCTTTGTGGGTACACCATTAACAAGAATGACTACAGGTTCACTTTCCTCTCTTTCTACACCAACAGTTTCTACATTTTTCTTAAAATCTAAAGGTAAATACACAACTCTTCCTTTTAAACCTCTTTGTAGATCTGTTGGAGGCAGCTTACCTGTTTTAGGCTCCATACAAATTATAGCCTGAAACGGGTGCACAGATTGAATAAGGATGGACTCATATGTATTTAAATCTTTAAGTTCTTGAGGTATAGCTACTAATTCTAGGTCATTATGAACAGCTCTAGCTGGCATTTTGTTTTCTTCTAATTTATTGTAACAATATTTACAAATACATTGTTGACTACCCAACTCAAAACGACCTTCCACAAACAAATAAACAGCAAATTCCCTCCATTTATCATTGTTTTCCTTTTCACTTTTTAAAAACACATCTACATTCCTAGTTTGAATTTTATAGTGAGTACGTCGGCAACAAATACAAACATAGTTGGGAATTTCACCAGAAACTACTTTAAACTTTGTTATTTCTTTTTCAAACTTCACATCAGTATTATCTTCCATCTCTTCTTCAACACCTACACTTATCAAACTCTCACTTTCTCTACACTCCTCTTGACCAGCAAAGAAACGTAACTCTATATCATCACAAACTTTTTTTACATCCAACACTGAACCATGCAAAAGAGCTGTATTAATTTCATTTAGACATAATGCTGGACTTTTCACGTAGTATAATCTTCTAACTAACTTCCACATTTCTGAATGATGTACTGCTAGCATTCTTAAATGATGAAAACGACTTTGACACACTTTCCTAGAAAGACAAGCCAGAGAATGACCTTGCAACCCTGTATTTTTTCTCACTTTGCAAGGATCCAGTCCTTGTAATATCTTAATCTTCTGTTGCACAGTTTTTTTCCCATATTCTCTTAAGAAATTTAGTAATATATCAATAGATTCCTGTCGTATACTACAAATACTACAACAATGCCATGTAAACACTGGAGCCTGGGTACGTCTTCCTTGAACTTCCTCAGCTATTACTTCTTCCACATTTCTAGGAACCATCTTTTCTTTTTCAATTGGAGAACCATTTTTAAGTTCGTAACAACGACCACAGGTATCAACTGCGTGAACTAATGTATTTTGTTGAAAATAGCTTTCTTCATTAAAAAAAGGTTCCGTACTAGAAGTATGCTTCCATTCCCCAGAAAATACTTTACAAAAGTTAGTTCTATTTACAATTCTTTTTCTTTTACATTTGTCCTTCATAGACTTCATTTTTGTATTTAAAGGTTTCAATCTGTTTAAAACTAAGATAAACAATTTTCTTTTCAATTCAAATGCTTTTTCAATCACACTTAGGGGCCGATTCCGATCTCGGTCGGAGGCGCACCCAATACCATTCGGTCGGGAAAAAAGCCATGCGAAAGCCTGTTTCCCGACCGAACCGTACTGCTGGTCCGGCCGAGCGAGTACGATGCGAGTCGCCGACCGACTCGTCCGGGCGACCCGACCGCTCCGACCGACTCGTACCCGGATCGTACCGCTCCGACCGACTCGGTCGGACCCGGTTCGCACCGCGCAATGGAGACGTTTTCCGGCCGGGTAAGTACGATGCGCACCTCGACCGCTCCGACCGACTCGCGCCGTCCGACTCGAACTCGCTGTCGGAGCCGCACTTTGGGGGTCCGTGTCGGACCCCCTGTACGCGTACCCGTGCGAGGCGCACACAGGGGGGACCCATGGGTCCCCCTACCTGTGCGTGTACGCCGCGGCGCTTCGCGGCGTACTCGCTGTAGGGGCGCCCTTGTCCGCCTCGCACCCATTGAGGCAATGGGAGCCCGCGCACGCGTTGTACGACCGGCTCCCATTGAGTTCAATGGGAGTCCGACCGACTCGTGTCCGATAACATACGGACGCATCGGACTCGTTCGGTCGGACTGCACGGGTCCGATTCGGTCGGGAATCTCTCCGGGTCCGGCTCGGTCGGAGAAATTTCCGGCCCGAATCGGAATCGACCCCTTAGAATCTCCTTTTTTTGTTGGTAAAATGCTGATCTCCTTTTATATTTTTTACATTTTTTTAACAAATTTTGGAGTACTCTACTTTTATACAATCTTTTTCAAATCTCTAAAAATTGTTTCTTCCTGCTTTCAACATATTATTTTTTCTGATAATCCAATTTTCCACTGTTTTGTACATTTTTCTTTTCCTTTCATTTCACTGTACTTGTTCTATCTCTCTCTTCTTTATTTTCAGAATTTGAAAGTCTCTTTAACACTTTTTTTAAAAAATTCTTTACTTCTCTTACCAGAACGCTTTTCTTTAAGGATGCATGTTGTACTTGATCTAATTGCTCTTTTGCTATTTTCTTTACATAGGCCTCTTTTCTTCATTCTCTTTTTCTTTGCTGTTTTCTTGTCATTGTTACTCCGTCTTAATAATTATGCAAAATATCTGTAAAAAAAGAAAAGTTTTGAAAACAATTTAATATAATTAAAATAATTATATATAAATATTCACATGTATAGTTATAAAAATACATACAAAGATACTACATCAATGATTAGAGCAGTGGAACAGTACTACCTGGATAATTAGAGGAGTGTATGAGTAGTGTGTAGGAGATTAGAGCACAGCATTAGTAGTACACATGTGATTGTGGAAGTACATGTTTAGTACCTGCATCATTGCATGAGTACATGGCTACTGACTGAAAGATTAGAATACTGCAAGGAGAGTGCCTGAGTGAATTTATAAGTGGTTGGATATTGGCGGAGTGCTTGGATTAGTACATGGTAGTGGCTGGGTGACTGGAGGAGTGGACGGAGAGTGACAGTGTGATTGCTGGACTGCATGGGTACTACCTGGGGAATTGAAGGAGTAAATGCGAAGTGTGTAAGTGCTTAGAGGACTGTATGAGTACTGCATAGAGAATTGTAGTAGTGATCAGTTACTGCCTCAATCATTGCATTACTACATAGCTACTGACTGAATGATTAGAATACTGCAAGCAGAGTGTCTGAGTGAATTTATAAATGCTTGGGAATTGGCGAAATGTTTGGATTAGTACATGGTAGTGGCTGGGTGATTGGAGTTGTGCATGGAAGATTGTAGCAGTGCATGTGTTAGTGCTTGAGTCATTGCATGAGTACATGGGTACTGAGTGGATAATTAGAGTACTGCAAGGAGAGTGCATGGTGAATTTATAAGTGCTTGGGTATTGGCAGAGTGATTGGATAAGTACATAGTGCTGCATGGATGATTGGAAAAGTGCATGGGCAGTAACAGGGGGATTGCTGGACTGCATGGGTACTACCTAGGGAATTGGAGGAGTGAATCAGTAGTATGTAGCTGGTTAGAGATCTGCATGGATAGTGCACAGAGGATTGTAGTAGTGCATATGTTAGTGCCAGGGTCATTGCATGAGTATGTGAGTAGTGACTGGATGATTACAGTGCTGCAAAGAGAGTGCATGGTGAATTTATAAGTGCTTGGGTTTTGGTGGAGTGATTGCATAAGTACATGGTAGTGGATGGGTCATTGGAGGAGTGCGTGAGTACTGACAGGGCGATCGCTGCACTGCAAGGGTAGTGCTTAGGAGATTGTAGCAGTGCCTGAGTTTCTGCTGCTGCTTTACTATTTTACGACTACTTTTAATGTTACACCTAGCCAAATAGAAAGCAGGAACCATTCACATTTCTCTGCTATAAGTCTCACCATATTCCTAAAACATGCATGGATATCTCTGTAACACAACACTATGTGCACCTCATAAATTCACAGAACAAACTTCAAATTTAAACCAAAACACCAAAAATTATGTGGCATATTTCAACTGTACCTCTCTAGAGACTTATAAAAACTAGTCTCATCACAAGTACCTTAACTCAACATACGCAAGTAGAGACATACTTCACACACAAGTCCATGCACACCTTAAAACTTGACAGACTGCACTTTCAATTTGAAATGTATGGTTACTGCATGGGTCATTTTATGAGCACATGCGTACTGACTGGATGATTAGAGTACTGCTAGGAGAGTACATGGGGAATATATAAGTGCTTGGGTTTTGGCAGAGTGATTGGATAAGTACATGGTGCTGGATGGGTGATTGGAGGAGTGCATGGGTACTGGTAGGGCGATAGCTGGACTGCAAGGGTAGTCCTCAGGAGCTTTTAGCACTGCATGAGTTAGTGCCTGGGTCATTGCATGAGTACATGGATACTGACTGGATGATTAGAGGAGTGCAAAGAGAGTGCATGGTAAATTTATAACTGCTAGGGTATTGGCGGAGTGATTAGATAAGTACATAGTGCTGCATGGATGATTGGAAAAGTGCATGGGCAGTGACAGGGGATTGCTGGACTGCATGGGTACTACCTAGGGAATTGGAGGAGTGAATCAGTAGTATGTAGCTGGTTAGAGATCTGCATGGATATTGCACAGAGGATTGTAGTAGTGCATATGTTAGTGCCTGGGTCATTGCATGAGTACATGAGTAGTGACTGGATGATTACAGTGCTGCAAAGAGAGTGCATGGTGAATTTATAACTGCTAGGGTTTTGGCAGAGTGATTAGATAAGTACATAGTGCTGCATGGATGATTGGAAAAGTGCATGGGCAGTGACAGGGGGATTGCTGGACTGCATGGGTACTACCTAGGGAATTGGAGGAGTGAATCAGTAGTATGTAGCTGGTTAGAGATCTGCATGGATAGTGCACAGAGGATTGTAGTAGTGCATATGTTAGTGCCTGGGTCATTGCATGAGTACGTGAGTAGTGACTGGATGATTACAGTGCTGCAAAGAGAGTGCATGGTGAATTTATAAGTGCTTGGGTTTTGGTGGAGTGATTGCATAAGTACATGGTGGTGGATGGGTCATTGGAGGAGTGCATGAGTACTGACAGGGCGATCGCTGCACTGCAAGGGTAGTGCTTAGGAGATTGTAGCAGTGCCTGAGTTTCTGCTGCTGCTTTACTATTTTACGACTACTTTTAATGTTACACCTAGCCAAATAGAAAGCAGGAACCATTCACATTTCTCTGCTATAAGTCTCACCATATTCCTAAAACATGCATGGATATCTCTGTAACACAACACTATGTACACCTCATAAATTCACAGAACAAACTTCAAATTTAAACCAAAACACCAAAAATTATGTGGCATATTTCAACTGTACCTCTCTAGAGACTTATAAAAACTAGTCTCATCACAAGTACCTTAACTCAACATACGCAAGTAGAGACATACTTCACACACAAGTCCATGCACACCTTAAAACTTGACAGACTGCACTTTCAATTTGAAATGTATGGTTACTGCATGGGTCATTTTATGAGCACATGCGTACTGACTGGATGATTAGAGTACTGCTAGGAGAGTACATGGGGAATTTATAAGTGCTTGGGTTTTGGCAGAGTGATTGGATAAGTACATGGTGCTGGATGGGTGATTGGAGTAGTGCATGGGTACTGACACTTCGATGGCTGCACTGCAAGGGTAGTCCTCAGGAGATTTTAGCACTGCATGAGTTAGTGCCTGGGTCATTGCATGAGTACATGGATACTGACTGGATGATTAGAGGAGTGCAAAGAGAGTGCATGGTAAATTTATAACTGCTAGGGTATTGGCAGAGTGATTAGATAAGTACATAGTGCTGCATGGATGATTGGAAAAGTGCATGGGCAGTGACAGGGGGATTGCTGGACTGCATGGGTACTACTCTAGGGAATTGGAGGAGTGAATCAGTAGTATGTAGCTGGTTAGAGATCTGCATGGATAGTGCACAGAAGATTGTAGTAGTGCATATGTTAGTGCCTGGGTCATTGCATGAGTACGTGAGTAGTGACTGGATGATTACAGTGCTGCAAAGAGAGTGCATGGTGAATTTATAAGTGCTTGGGTTTTGGTGGAGTGATTGCATAAGTACATGGTGCTGGATGGGTCATTGGAGGAGTGCATGAGTACTGACAGGGCGATCGCTGCACTGCAAGGGTAGTGCTTAGGAGATTGTAGCAGTGCATGAGTTTCTGCTGCTGCTTTACTATTTTACGACTACTTTTAATGTTACACCTAGCCAAATAGAAAGCAGAAACCATTCATATTTCTCTGCTATAAGTCTCACCATATTCCTAAACATGCATGGATAGCTCTGTAACACAACACTATGTACACCTCATAAATTCACAGAACAAACTTCAAATTTAAACCAAAAACACCAAAAATTATGTGGCATATTTCAACTGTACCTCTCTAGAGACTTATAAAAACTAGTCTCATCACAAATACCTTAACTCAACATATGCAAGTAGACACATACTTCACACACAAGTCCATGCACACCTTAAAACTTGACAGACTGCACTTTCAATTTGAAATGTATGGTTACTGCATGGGTCATTTTATGAGCACATGCGTACTGACTGGATGATTAGAGTACTGCTAGGAGAGTACATGGGGAATATATAAGTGCTTGGGTTTTGGCAGAGTGATTAGATTAGTACATGGTGCTGGATGGGTGATTGGAGGAGTGCATGGGTACTGGTAGGGCGATAGCTGGACTGCAAGGGTAGTCCTCAGGAGCTTTTAGCACTGCATGAGTTAGTGGCTGGGTCATTGCATGAGTACATGGATACTGACTGGATGATTAGAGGAGTGCAAAGAGAGTGCATGGTAAATTTATAACTGCTAGGGTATTGGCGGAGTGATTAGATAAGTACATAGTGCTGCATGGATGATTGGAAAAGTGCCTGGGCAGTGACAGGGGGATTGCTGGACTGCATGGGTACTACCTAGGGAATTGGAGGAGTGAATCAGTAGTATGTAGCTGGTTAGAGATCTGCATGGATAGTGCACAGAGGATTGTAGTAGTGCATATGTTAGTGCCTGGGTCATTGCATGAATACGTGAGTAGTGACTGGATGATTACAGTGCTGCAAAGAGAGTGCATGGTGAATTTATAAGTTCTTGAGTATTGGCGCACTGATTGGATAAGTACATGGTGCTGCATGGGTGATTGGAGGAGTGCATGGGTACTGACAGGGCAATGGCTGCACTACAAGGGTAGTGCTTAGGAGATTGTAGCAGTGCATGAGTTTCTGCTGCTGCTTTACCATTTTACGAGTACTTTTAATAGTACAAGTAGCCAAATAGAAAGCAGGAACCATTCACATTTCTCTGCTATAAGTCTCACCGTATTCGTGAAAACATGCATGGATATCTCTGTACCACAACACTATATACACCTCATAAATTCACAGAACAAACTTCAAATTTAAAGCAAACACCAAAAATTATCTGGCATATTTCAACTGTACCTCTCTAAAGACTTATAAAACTAGTCTAATCACTAATACCTTAACTCAACATATGCACTTCCAACTTCAAAGCAACACCTAAAATTATGCTGTATACTGCAAATGTACATATCCACACAATGAAACAAAGTACCATAATCACTAATCTATATTCCAAAATACACATAATACTATACAGAATCTATATTAAACAACATTTAAATACATTACAACAAACTGTAATAAACATTTCTACATTTAAAAATATATGTCAAATTTCAAAGTTCATGATCTATATTTTATCTTTAAAAACAAAGCCAACACATAATACACCTCACAAATTTATAACTCACCTTTCAAATTGATTTGTAGATTATGAAGTATCAGAAACTCAGAAAAGATTTTCTTATGCACACAATCAATATAATGCACTGCTCTTAGCAAAGCAAAACCAGTAATGGCAAACTTTCCCTCTCTTTCTCCACACATATAGATGTAAATAACAAATCACATTGCTTCCCAGATTATTTCAAATTCTAAAACACATTTCTATTGGTTACACATAACAACCCTTGCCAACTGACTTCTAAATGAACCCAAACTGCTTCTGGAATTTTCTGGAGTCGCGCCTGCACCGTGCACCGTAAGCGATGGCGCCGCGAATCCATACGGGAGTTCAAAAATATATTACAATTAATTTTACCACTTTTTTTTAATAACACACCACTTCTAAAGATACAACTGACTTGGGAAATCTCACTGTAATAACATATTACTTTAATATTTATAACAAATTCACATTTTAATGCCACAGTTAACTTTCAACCCTACCCCCATTCTGCTTAATGCCTGTTTCCATAACAACAGTTCATGGAACACTCAACTGAACTCACAGGTCACAAGTTCAGCAGATTTTCAAGTTCACCACACAATGTTGCAAATACAAACAGCAAGTGTGGTTGACTTTCCAAAATATGAGCTTATCCTATCTAATGTACCTTTCAAACATTTTTTACTAACCAATAAGACACATGCTTTTTAAAGACAGAAACATGCACCCTATTTTTGACTGTATAATGTTCTTAAATAGCCAATCATTTCTCTTCTTTTTTAAAAACTGAATCTGATCCACCATTTTAGATACCTCTCATTCTACCAACTGCCTTCTTCAGCTACACACATCTTTTCAGTGCATCCAGACTTCCCTTCAAGATGCTTAGAGTGTGGATTGTGGGACACAGCTATGTTTTCTGGTGCAAAAGGTATGCTGAACACAGAGGTATTGACAAAGATCTAGCTTTGCAAATTGTGGACATTAAATGGATTGGACAAAGAGGATTAAAGTGGCACCAATTGATGCCTTTGGTTAAAACCTTTTTACATCTCCAACCCCCTGACCTCATGATTGTCCACTGTGGTGGTAATGACCTAGGCACATTGACTGGGGTAGTCCTGGAAATGCTAATGAAGGACACCTTTGCAGAATTGATGTTGCTTTTCCCCCAAACTGTCTTTGTAGACTCTAACATATGCCTAAGACAGAAATGGAAGTGGTCCAATGAATTCTGTGCACAAATTGAGAAAGCTAGAAAAAATGTCAATAAAGCTGTTTCTGCTTATCTCAGAGACCATAGGATGGGCTCCATATACAACAACAATCTGCGTTTCGATATGGATGTGGATACAGGAGTGATAAGGGAAAGAGAGTCCTTCTCAACAACCTAAGGCTCTGCATCGGCACTTACATGTAGCTACAAAAATCTCCCAATAAACACAAGGGCTCTTTTTAGAGCCACCTAATAACCCAACATATAATTTAGTTTTTGAAAAAATATATTATTTTTTTTTGCTTGGAATCGCGCACCCACCGCGACTTCAAGAGCCGCGCACCCATTGTGTTCACACGGGGGGCCGCGCTGAGAGCCGCGCACCCTTCGTGTTCACATGGGGGGCCGCGCTGAGAGCTGCGCACCCATTGCGTTCACACTGGGGGACCGCGCTGAGAGCCGCGCACCCTTCGTGTTCACACTAGGGGGCCACGCTGAAAGCCGCGCTAGGCTCACGACTCCAAATTTTTAAAAAAATCGTCCACTTTCCCTAATTTACATTCGCCTCGGGGACCCCATCCCCCGAGGCATGCCCACATGAACATATTTTTTTTCGGGGGAAACGGGAGGAAGGCCACGTGGCCCCCCTCCCAGGCCACTCATGGCCCTGGGGAGCCCATCCCCTGGGGCCTGGCCTCTCTGTTGGTGACCGTGGGGGGAGCCCCAATGCCCCCACGGTCCCACCGGCTCCCCGCCTCCCGCGGGATCCGGCATTGCTTTTGGGCAAGGGGAGCTGCTAACATGCAGCTCCCCTTGCCCAAAAGCAATCCTCCTTTGCTTCCTTGAAGTGAGAGGAGGTTTTCCTCCTCTCGCTTCAACAAAGCAAACCAGGGTTTGCTATGACAGGGCGGGAGCTCTGTTCCCACCCTTTCATAGCAAACAGCAATGTCCCGGGGTGGGCACCCCGGGACACTGCAGGAGCCGGCCCTGGGGAGTGGCGGTCCCCAGGGCCATCAAGAGCTCCAGGAGGGGGGCCCCGCGGCCCCCCTCCCAAAATTTCTAAAACCCTGGGGAGGAGGTGGTCCCCGGGGCACGGGGGTCCATAACGGACCCCCAAATTTAAATATTAAGTGCCCCGGGGAGGTGGTGGTCCCCGGGGCAGTGTGGAGAGGTTTCAACCCCCCACACTACTTTTTATTTATAGCCCCGGGGAGGTGGCGGTCCCCGGGGCTTGGGGGGTCCCACCACTAATTTCTATTTGTGCCCCGGGGAGGTGGCGGTACCCGGGGCTGCGGATTAAGTTAGGAGTGCCCCTGGGACCTGGCCCACCCGGGGGCTTTTTGAAAATGAAGTGCCTTGTTTCTTTTTACATTTCTCGGCAGAATCCGCGACCCCAGCGCGTCTGCTGCCGTTTGCCCTGGGGGTCCTTGTGGGACCCCCTGAACAGGCCTAGGGGGGTAGGGTGTTTGTACCCTGTCCCCTTTTCTTCATTTTCATCTTTATTTTTGCCTTATTTCTTGTGACTGGGTTACCGAGTCACAAAATGGCTGCCAACACATTCTGGTTTGGAGTGTTGGTAGCCAATCAGAATTGAGCTCGTGCTCGGGAGTAGTGGATGTGTGTGTAGAACTAGGAATGAAAGAGAGCGTATGTAGTAACTGGTATTGGTGTCTCAATGGTTTCGAAAATGGTAGTCTGTATTTTACAGTGGGTGTATTAAAGGTTATATTAGACTGTGAGGAGGTGCATCAAATTTCCACGTGGATGATGTCATCAGTGATGTCATCAGTGATGTCATTCCAGATGTCATCAGTGATGTCATCAGTGATGTCACTGACCATGCCATGAATGATGTAATATGTGACGTCATGAGCAGTGCATTGCGGGGCGCGAGTTATAGTTAGCTGAACTAACTATAACAGTGGAATTTCTATGGTTTTGTACGAGTGAAATGTCCAGCTAACTATAACGCCCCTGAAACCTATGGTTTTTTCAGTGAATTTCAAAGGTTTTTTAAATGCTAATTTTTAACTATAACGTCTGTAAAACCTATGGTTTTTTCAGTGAATTTGAAAGGTTTTATAAATACTAATTTCTAACTACAATGTCCCTGAAACCTGTTTTTAACTAAATTTAAAAAAGACATGCATACTTTTTGTAGTGAAAAACTAACTGTAACAGTAGTCTGTTATAAATTATAATTTAACAATGTTTAAAACTTAATTAGCACTAATTAACATATAAGTGTGGAAAAAGTGTGACGGAGCAGCTATGATACCTGACTTCGAACAACAGCGTTCACAGTTTGATTCCCGGCTCCAGCGGCACGTTAGCCCACCACTATGTCACTGTGGGCAACACCTTGCTTAATCTTTCCGACGCCCCCGAGCGCCGGCACACCTTTCCAGGGTTAGCTGTACGCTTTACAAATGCTCGCATTTTTTTAATTTAAAACCATAGTGATGAGAAATATTATCACGTTTTTTTTTACTTCTATTCTGATAGATCTTTTTTTTTATGTCTTCTATTTAGAATTACGGCAATTAATAAATGTATTTACTCATGAGAATGGAAATGACACGGTTTTCCGGGTAACAGTTTTTAAGCTCTCCAACGTATGTACATATTAAGGACCTTATATGTGTTAGGTTCGAAATCGAAACTTTTTCCGCTTCACATTTTGTAACTTTTCCAACACGTGCACAAGTTAAACAGTTAAAACGTGAGCACGTGTCAACTGTAAAACGTGACATCTAAATGGGCGGAGCCGCATCTTCCTTCCATAGACTACTCAATAACCAAAAAGTATATAAACCACACCCGTTGATTGATTAGTTTCGTTTTTGCGAGTTATTTACGCGTCTCCATTCAGTGATGCAGGTGCTCTTTTCTACAGTCGGATTCTTCTTTTGCGGCCACAAAACATAATCCTGAGTTGTAAGTTGTTTGATTATGGCATACTAGATATTTATAATACGTAGCTATTTGTCGATATTTAAACACTTGTATTTAGAAAAAAGTGTTATTGGTTGTTTTTGCCATTTATATGTAACGTAGGCAGCTTGTTTTCAGAAACAGACAGAATACAGCAAACATTGTTCCTGTTCTGGCTCCTTTGAGCTCATATAGTGTGACTTTGTATATTATAATATTGACACTGTACTTGACCTCAGAAGTGTTGGTGACCCGTCAGCGCGAAGACGAAAGATTTATATGTAACGTCAGCAGCTTCTAGTTTGTAGTCTATTTCCCCCTTGACATCATATAGTGTGAGTATGTATATTATAATAACCACATTATGATCTCAGAGGAGTTTGTGACCTGTTGGCGCAAAGACTAAAGATTTATATGTAACGTCATCAGCTTCTGGTTTTTAGTCTATTTCTCCCTTGAGATCATATAGTGTGAGTATGTATATTGTAATATTAACATTTATACTGACCTCAGTGGAGTTTATGACCCGTCGACGCGAAGACTAAAGATTTATATTTAACGTCAGCACCTTCTCGTTCTTACTCTGTTTCTTTCTTGGGATCATATACTGTGAATATGTATATTATAATATTAACAGTCATTGTGATCTCAGAGCACTTTATGACCCGTTGGCGCGAAGATGAAAGATTTCGAAGTCCCGGAGAAAAGAAGATCTCAACATACTCATCGCTGGAAAGTATTTCGTTATTGATCTTGTTTTGTATTGATGACTTCATTTTCATTTTCCTTTTTGTGTGCCATCAGTGACACTGTGTATATTGTAAGAGTGTGATATTTCCACACAACAGGAATTGGAGATTTGTCGCCGCCAGGAGTAAACCATCTGAAATACAGTTTACTGACCTTTATAACTTACTTTATCAGATATGTTTACAGTGACAATATTTTGGGAAATTGCAGTTTAAAAAAAAATAGTTTCCATAGATACTTTCTTAGTGAATACCTTTGATAAACCCTACATTTCTGAATGTTTTTTTACTATTTCTATTTTTGTCTGTTGCGGTTCCTATTCACCTTCTCCCTATAGAATATATACGACCAGTAGTGTATATTATTATACTACTATCCTATATATTCTTAAAGGAGTACGTGATTTGTTAGCGGAACAGTGAGTGACCTCTAAGCACTACGACCGAACTTTCCCGAATTCTACAGAATAGAAATTATAAAAAATGATAAAGCGTACATTTCTATGTAATATAAAGTGATTTGTGTTTAACTGTTTTTTACTTGTTATTGTTCTTGTGACCTGAGATGATGTAGTGCGGGAGTGTTTCTTGTAGCACTTCTTTTCTACTTTATCTAAAAGTAACTCATGCCCTCTTATATTATCAAGAATATTGGGCAACACTTTTACAAACTATAGCAGAAAAAAAAAGGGAGGGTGTGCCCACGCTTAAGGGATATTTTATGAATTGCGTTTTTATTAGTCACCCCTTTGATATATACAGCTTCAGTTTCCGAAGAAAGTATATTTGTAACTGCTTAATAAAAACTATTTCAAACCTAGACTGAAATTTTTGCTGCGCAACCACAGCTCCCCGTCAGAAAAGTAAACACCACATTATAACTAAACAGTGCTCCTGGGAAGTATCCCACCCGCAAACTTAATAAAAAGAAGACCGCAACACACTTTGTTATTTTCCCGCCGTGATTTGTACACCCCACGCCAATTATATAAATGGCCCTTAAAATATATAAAAAACTATTTTTACCTTCACAATCCCTCTCCACCACCTTGTGACCACTGTACAGAGTTAATAGTGTTCCTACCCTCCCCGCTACTACTTTCTTTTCCCGTACTCCATTGAAGTGCATCACAAAATGGTTCACAACAGTGAACCGTTCCCAGCCAATAATGAGCAAACTTGTACTAGGAACACTTTAGCCAATAAAATGTCCATGGTGTTCCACAGAGGGGAGGGAATCGCTGCCAACACTTCTACTTTCAAAGGTTTACAGCCAATGAACATTAGGCTTGGGAAGGTCCTGCTTGGAACACGTTACCCAATCAGATGTCCCTGATGCTCCGCGGAGGGGGAGGGAATGGCTGGCAACACTTCTACTTTCAATGGTTTACAGCCAATGAACATTAAGCTTGGGAAGGTCCTGCTTGGAACACGTCAGCCAATCAGATGTCCCTGCTACTCCGCGGACGGGGAGGAAATGGCTGGCAACACTTCTACTTTCAATGGTTCGCAGCCAATGAACATTGAGCTCGTTGTTGGAACACCTCAGCCAATTAAACGTTAATTTTGTTCCAGACACACGAACAGAACACGCCCTCCCACATAATATTAATTTTCATCTAAGAAAGTGACACTGTCCGTGATAAAAGTGAACATCGCATTATAAGTAAACATTACTGCGCATTATATTAAAGGAAGGCTGCAATACGGCGCATTGTTATTTTCCCGACGGGATTTCCAGAGCCTACGCAACCTTGCCGCAATACCGCGCACCGTTGTTCTGCGGACGTGATTTCCACGGCCTACGCAACATTCAAACTCCCTGCCTCTGCACCGTACAGACTGCTTAAACTAAGTCCACAGTGTTCCTACTATACCCTCTTATACAATTTTTCTCTTTTGTTTCGCCCTACGCCTTTCAAGTCAGTCACAAAATGGCTGCCAACACTTACTAGTTTCAACAGTTCGCAACCAATGAGCCGCACGCTTGTGCTCGTAACGCCTCAGCCAATCAGATGTCAGAATTCTCAAATATCGATATCTGTAAATTTTGATATTTCTCTAAAACTACTGAACGGACTTACCCCATTTAAACAAAAGCATGCTTTCTGTACCAAGCCCTTTCTCCCTGCCAAATTTGGCGTAATTCCGTTCAGCAGTTTGACCTGTAGCCTTGTCTAAAGTTTCCTATGGAAATTGCATGGAGAAAACACGTTTTGGGACCCCCCTTTTTTCTCAGCCCCCCCTTCACTAATCACCCCTAAACTTTCAGGATAGGAGCTCACCTGAAAAGAGGAACTTTTTGGAAAATTTCATAAAGATTCGGCAAACGACGCCAAAGTTATAAGCACATAAAAAAATGCTTTTCCTATGGAAACTAGGTTCTAACTATAACTATCTACTGGCGACCGCCAGTAGATTATATATATATATATATATATATATATATATATCCATATACATTTGAATGTTGTTCATGTGACATCTGGGAAAGCCTTTCTGTTAGAAAGCGTTGCATAAATAAAACCCCATGCCTTATTCTTTGATGTGTTTCATTTTATAAAAGTGAAATCCCTTTCCAGGTGTTGTTTTTTTTTATTGCTTCGTCGTGTTTGAGCCTCCGTGTGGGATGGTGGTATTTTCTATTACTGGGGCGTGTGAAGCAATACACCATGATAGTCTGCTGTACAGAATTGGCCACTTGGCCACATAGTGCTTCTTCACATGGTTAATAGGCACCTGTTGGTTTCTCTTTAAACCAGGCAAAGGAGGCAAGATGACAGTTTGCTTGTCTTTTACTCCAAGAACCTTAACCGGTGGTCTGTAGGATGGATCAAAAGCTTGTTTGTCGTGGATATTTTCACTAATTAGATCCTCTACTTTGGGAACCCTCCCGCCAGTAGCTTTTACAACCATCTCTTCGCAGGTGGCAGCTTCAGAATAGTTCACATTAGACAGCTTGTCTCTGATCTCTTGAATACCCTGCAAGACGTTTAAATGTTTTTCCAGGTCAAACTTTTTTTCGTCCGCCATCTTCCAGGGATTATCTAGGCCAGGCACATAGGTGGGTACTCCAAAGAGCACTGCGTATGTAGTGTGACCTCCCAATACTCGTCTAGGCAAGTTAATCAATGCTCTCAGGACTCCATACAGATTATGGAACCAACTAAGACCTGAACTTAGTACCCTAGCAGTCAAGGCTTGTTTAATTATTCAATTAGCACACTCAACTAATTTGTTGGACTCAGCTTGAAATGGATTGTTGAATTGCAGACAAACTCCCAGAGCAGACATAGCATCCCTGTATGCCTTGGAGGTGAACGCAGGATCATTATCTGAATGAAATGAGTTAACTGCTCCCATCGCTACCAGAAACTGCAAATCCTTTACGACTGCTCAAGCACTTGCATTACTCTGTGGCCAAACCCAAAAGAATAGAGAACATGAATCGATTGTTATCAATATGTACTCATACTGGTTAACAGAATTTATTTGGCCAATATGGTCAAAAGAAATCACACTGAATGGGATGTTGGAGACTGTGAGAGGAGTTTGTGGGGGTCTTCTAACAGTAGAAGGTTGACAAATCTGTTGAGAAATATCACATCGTCTAACATAAACTCTAGTTTGTTTATACAATAAGGCCACCAAAAGGGTTGCTGCAGCATTGCTATGGGTGCTTTAATGCGAGCATGGGCAGATGACAATCCTTCATTTGTTTCCCTGATTAACTTTAATCAGGACAGCTTATTAGGAATGACCCTGTGTTCCGCTCCTGGTATAGTAATCACAGGAGTGTTTTCAGAATTAAGGGTGTAGCAATATTTAGGAGGAAAGCATGTACTGCTGTTAAAATATCTGTGTTGATCTTTTTCTGAGATCTGGTTAGAACTACTACCCTGACAGTCAGTAATGCAGCCTTGTAAGCAAAGTCAGCCACACAGTTCCCTTTGGTGTGAAACCCATCACACTGATGGCTCAAAGTGTGCCTCACATGGACCAATGGATGTTTATCTCGTAAGACCACTACTTTTCTGCAGAGATGTTTATTCGTATTAGTTTTCCCCTTTGAATCCTTGTATCCATTCAAACACCAATGTTTCAAGTCAACATTGTGCCCTTGCTTACAGAAGGATGAATCAGACACTATTAGTGTGGGAACTGATGGATCAGCCCTCTGTAACGCAAGTACCAGGGCATGAATTTCTACATATTACGTAGTGCTGTCACCTAGGAGTTTAGTGTGGTCGCACTGTGGATGGAATTCAGCACCTTTCACTACACCTTGCTCAACCACACAGGTTGCAGAGTACTTATATCTTGTTCTCACCACTAGTTGAGCAGAGTCATCTGTGTAGACTCAATGGGTAAAGCTGGTGGAGTTGGAAAAACATTATGTTCGCTATGGAGAAAAGCTTGAGTACAAAGCATAGGATCATGCTGAAACTTTACATCCACTGTACTTAAGGAAGAAGCCCACTGCACTCATCTCAGGTGTATGGCTTAAGCATTATGAATGCTTGCCTAAATGGCTGCCTCTAGTGCGATATGGGAAAAACCACAACTATGAGTTTTCCTTGTGCCAAAGGGCTCTCCTTCAAAATAGCTGTTTGCACAACTGCAAGAACTTATTCAGTGGCAACAAAACATGCTTCATCTGGAAAATACAAGTGGGACTTGTATGCTATAGGAATGGTCTGTACTTCATTGTAGGTCACATAAGTATACTCTGATTGACTTGGTATGACTCTCAGCACTAGGTTAGTCTTACAATCCCATGTCTGTAAATATTTTGTCTCAAGCATATCTGTTTGCAGAGCACGCAAGATATCAGAGTGTTTGTTCATCCACTGTTTTGCTGAAAATGTGGTAGAAATCAAGTCATACAAGGGCTTCACTCACTCAGCCTAGTGAGGCAAGTAATTTTGTCCAAGGCTAACAAATCCCAGCAGGGATTGCAACTTCTTCAGTGTATCAGGAGGATGCAAGGTATCACACTTCTGAAGTAAATCAGAAGTCAGATGCTTGCCCTCATTGGATAACTCATATCCGAGGAAGGTCACTGTAATGTAGTCAATCTTTGACTTTTTTAAAGTTAATCTTGTAACCATGTGCTCTTAATATTGTTACAATCCCGTCCACCCTACTTAGGTGTACATCTAAATAATCATCAGTGAGATAGATATCATCAATATATGATAATACCTCTGGATGTGGTTGTAAGATCTCCATGGTGCGCGCTGAGACTGTTCTTATAGCCCATAGGCAAGCGTTGAAGTGAGAACTTGTACCCCATTGAAACTGAAGGCAGGTAGATATTCACTTTCAGGTGCTATGTTTTAACTAAAAAAGCTATTGGGATGTCTAAGGTTATTTTCATCCATTCGGTTTAGAGACAGGAAAGAGGGTCATGTTCATTAGTGAAAGACAAGGCATTATCATGCCCAGATATTGCAACTGATCTGATATTGCTTTTATACCACGTTCTGCTTCTGGCTTTCAAGGGTATTGAGCTTGCGTTTGAGATTTACTGCATGAGGAAATAACATGTAGAATAGGGTGTTTATTCTACCCCGCTTGGTGTCTGTATAATCCCAGAGCCTGTTTAACAGCCTATTTATTGGGGTAAATGTCCCTGATTTCTTCAGGTACTATCGGAGAAAAGGTTACCCTTATTACTTACTCCCTCAGGGCGCTTCCCTAATAAAGACTAGAAGCCAGTTGTCTTCATATAAATGCAGCCATAAGAATGTTTTAATAATGCGTGGTACATCCCCTTCAATCTGTAGCTCTAAATTATAAACCCTATTAGGAGGATTTGAATGCTTATCTGGAGCCTCAACTCATATGCACTCATCATTTGGACTCTTCACCAGAAACAGATGGAGAGTCTGATGCATTATTGTAACTTCCTCAGTGCTGTATAGAAGCACTCTCGCCCAAGCCTTGTTGTGCAAGAGTATCTGTAGCTGTATCAGCATGTTTCTTTGAATGTCCTGATACTTTCTTCTTCTTAACTGGAGTCACAGAGTCCAATCCTTTCTCTTCCCTCTTTACGCTTACTTCAGTCTCGTCCTGTTTCACCTTTCCTGCTATACCCTTCTTTTCTTCTGTGCTTGGATCGACTCCCTCTCTCTGCTCGTTTACCATCAGTGTCCTGAAAAGAGCGTTAAAAGCGGCTCTCAGAATACTGATACCCTTCTGTTTTTTTAATCTTATCGTGGTCCTTTCAATTATGACCATGCCTACTGCATTCCCAAAATACGGGAGATCCAGTTCGTCTTTGCTTTCTCTCCCTCTGTTTCTCCCTACCTTCCATTGCAGACTTCTCCTTAACGGAAACTTCACTGTCACTTTTAGGTTTTAAATGTGGCTTAACGGCTCGTATACCCAAGGTATCACGACCCACAGAGGTTTAAACTTCCACAATTATTTTTTAGTAGTTCCAGTTCATGATCTTGAACTGGAACTGCTTCTAATCTCTGAAGGATAACCAGAACCAGAGCTTCTCCTTTACTGTACAAGTACAAATTTCACTGTTGCTCAGGATGATTGAGGAAACTGTAGAGAAGTTCCCCATTAACTTCAGTCCTCAGTCCAGAGCTGGTGCAACCCAATGCTCATTTTGTACTTGTTTCAATACCTCAGGGAGAACTTCCAATGAAGGTGTGCCATTATGTGTTAGTATAGATGCATGCAAATATGCTTCCCGGGGTGCTACTTTCCTCTTCAGGTGGCACCATCCCAAGAGGGAGACACATAGTGAGTATCCTATATTTGTCTTGAGGTGTAGTGTGCGGATAGACCACTTCCAACTGGTTGGTCTTTATTTTTTATTGTAAATTCTGTTTATTGAATAAAGAACATACAACACAAGCCAAACAAATTGAAGACTCATGTCCCTGTAAAACGAGCATCAGGTAAGCCCACATTCCATTGTACAAAATGCAACAGCTTAATGAGAACATTCATGTCAGGATCAACCCCATGTAAAATGCAATCAGGCCCTTCATAACAAACTGTAACTCAATATAGGTGAACAACATTCCTACGAGCCTCGCCGCTATTTATCATAACAAGCAACCCATTATAGGGAAGGCGGAGAGAAACAAGCCTAGATGCGGGAGGGAAAAATGAATAAAACAAGGTTCCCCTTAACTCAAGCATTGAACATGAGCCCATCTTTGGTGCTGCAGAGGAAGCTTTGGAGAGGTCCTGTGGATGCCAGCACGACATATAAATACTTCCCATGCTCTATGGGGGGCCCTCTGAACAGGAAAGCCACAGGGAACTGTCATCACTTACACATAAAGAATACCATTAAAGAAAAACCAAAAATGAAAGCCTCACAAAACAAAGAGAAAAAAAAGAAAGAAAGAGAAACAAAAGGATGTGCTGAGAGAAGACCGACCCTCGGGCAGGAGTTGGGGAGTCATCATGCCAGATCGTCAGGCCTAAGTGAGTCGCTCAGGGGAGTCCGGCTTCTGGCCTCTAGAGTATGGTTCAAGAAAGTCCTCAAACAACGGCAAGGCCCGAAGTCTGGGGGGAACAAAATGGGAATGCCTGGTCGCAGTGAGGTAGTGTGTAACAGGCTGCCAAATGGGGGTGAAACGTGTGTCTGTGTGGTTAATGCGGGCGGTGAGCAATTCAAGAGCTAAAACATTCCACAGGCGAAGAAACCAGGTGGCAATAGGAGGAGGATGCGGCTTCTTCCAGAATAGGGCTATTGACTGTCGAGCCGCTCCTAACAGATGGAGGATCAAGCGCCAATCCGTATATGACATAGCCGTGAGTGTTGAGGGTTTAATGCCTATGAGCGTGACTACCGGGGAAGAAGGAATAGGAAAACCCACTATCTCTTTAATGTGGCTGAGGACTTCCTTCCAAAAGACCGTGATAATTGGGCATGACCACCAGATGTGAAGGAAATCACCTCTATCCCCCTGGCATCTCCAGCAGGTCAGGGGAGAGTTTGGAAACATTTGGTGTAAGCGGGTTGGGGTGTAATACCATCTCATCATTAACTTGTAGGCCAATTCGAGTTGTGGTATGCTCTGGAATGTCTTTGGGATGTCCCGCCATAACCGGGCCCACCCTTTGGGAGGTATGTCTTCTTCTAGGTCTGAAGCCCAGCGCGTCTGATATCCATGGGGTGTGGGGCGCTGAGAGCGTTGTAAAACAGTATATGTATTAGAAATCAAACCCTTCGACCCCTCAAATTTGCGAACCAGGGACTCAAAAGCGGTGAGTTGTCTAGTAGCTCCCTGGACATAGGTCTGGGAGCTAAGCCAATGGCGTAGCTGATAACATTGCAAACGAGCCCCCTCTGTGAGATGAAACTTTTGCCTGCATTGCTCGAATGTAAGAAAGTCCTTACCTTGAAAAAGGACCTGAATGACCCGGCATTCGCCCTCTGTCCATGTACCAAATGCCTGGGTGTGCATTGCCGGGGGGAACATGGGGTTACGGGCTGTTGGCGTGTTTGGGGATGGGAAGGACGTCAGGCCTCGGGGGACTGCCAACTTGTCCCAAATCTCCAATACCGTCTTCGTAGGGGTGGCTATATAGGCGCTGCGGGGGCACGCTCCACGTGGGAGCCAGGCCAAGTCCCACAAAAGTCCACAAGCCACCGCCCGTTCCAGATGGAACCAATGCTTTTCGCTTTCGTGAGCCACCCACTCCGAGATATACCTAAGGTGACAAGCCCAATAGTAGTCCAAGAGATTGGGGCACGCCAATCCACCCCGGTCCCGAGGCAACATGAGAATCCTGTTGGAGAAGCGTGGGTGGGATTTCCCCCATATAAATTTAGTAAAGTCACGTTGTAGGGCAAGGATATCAGCTTGAGGTATTGGGGTGGGTAAGGTTTGGAAGAGATAGAGAACTTTAGGGAAGAGGGACATTTTAATAGTGTTGATACGTCCCAACCAGGCAACGGGGAGGCCCTTCCATCTATGCAATTCCTCCCGGATAGCCTTCCTATATCTAGACAAATTGGATTGAGTCCAGGTCGAGAGTGTAGGGCTCAAGTTTAGACCCAGATATCGAATCGAGACGTCTGTCCACTGCACCGGAATCAGGTCTCGCATTTCCTGGACGTCCGAGGCCGAGAGAGTAAGATTTAGAGCATGAGATTTTCCCAGATTGATCTTATATCCCGACGCATCCTCAAAGGTCTTCAGAAGGGAAGCTACCGCTGGGAGGGATGTAGAGGGAGAGGATAAGGAAAGAAGGAGGTCATCCGCAAAGAGGGAGGCTTTATGGTCATACCCACCCATGGGAATGCCTCGTATATTCAGGTCTTGACGAATAGCGATAGCCAGGGGTTCCACAACCAGGGCGAACAACAACGGGGATAGCGGGCAACCCTGTCTAGTGCCCTGATAGATGGGGATAGGGGCGGTGAGACGACCGTTAAAGCGTATGCAGGCAAAGGGTTTCGCATAAGGCACCATCAATCTGGAGATCATCCCCGGTCCCAGCCCCACTCTCCGCAACACCTCTCTAAGGAATCCCCAATCCACTCGATCGAAGGCTTTCTCCAAGTCGAGGGATACCAGACAGGCAAGGATATTTCTAAAGCGTACTTTTCCCACGAGATGGGCAACCCGTCGGATATTATCCGCTCCCTGGCGATGTCGAATAAAACCCACCTGGTCCGGGTCAATGAGACCGGGAAGATGGGGTTCCAGGCGGTTGGCTAAAATATTTGTATGAATCTTTGCGTTGGTGTTTAACAGAGTAATGGGGCGGTTTGACGTGGGAATGGAATGGTCCTTACCCGGTTTAGGAATAAGTACCACCTCCGCTTCATTCATGGAGGGGGTGAGACCCGTGACGTCAGTGAAGCTATTAAATTAAAAAGGTGAAGCAAATGGTCTCGAAGCTGCAGGTAAAAACCCGATAAAAAGTGACAGGTAGGCCATCCGGCCCCGGAGTCTTACCGAGTGGGAGTTGCTTCAAAGCTTTAGCAATTTCGTCGTGAGTAATGGGGCTTTCCAGCAATCTCATAAAGTGAGAATCAGTGGGGTCCCAAGGGCAGGAATTAAGAAAGGCAGTGACAGCATCGGGAGGACAAGGAGCGTTCATATAAAGATCCCCATAGAACTTCTCCAGTTCAAGGCCTTTATCCTCCTCCAAAATGGCCCATGAGCCATCTGGGCGCTTAAGTTTGGCGATGTGTGCTCTCGCGGTCTGCGCTAGAAGGCATCGTGCCAAGCACGCCCCAACCTTATCCCCTCCCGTGTAGAACTTCTGCTTGAGATTAAGCAGAAGTCTCTCCGCCTTATTGGTACGATTCAGGCGCAACTGGCCCTGTAATTCAGCCAGACTCCGCTTATTCCGAAGGAACGGATGAAGATGATCCCTGCGTTCCAGTGCTTTGTTGTCTCTAGAGAGAGTGGTCTCAACCAATCTAGCCTCCCGAGTCCTAGCGATAGATATAGACGTGATGGCTCCCCGTATAGTAGCCTTAAAAGCAACCCATCGAGTGTCCTCCGGAGTGTCGGTAAGGGAATTAGCAAGAAAGAAGGCCTCAATCTCTTTCTGGATATCCGCCACATCCACAGGGTCCCGAAGGACCTGAGGAGGCAGCCTCCAGCGAGGCACAGACTCCTTACGGGGATTAGGAGATTGGAGAGAGCCCAGGACATGAGCATGATCTGATAAGGAGATATCTGATACCTCCGCATCGCTCAGGGCGTGGATCATTGGGAGGGAGAGAAAAAAATAGTCTATACGAGAATATGACCGGTGCGAATGGGAGAAAAAAGAGTAATCCCTTGAGTCCGGACGTAAATGTCGCCAGGCATCGACTAAACCTAAATCAGTAATGACAGTCCTCAGCGCCGCCGACATCGCCCCAGAGCTTTGATGTGTCTGCGCCGTACGATCCCATTCCGGGTCCCAGATCAAATTAAAATTGCCCCCTAGGACAATTGACGTTGTGACTGACTGGAGGAGCTCCCTGAGATAGAGGCGTAGGAAAGCATCCTGATGCTGATTAGGGGCATACATGTTAACAAAGGTTAGGTACCACACATCGCGAGCCATATGTGCCTTAATAAACCTCCCGCCCTCATCTGTCACACCTTTGGGAGTCATCGCGTGCCAACATGATTTAAAGAAAATTGCAACCCCCCCGGTTTTAGAGGATGAACAGGCCCAATATTGAGTGGGATATTTGGGATGGGACATAAGACGAATGCCTTTAGGGAGCAGGTGAGTCTCCTGAATAAAAATGACATCAGGATCCTGATGCAAGAGATATCGCCAAACCTGACGCCTCTTGTTAGAGGAGTTCAGACCCTTCACACTGAGGGAAAGAAATGTAATAGAGCCCATCATATCGATTGTGAAAATGAGGTACGACCCCTGTACCCCCCACAGCCACCCCATAAGCCTGCGTTCCCACCCCCGAGATGGCATGACCACCTAGTAGAACGAATGGGCCTTCACAAGACAGCAACACAGTAGTACAAGCCCAAGTGTCACTCAGCACAGCATTCATAAGTACTCTCATTCCCCCAGCCCCTAAGATCAGCACATCCAATAGAAAAAGACAAACCATGAAGAAAAGAGAAAGAAAAATAAAGGATACAACAACTGATGGCCAACTGGGCCAACCACAACCAGAGTCTATCAAGAGCAGCCCAATGTCACACAGATGGGCCATTCTCCTACGGGACTCTGTAGAGGGGGGGAGGCAGTCGTACAAAAGTTTGTCGGTCTCCGCCACCATTGTCCCGTGACAATGTTCAGAAAAAGCAGTAGTTGCCCCAATCCTCGGGCCAACCCCGAGAAGATCAGCCGCAGCCGCGGTTCTGACGTCCTCCAATGGCGTAGTCACTCAATACAGGGGGGTCAAATGTCACTTTCTATGGTATGCAATATCGCAGCTTGCAATCCTGCTTTAGCAATATCAAGAAGATCCTTCCCATAACCGGGAGCACCTCAAGGCTAAGTGAAGGCACAAGTCACCTCATCGCAGGTCCAAGAGGCAGCACGGCCAGGATGTTTTCACTCTATATGATCGGATGATCGGGCCGGGGAGGAAGAGCCACTCAAAGAGCGAATATGACTGATGATCTCCTGTTTGGCTTGGGAAGAATCAAGTTCCTGCAGGCGGCGTCTAGACTTAGGAGGCATGACTGTGGACCATATCGGGCAAAGAGGCCCCTCTCGGCGCTCTCGCGGCGAAGACACATCCCCACCATCAGTCTCCGATGGGAGCTGCAAAAGCTGTTTTGCATCCTTCAGTGAGCGGAGGACTCGCCTTTTTCCCTCCCATGTAAACATCAGGGCGAACGGATGACCCCATTGGTATCTGATGTTGAGCTCCCTTAACTTATCTGTGACGGGCTTGAAATCTTTTCGCCGTCGAAGTGTGGCGGGCACCAGGTCCTGGAAGATTTGGATAGAGAGGCCATTGTAGGAAACCGCATTAACCCCCTGTACCTTTTTCATGATAGCTTCTTTATCGGCATAGTAGTGACTCTGGTGAGGATGTCCTGGATGAAGTCAGTCCGATTGCGTGGGCCAAACACCCGATGAGCCCTGTCCAGCATAGGTGGTGAGGCCTCCTCGTTTCTCTCGAATGGCTTGTAGAAGTTCCGCCGTATACGTCAGGATGTCTTTGCCCTCCGCCCCCAGCGGAACCCCCATGATGCGCAGGTTGTTCTGCCGACTGCGGTTTTCCAAGTCCTCCTGTTTCAGCTGTAAGGTAATGTTCTGCTCCTCAATCTCCGCCATTCTCTTACAGAGATTTTCATGGTCTTCAGCCCTTGTGTCCATGGTGCGTTCAAGGTCATCGACTCTACCTCCAATCTCTATGACCTCCTGGCAGATATCCTGCAGGCCTGCCTTAAAGTCCTGTCTGAGAGAGTCAATCTCATCTTTGATTTCCTGCAGGAAGGACACCATAAATGCCTGTGTGACTGGCACTTCCGAACCGGGCGTCCCCGATGCCAGAGTTGAAGTGTTGGAGGCTTCCTGTGGCTGAGGAGTGGTTTTCGACCAGAGGGAAGTGACTGGATTGTCGCGAGTCGCGGCAGACTCCGCGTCTTTGTGTGTTTTATTTTTAGGAGGCATGACAGGGCCCTCCAGGGGGACCGCACAACCAGCGATGGAGGAGGGCCAGGCCTTGAAGAAGGATCCAAAAGGCATCGAGGAGCGAAGCCAGGGCAGCACTTTTTGCGTTCGTCAAAAGGCTGTCTGTGCACCGGGTCCAAGGAGCCCCAAGAGACCCACTCAGGCGTCACAGCGCTGCCCTCTACATGGCCGGACTGAATCCAAGATGCATAGGACGAGGCTCAGTGCCCCACTATCACGGCCTCCCACAACGCGCAGGTCGGGTTCTTTCACCAATAGCAGCCCCCAGGACTGGCCCGGAGTTCACCAGAGAGACACTTGCCCCGCAGGTTTGACCCCACAACTCCGTCGCCGTGTCAGCAGGGACCCCAGTCCACCCCAGCTCACCTCCAGTCACACTCCGCCCAGCGTGAGCAAAGGCCGATACAGGCGTCACTGAATCCTCCGCTGCCTCTCTCTTCACCACAGACAATGGGCTGAGGCTCCCGGAGACAGGGGCCAAGGAGGCCAGCAGCGAGCAGGGCCGCCTCTCAGGACCTCCCCATAGTGTACAGGACCCAGAGTTTATTCGCCGCCCCAGCAGGGATCCCAGACGCAGCTCACAGCAGGCCTCATGGAGCTCAGCAGGTTTGCCACCGTAGCCTCTCCCTCCAGGACGCGGCAGCCAGGAGGCAAAGGAGGCCCCCAGGGAGCGCGCCAGGATTGGGGCCCTCCCCCAGCGCCTCCCAATAGACAGCAAGCCTCAGGGGGGTTAGCACCAGCCTCAGGATACCCTCGGTGGGCCCGCAATGCCCCCGTGGCACCTCGAGCCCAGGACAGTGGTCTGCAGAGCTGGGAAGGCCTGGCCCGCCCTCAAAATGGTGGCCAGGGGGATCGGCAGGGGTCCGACTGACCTCACGGGTCACTGTGGCTCACCTCACGTTGATCAAGGGGTCCCCGTCGCTCCAAAGTCCCCAGAGCAGGCTCCTCAGCCCCCGAGCCTCATATCAGCCCCGCCACTGCCGGTCAGCCTTCCAGGGCCGTGCTGCCAGGGTGGGGCGGGTGACTGCAGGACACAGGTGGGAGGGCAGGGCGGCTCTCATGTTCCTCCCCGACTGGTCTGCTTCCAGCCTCCGGTGCCGTTTCAGAGTCCGCCGCAGACTTGCGCACCTCCAGCACAGGGGTCAGAGGGCGCGCACAATCGCGGCTCCCAGGCTGCGTCCGTCGCCTCAAGATGGCGGCCGGAGGGAATGCCACGTAGGCCGCTCGGGGATCTGCGCCGCCAGGTGTCCCAGAGCCCCCGTCCGTATTTCAGGGTCTCCACAGCTACTCTGCCAGCAAGGCAGACCACCCTGCTCCGGTCTGCGGATCCGAGGAAAAGGAGCAACGGCGGTAGCGGGACGCGGCGGAGTGGAGACCCAGGCTCACACGTCCGACTCCATGCGCGTCCTGGAATGCCCCCCTGGTTGGTCTTTTGAGCAATCCAGAAGGCAATCTCATCTCACTTCAGGGACATCTTTCCCGTGATAACATTTATCATCTGTGGACTGATTGATTGTACCTATCCTTCAACTACTGGTACAGCCGCTAAATCAAGTCTAGATTTTATGGAATGCAGTACAAACTGTACAAGTCTCCTGTATAAGGCAACTGTATAATTCAAGATCTCTAACCTTAATAAGTGAGAGCTACTGTCTCAGAACATGGAAAGGATGTGAAACCAGCTTACCAGCTAGTACTGGCCACGTAGCCCCTTCATTACTCAGAGGTCCCAAACGGACATTACTGTGAGTGTGTGGTAATCTACCATCAAACCAGTTATGGTGCTCTTGGTAAGTTAAAGGGATTTCCAGATCCTGGTATGCCCTATAGTGTGCAGGCAGTGCTGCAGGTTTATAAGCGTCAAACTGCCCTGAGGCAATGTCTATAGCCTTGAAATCCACTCATGAGTAAAACATCTCAAAGGCACATGCCACGTGAGCAGCTGTGACAAACGTAACTACCCCCACATCAGCAACACCTGAAAGTTTGAGATGCTGAGTTACTGCTTCCCAGTAAATTGCTCCTATCAGGATAGGGGCCATCTAACCAAATGGATCCCAGCACATTAAATTGAAAATAAATGAGAAACCCACAGATGGGGAATAGCCTTTTAAAATCCAGCTTGACAAATCAACAGCAATAGGTGCTTCCTTATCCCTAGTAGGAGGTAACCATGATTACTACAGACCTCTCGGTAATGATGTGACAATGGTACACTTGTGTGTGAATATAGAAAGAAACTACTCAAGGGTCTCAAAATACCTGTGTTAACAATGTATTGATGCCATGTTGGTAAACTCAGACTCTGGCTTAGCCCTACAAGGTATGTCTTCACACCCACGGGTGACACAAGTGAACTTACTTCATTGCACCAACGATTGAATGTGAAAGACAGATTATTGTAGCCCACATGACCCCACCCAATACATAGTTGAAGTGACGTCAGTGCTTTTGGATTACTAGTAGTTCTTCTGCACCAAGAAAAAGACAATTTAGATAGAGGATATTTCAGCAGTCTCATCCTGTTGCTTAGTACATCTAAAATAATCACACAGAATATTATTAAAACAGTACAAATGCATGTTGGGAACATTGAGAATAAATTGAACATTTCCATCATAGTTAAAATGCCATTTAGCATTCTAACACCCTAAAACCTTCTTCTATGCATTACACTAGGAGAATATGGAGCAGCGTAACTTGCATCTAAAGTTTCTTAGGAGGAATCAAAGCACTGCATACCTGTTTATGGCAAAATACTGTTGTTAATAGCAGTCAGGAGCCAGTGTTCCCTCAAGAGGAAAACACACACCAGCTATAGTTCTCTCCTACCAGACTTGGCTCGGTATCAGCTTTCAGTATAGAACGAGATTTGGCAGCATCATGGCAATCTGGCAGTTAAGATCTTTTCTGGCATCTTGCGCGATAGTCTTGGATGAATGACCTCTTCTACCAAGTGGTCAATTGGATAGCCTCTTATACTATATTTTATCTGAGATTGGAATTTCTGACTTAACCTTAGGAATGTCTGACATAACCTATGTTCATCAAGCTGCTAGTCTTAGATGCATTCTTATAACCAAATAAAGTAAAAACACGTCAATTCAGACTACACTGTTTATGTTATTGTTATTTCTGTTCATGAGATAAAGATAACAAGGCACTTGTTTCAGACTGATGTCGCATCAGGTGTCTTATTGAGGTCATTGCCTAAATGACTTGAAACCTTCACAGGCTCTTGAAAAGATAAGGGAAGATGAGATCTGCATAAAAGGCAGATATGTCAATGATTCTGTAAAAATAGAGAAGATGGAGTCTTGGCCTGCTCAAGATGGAGCTTGGCCTTATGGACTTTACGTTAAAGCCTGGTCTCATAACGTCATTGGCTTCTGTGATAACTCTCTAATCTTTCAACCCCTCTACGTGATTCCAATGTTGCTCTGTGCTGCTTGTATGTTCAGCATGGATTGCCCCAATACATGAAATTGCCCAGGAGTAGGTGATATCTTTGTGATGTCTTGCTACCTAGACCTCCCAGTCTCTCTTACATGCCTTTTTACTCTATGCACTACAGGTACTGATGGCATGCTTTGGTCTTGATTGTCAGTTGATTTGCTAGATCATCATTAATTGTCATATGTTGTACTAAAATTGATGTGTTGTGTTCCACTTTCTGTGTCAGGGGAAAAGTCAATGACTGATTCTGCCCGTTGTTCTTCAATGGGCATGATGTCTGAACAACACCTTCCGTTTGTGGATGGGTGTTAATAGTAGTTTGATCTGTAGCAAGTTAAAAGATAATATAAATGTTTTTATAATATTGTTATTTATTTGTACAAAGTTGCTATGCTTATACTGATACTATTTTTTATCTTTTCCTGGAAAAATAACATCAAACATCAGTAATGTTTTTTTAGAAACCCCATAAACATGGAAATGTCAATGTTTATTTGCAATATCAATGTTTTTTGAAGAACATCTCTACTTCAGAACCCACAATGCATTGTATTCAACCCTTGGAAATTCCGGTATGTATTTGTTTCAGTAAGTTATCTAAACTTACTTTGACTCATCTAACTTTGTTTTTATTGAAAATAAAAAAAGCCACATTCAAAAATGTGAATATCTTCTTTGTGATGTTTAAACACAATTTATTATATTTGCCATATATTTTATGCAAACAAAAATTGCAACAAACTTTGAATAGCTGATGCAGGGACAGAAGTATCAATTATAGAAACTTCAGAAATGCCTTCTGCCTGAAATGTGGATTCAACCAACCTTCTATAGGGGTGTGTGGTGGTTCTTCACTTTTGCCTCCACCAGTAGCTGCTGCCTCCTTCTTATGTTTTTTTAGCTTCTCTTTGGTACAGGCTCGGAGGCCATACCACCTCTTGTGAATTTCTTCAGTCGACCCTTTGGTGACTCCTGCTGCATTAATTCTGCCTTGTATCCTTGACCATATCTGCTATTCAGTAGATTCAACAAAAGACAGAGAAGCCTTCCCAAAGAGCCTCGCTGCCCCGCCCCCCACACACACTCTTCCACCAAAATCTCAAGCGCAGCATCATAACATTTTTGTTTCATTTTCCTCCCCTATGGTTTCTGGATAGACATCTTCCAAGTGAGTAGTCCTAGCCTGAAAGGCATGTAAGGACTGTGCTATGCTGCTCCCAGGATATTCACTTCCTGCACTGGCGTGGTCCACATTCCCTCCAGGTGTGACATCCACAAACTGAGAATCATACCGAATCACATTTAATGATTCAGTATTTAAAAATATGAAATCATAATCAATCGCGATTTGCATAAAGTAAAGCTACATAAACCAGATTTATCTCTTAATGACTTGCAAATTAGGAATCAGTAAATTGGATTTTTGTAAATCAGGCCTCAAATAGCTAATTTAGGGAAGAAGCATTCAGTGCCTATTATTTCCATTGCAGGTCAAGTTTCCAACCTCTGTCCGAAGGTCATGTCATGCACTACGTTCGAAATATAACTCTTGTGGAAAAATTGAGCATGTCTCTAAAATGAATCAGAAGTGTGTCAAAAATATGAATATTGTATAAGAATGTGCATCTAGTAAAAAGTAGTTTGGAAAAAATAGTTTCATTCAAGGATTAAGGAAGGGATGAGGGACTTCATATATTTCCTATAAGCATGATTAGACTTGACAGTGTGTCTATGTAATTTATGTTGCAGTCTGGTTCATCAAGCACTATGTTGTTAGATACGTGGTTTTGTGGGTAATAGAGACACATCTAATGACAGATTCCCGATCTTTCTCCTGGTACTAATGAATGGTAGGAGTTATAAAAAATTGTTGGGTTATTTTTGGTGAAATATTGAATTTGTTGGGAGAGATTTCATGGCTCACAAAGGCACACACAATTTTGAGATAATGGTATCAAGCTAACTTTAAAATGAAACTGTATTAATCTACTAATCAATCAGTGTTCTATTTTTCAAGAGGGAGAGTGGAGGTGTGGACACTAGTTAGAGTAATAAAGTCTGTTTTGTGTGAGTAACTTTGCTGTATAAAATGATTTGTACCTAAAATCACTTTGTACCGTGGCATCCTACCAGTAAAGTACCAGGCCAAACATGTTCTCAAATTCTATATGCTCTTCACCTTGAGTTTTGTTTGTCCTGGTTTTAAAAAAATATGTCTGTGTGTGACCCTCATGTCTCTCAATGAAAATATTGTTTCTTTTTCCAGAGTTTTATATAGCGCGAACTTGACCCAAAGGTATCAGAGCGCTTTACATAAGCACCAGTTGCGTTACACAAGGACACATTCATTTTTGTTAGGCACAGGGAGATTAAGTGATTTGCCCAGGATCACAGGATGTTGAGTGACATTGCAGAGACTCGAACCCGATTCCCCAGATTTGAGATCGACTGCCCTAGTTAGGCCACATCCTCTCCCAAATACTTTACTTTCTTAGCTCGCTTTCTTGAGAAGGAGATGGTGCTTTAATAAAAGCTAACTGATCACACTGATGACACCACATCTTGCAATCTATAAAAACATCTCCCACTCAGGCTGACATAGGAAACTACAGTTTTTCAGAAACCAACATATGTACGAGTCCTCAAAGTAACAGGAGGCACAGTGTTGCTTGATGACGTTTTGATTTTTATAGAATGTCTTACGGAACACAACCAAATACTTAGCACTGCAATACAAAAAGTAATCCAAGACACCATGACAATCAGCTGTTCATTTTGACACAGGAGATTGAATCCTTTAGTCATTTGCTAACTCAGGAGGGAATAAAACCCAGGCTTATTCTCATCCATGCCAAGTCAGAAGCTCCATATCTTACCACCAAAGAGCATTAGTTTTTAGTATTTTTCAAGATTCATATCTCTTAAGTCAATGGCCATTTCAATATGTTGCTACACAAGGGATCTACTTTTAATTTTGGAAACAGAGCATCAAGGAGTGCATGACAAGATAAAGACTGGTATAGTTGAACTTTCCTTCGTCAAAACTTTCATAAGGGATGAATACTGTACTTTGACTGTTAACACAAGTGGCATTTGCATAGATACTGTGTCCTGTGTCTTAAATGACAAATGACATTGAAGCAACAGTAGCTTTTGCTCCTAGGACATCTAAGATGCAATATTTCACCGCAGGATCTAAAGATACTAGAATGATTACCAAATCCAATGTTGCTCTTCAGTTAATCACACTAGTCTACCCACTATGTTTCCAAGAGTACAGGATCTGTGTTACACATGGCATTTCATTTATTTATTTAATAAATTGTAAAACACAAGTATACATCAAGTACATCTCAATATCTAGGTAGCATAGAAACCAATTGCACATTTGCCAGAACCATATGCATTACACAAGCAATCATCATGCCGGAGGGGCAATATCCCATGGTCAGCAACCGAGGCTTAATGCAACACACGAGTACAGAGAGCTCAGCAATCTTATTATATTACTATTAGAAGGTTGGGTTGCATATCTCAGGAGTCTTCTAAAGATATCACTCATCACCTCTACACCGGTCAAGCTGTATCGCCAGGTAGGTCTCGAATGTGGCCAAGACATCTTTTGGCCAGCTGGCAGCAGGCATCAGGAGCTTGTATTCCACTGGTTGTTCCTTACAGTATGCAATGTCCTTAATCCAGCACTCAATCTGAAGCACAGCAAAGTGCCCCCAGTGTATGGCTACACCAGCAGCAGCATCATGGTGGTAGGATTACGCACGCTGGGCGGAAGCTCTCCAACATACGCCAATAACACCACCACAGGCAGTCAAGGCACCATAACAGCAGTGACCTTCTCGATACACTCAAACACTTGAGTCCAAAGTTCACTTTCCTTGAGTAGTGACAGGCAAGAGCGGGACGCCACATTGAGCACGTTCAGGCCGGGTGGTTCACGGCGGACCGGTGATTCTCTGCGACTCTCAGTGGCTCCGCGGGCGGACGGATTTGCCGCTGCCCCCCACCGCCTCGTGGTTTCAAACACCTCGGCCGATTAGGATACGACTGCAGAGGCCATGGCAGCGGTTGTTGGGGAAAGGCAGTGCGCGAAGGTCCTCCCAGCAGACGGCTCTGCACGGCTGCAGCTGCGGCTTCGGCTCCGGCTTGTGGACGAGGTGCAGGTGGTTTGGGAGCGGAGACGTGCAGGTCCTGAGTCGGTGAGTCTGCGGATTGGGTCGATGGCCTTCACTCCGTTTCTGCAAAGTGCCTGGGACAAACTAAATAACTGCTAATAAAGACGAAGGCTGAGAAGGTTGAGAAAGGCTGCGAATCTATTTCGCGAGTGCGGCTGCCATTAGTCAACCCCGAAGAGAGGCCCAAGGAGTGCTGCGGAGGTGGCCCGGCTAGTCCCAGGTGCAGCCTGTGGCACACGTAGGACGCCCCATGCGCCATTGTTAGCTTTGATAGCCTTTTCTTAACACTAGCACATCATTCTTATTACCTCTTGCTGTCTCTTGCTGCTTCTGACTATCAGACCTTCATATAGGGGATTTTGCTTAACGGGCCGCCAGAGAGCCCGCAACGTTTGGCCAGCACTTTTCTGGGATGGGACTAGGTTCCCCAGAAGTCACCGTGTCCTGAGCAGCGGCAGCCTCCAGCAAGCTCCTATGACCTTTTGTTTGCTATGATCTAATTTGGTCTTGTCTAGAGGCATAAACATATCCTGAAATGGGAAAAAGAAAACATCCGAGCTCTGCGCTAACAAAGTCACCACCTAAGTCAAGGCAGTCTATTAGGAACTATATAACAGGGGCAATGGGGGAGATAGAAAAGCAAATCCTAAGTGTAGAGGAAACCTTAACCAGCTGCTCCGAGAATGTCCCCGAACCAGCAACTCCTTGTTTAACCATCCCTAATACAGCTCAAGCGCCTGAAACTCTGACTGAGGGACTTGGTACTTTGACCAAAGATAGCAATGAGCTTGTACATAACTTATCCTCACCGGGTACTTCGAACCTTTCAATTAACCATCCCTCTTCCAAACGTCAAAAGATCTCAAGGAACTGTCCCACGGACCCCATTGTGGCTCTATCCGGTGGGTCAACTAAAGCTAAGAAGAGGATTCCAGTGCAGAAGATGGTAGAGATTTCAAAGCCCACTAGACCTGCCAAAAAACTAATATCTGCTGCACCGCAGGATTGCTCTTCACTGGTGACATCTGTTCAAGCCCTGACTGACCTTATTAAAACCGCGGTTTATAGTCTCACAGACCGATTGAAAGCTATTGAAAGTGCTATGCTATTTTGTATTGAGCGACTAGGAGTAGTAAATACCCTTAGTGGGCCAAACGATTCTGCCAGAGATAATATTATTGGTAGTAACTCTAAATCTCACGTAATTCTCCCGCCACAACAACCTGCTATAGAGAATCCTGAGCCTCCTACTCGACAAATGTTAAACATGCTTCGGCAGCCCCATATAGTGCAAGGAAATGATGTAGACAGACATAATAACGAAGAGACACCAATAGCTCCCATGCCCAGTATCTCCTTGATGGGGCCTTCTGCCGCCCACCGTACTTATCATACTAATCCTTTACATGTCAATGATCGATTAGATCTTCCCCCTGCCGCTACCCCGTATGTGATTATACTTGCTAATGTCCCGATCTTAGGCACCCCCTTTTTAGAAACGTGGGTCTCGTTGAGAAACAAGTCTCTTAGTTGGTTAAATTCTAGGGTTAGGATGGGGGGAGATCTCTTTGATGATTTTAAGATGGCGAGACGGGTACAATGGGTTGGCAGGGGCCCTAAGGTGTTTTATGGTGATTGTGTAGTGCTTTCTTTTACATCCCCAGCACAAGTTAGAATGATATTGGGAAGTATAAGTTCAAAGCCGACACTTCCAAATCAGATTTCAGTATTACCGCTTGGGTTTTTTTTTAGGCCTCCGTTACAATTGTCTAATCAGCTGTCTTTTGAGAAGCAGCGATCATCCTTACGACAACCAGGCCTTCTACTCCCAAGCTCGAACTTGAATAATCCATCTCACTTGATGTACTCTATTCCAACATCCACTAGTTATGATTGTCTCTCTAGCCTTACTGGGGTAGACTGTCTACAGGCGGACGTATTGGTAGGTGAATCTGTAGTTAAGGATGTCCCTACTTCCCTAATGCCTGTTAACAGCTTACCGGTAGAGGGGGGTGAACTGGAGGCTCAACGATCTACGGCGCAGACTATGTGGAGGGGCGAGAGTAATTTGGATTGTATAACTCTGGTCTCAAACATGATTAGTGTCCTAAGTTGGAATGTCGCGGGGCTTCGTAGTAAGATTAACCTACCTGAATGGCTAGAATTTGTAACCGGTTTTAATATTTTTTGTTTACAGGAAACTTGGGTCGTGGAACCAATCCATTTTAATGGATATAAAACATTTAATCTATCAGCTGTTCCATCGAGACATGGTAGATCTAAGGGGGGTATATGCATCTATGTGTCAAACGACTTAACTTCCTCTACTGTAATCGCAAAACCTGCTAATAATTTTTATCAAAATGTCTCTATCGAACTTTCAGGCTCTATACCTCTGATTCTAGTCAAGTTTTACAATAATGCCTGTGATTACAACATATTGCATATCCTGGATCAACTTAATGCTGATCTTGAAGCTCTATTTGACAAGAGGAATGGGGACAAAATGTTGGTGTGGGGGGGATTTTAATATCAAATTGTGTAAAATGTCATCGAGCAAGGTCTGTGGTCTTACCTCTCCAATAAACGACGACCTTACGCATTTTCTACACTCAGAGTACGGTGAAAAACTTAACAAACTCATCTCCAAATATGATCTGGGTTTTAGTAATGAATTCGGGATTAGACCAGTTATGGTACCATGTACTTACGATGGTGGTATGGGTAAAAGTGTTATTGATTTTATCCTGTTCCCTAACCGCTATTCGGCATTAGTAACTGATTTTAAAATTCATGATTTAGCAATGAGTGACCACTTCCCACAGAGTCTTACGATGAACTTTGGCAGTCTAATAAAACAAGGGGTTTGTCACGCCACTATGTCTGTAGAGAACATAGAATTATCACGAACAAATGGTTATACCTTAAGGGGGTCCATGGTCGAACCAAATGGTTTTATAAAGAAACTAATTTACCCACAAAGAAAGGCCTTTGATGTTTGTTTGGATGATTCAGTAGGTCCTTCTGCTATTATGGAATTATTCGATAAAATTACTAAGGCAATTAAAGCTGGCCTATTTGCACACCAGAAAGGTAGTAAAGCAAACAAGAAGCCCTGGTTTGATCATGCTTGCTCAGAGGCACATAAAAACTTAAAACTGGCCTTAAAGTGCACACCCAGGAACATTCTAGAGGTTCAGCATAAGAGACGTCTATACAAGAATGCAATAAAAAACCATAAAAGAAGTTTGAAAACGGAGGCTTGGGACAAACTGTATGAGGCCAGTTGTAATAATGATCCTACCACATTCTGGCGTGTAGTTAACTCACCCTTTTTTAGTGAGGATGACAAGCCTAAAGTAGAGGTGGCAGTGAATGAAGAGGGCTGGGTATCACACTTTTCTAATTATATTCTGACTCTACAAAGTTTGGTGGAAAAGAGATAAAAGAGGCCCCATTGATGGAGACTCCATCCCTCAATAAGATATATGACTGGGCCGACCTTAATTTCACATTCGAAGAAGTTGCCCTGGCTATAACCTCGAGTAAGTGTGGTAAAGCACCAGGGCCTGACGGGGTTCCAATCAATTTGTTTAAGGCTAATATGGAGCTCTGGGGCCCCCTCTTGACCCTTGTTTTTAGATCATGTCAGAGTGTAGGGTTTCCCCCCTCATGGTCTGAGTCCCATATTGTTCCAATATTTAAAAAAGGCCCTGCAAATTATAGACCCATCTCCCTGCTAGATTCTCTGGTCAAGGTCGTGGGCCGCATAATCCTAAATAGCTTGCAGAACTGGGCGGATGATAAAAATATAATTTCGGATTTACAATATGGATTCCGAAAAGGATCAGGGACTATGGATCAAGCCATTAATTTAAACCTGATCATGAGCAAGTATGCCCGCATTAAGGTATGTATCTTGTTCTTGGTTTTTGTCGATCTTTCGACTGCTTTTGATTCAGTAATCCATGATAAACTTTGGTCCATTATGACCTCAATGGGAATTGACCCTACAATCATTAGCTTTCTGAGATATTTGTATTCTACAAGTTGTGCCAGGGTTCGTTTTGGTATAGAGGGCGAATGTACCCGTTCTTTTAATATTGAAAAAGGAGTTCACCAAGGGTGCGTGCTTGCACCATTTTTATTCAATCTGTACATCAATAACCTAGGTGATACCCTTGCCAACTTATGTTTGGATTTGCCACAAATTAAACAACGCCCAATACTCGTCCTGCTTTTTGCGGACGACGCAGTACTCATGGCGCGTACTCCACTGGCCCTGCAGCAACTTCTTGATAACTTTGTGCACTTTATGGAATATCTGGGGCTGAGACTTAATATAAGCAAAACTTTCATTATGAAGGTAGGCAGAAGCTCCACTAAAATGCGCAATATTTGTGTAGGGAAAGATGTTATTCCACTAACTCCCACTTTTACATATCTGGGTATCTTATTTGACTGCGAGGGGAATTGGAAAAGCGCCATTAAATCAAAACAACTGCAATTCATTAGATCCATTGCAGCCTTGTGTAATTTTGCAAGGAAAATAGGCTGTAAACAACCAAAAGAAATGCTAAAGATTTACAATGCAAAATGTAGAACCATTGCTATGTATGGCTCTGAGTTGTGGGGTTATGTAAATCTGGAACCACTATAGGTGATTGAAAATGCTTTTTTAAAAAACCTTCTGGCGCTTCCTTCTAGCTGTTCAAATTTTGTGTGCCATTCTGAACTGGGTGCCATCTATCTAACAGATTTGATAAGAATACAGCCAGTCCTTCTTTGACACAAGATCTGGACTTCAGATCACCTGGAATTTAATCATGCTTTAGTACAGGACTGCTGTGATTCTGATCATTCATTAAATGTTCCATGGCTAAAGTACATTAAGAACTTCATGGTAGACATCAGCCACCCAGAATTTTATGAACAATCGATCTCTCTGAATAATATTACAAGGAAAGCACTTAAATCAGAGTGTCTAAATCACCTTGAAGAACTGAGACTATCAGTGGAATTAGTTAAACCCTAGTTCATCATAACCAAATGGTTTTAACTACTTGCTTCATGCAACCATATCTTTTTAACGTTTTAAATGCACAAGATAGATTTGTTTTAACACGTTTTATATTAGATACATTTTACCGCTTGACGACATTTCCAAGTGTTAATAATTGGTCAAAGGAATTAATGTTGTGTCCCTGTGATAACTTGTCCAATCAATCAACGATTCACATCCTGTTCTTCTGTAAATTATACACTGATCTGAGGAGATCTTTTATTGTCCCTATACTGAAATCTCTAAACTTCAAGCAATATAGACCGGCGTTTTTATATTTGCAATTGCTTCCCTATTTGTTTACATGTGTGGCACTAGCAAGGTTTCTTAGGGCTGTAGTAACTAGAAGAAAAAGAGGTTTTGCATTATCTTAAATTGTGATTGTTTTTAAAAAGATTTATATTTCTGGTTATTTTTAAATATACTGCTGTTAAATGTGTTCTTTTATGATACACCTTGTGAATCGAATAAAGATGAATTAATTGATTGATTGTGTAGTGCCAGGCCAAATGCAGAAAACCAGCACAATCTGCTCCACATCTAATACATTGTGTGTCATCTGCACTGCCCAGTTTATTAAGCTGGAGGGGTGTTTGGTAAAGCCTGTGCAAGAACTTAATATGAAATAATATGAATGAAATGGAGGATGTAATTGGGGATAGTGCACCAGTATGGGTGCAGCAGTATCTCCATTGTTGGTCAGAGATATTGGTGCCAAGCTGCCTCCGCCTCTCTGAGAGCACCCTGGGCTCAACAACAGGGGCAGCAGTCTGCATGGTGGAGTAGAATTGTGTTTTCAATCTCCTGGGAGAGGACGACACAAGGACCAAGTTCAATGCTTGGCTACCAGGCTCTTGAGGGAAACTAGAATGCGTCTGTTGGCAGACGCCACACATCTGGTAACATAGAAGCTGACTGTATGTCTTGCAATTCAATAAACCCACCCCAGGATACAGATACAGTCTATTTCCAGTTTCATACCCTTTAATTGCCAATACACCCGTTTGTCCGATCTGAGGGATAGGGTTGTATATTCTGTTGATAGTAGGGCCAGTGAGTAAAGGGTAGGAAGGCGGGCTCTGCAGCTGAGTCCATCCTATGAGCAGAGTGTGCACTACACTGTATCAACTACACCTGTTGGGCACATTGGGCAGAGCAGATCTGGTTCTCAGATGGCAGGGTGCAGCATTATCAGTCTCCCCCACAAAATGCAGCAGGTGAGATGTTAGATGGAACCCCTGTTGTATGCATTGTACCTCTGCACAGTAGTAATAATGTTCCATATCAGGTTTGCATACTCCACCCTGCTTGGATGGCAAGGTTAACACCTCCCACGCCAGCTGAGGCTGCCGTCCCCCAGCCGAGGCCAACCAGGAGGGATGTAATGCAGTCCAAGAAAGCGCTCGTTAGGGGCACAAGAATGTTGCAAAAAAGGTCAAGAAATTTAGGCAGAGTCACCGTTTTGGTGATTGTGATTCTCCCAGACAAAGACAAGGGCAGCCTCAGTGGTTGGTTACAGTATGGAATGTCCTTGATCCAGCACTCTATGTGAGGCACAGGGACATGCTCCCAGCGTATGGCGGCACCTCGCTTCCCCAGCAGCAGCATCATGGCAGTAAGGAGATTACTTGCTGCATTCCAACTGGCAGACAGGCTCTCGGAGCACGTCGGAAACCAGTGAGAATGACCGGTCGGATTCCTTTTCAACTGCCTCCATCAAAATGAGGCAGTCGGTAAGTAATCCGACCGGCCCATTACGATGCGGCTCGGAAGGCTCCGACCAAAGCCGCATCGTAAACTGCCGCTAAGTTTTCTTCCGTTCTAGGGTTTGCTGGAGTGCAAGGAATCACACAAAATGGAACTCCATTAATCTTGGGTGACTACCATTATCATGACATAGGTGCCAGGCCTTGTTCGGCAGGCAGGAGTGGTCCTTAGAGTAGGCAGAGCCTACTGGGTTTAGGAAAGTGGAATATTATTTGGAGTGGGAGGTCACCCACCTCAAAGAATACTAACACGAACTTGTCATGGTGAACTCTAAAGTCACTAAATTAACCTGAAAATATTTATGCAGTACCAAAACAGTAATAAAGTCAAAACACCAAACAAGAAAAATCCCAAACCAAATTAGAAAAATAGAGTACATTTTAAAATGACAGCAAAATGGGAAAGCGGAGATATTTAAAAAAAAAAAGGGGGCATATTAGCAAGGGCTTTATCGCCGCTTTAGCGGCACTTTTTGCCGCTAAAGCGGCGATTTTATTATCGCCCTATCAGCAAGCTGTCGCTAACAGGTGTTAGCGACAGCTTCCAGGCGATAGCGACTGGTTTGGGTGCCGCTTTGCATGTCAGCGTTATTTATCACTAATGACATGCAAAGGAGGCGTTCCCAACCTAACAGCGACTGAAAGCAGTCGCTAACATACCTATCGCCTATTAGCAATGCCCGCGAAGCGATAGAAAAACGCGCGCTAACCACGATTAGCGCTGGATTTTTACACCTGGTAGAAACCTGACTTACCCATTATAGTCTATGGGAGGTGGATTCTACGGTTAAGTCCCCACCTGCCTATTAGCGAGATTTTCCTTAGCGATGGGAATTTATCGCTGGAATTCTCGCGTTATTGCTGGGATTCGCTGCTATCTCTGGATATTTTATCGCATTGGAGATAAACGTTGCTAATAACGTGTTATCTCCGCGATAAAATCCAGCGATAGGCGGCGATAAAAGAAAACGCGCTAAGCGCGGTTTGCGATAATTATTGCAAGTTGTTGCTAATATGCCCCCAGATTTTAGGAAAAATAGTGCTAAAAAGTGCTAAGTACCAATGATAGTCAATGCTACTGGTTGATCGGGACCTAGGTGCACTTTGAGGCCCACTGTGATGGACCGCAAGGTTGGATACACCAAGCAGGACTGTCCACTCAAGGATTTTACCTTCTGACTTATTCTGCCAAATGGAAGTCAATATCTCTCAGTGGGGAAAGGCATCAGGCTGTATCCAGGAAGGTCTCACCAAAGTTGGATTGGTTTTGAGTGAGGCCCACTGAAACTGTTGGTTCTGGTGGGAAAAGATCTGAGCAGGAAAAGGTTGAATTTCACATCCTGAGCAGTTGTTGCATTGGCCAGATAGTTTTGGTGCCATCTCCTGTCCTAATTTCTACACTGGGACTGGGATTTAAAGTTTTGCTGACAAGTTCTTATAGTTTCCAAGGCCTGGTCTGGGTATAAAATATTCTTCTCTCAAAATATTGCAGACTCAACTGCTAATAGGAAGAAGAGAGTTTTGGATATGTGTGCAGAACTTAGGGCATTGAATGCTCGATTTGGTCTTTCTAACCATGTCTTTTCAAGATCTCATAAAAAAACAAAACTACGACATATGAGGATCCAGCTAGGCTGAGAAGGTTTCTAGATGACTGCAGAGTAAGCAATGGAAAAATCTAGAATTCCTATCTAATAACATATCTTTTGTTTCACACTGATTTTTATGATGTAATTTATGAACTTTTTTATGTTAACACAATGTTTCCCTACCTCTTGCAGGTTATTTAGTTCATAATTTGTGACTGTGACAATATTATTTGGATTCCTATGAACCACCTCTCCAGGACATCAGACAGAACTGTCTTTTTCACAATATAGATCTACCACCCTCAAACCTTTGTTTCTCATGTAAGTATGTTCTTGCTATTACTTTATTTCTGCTTCTGTCTCAATCATATTCTCTTTCTCTCTTCCCGTTTCCATTTATTTGTACTTATTCTTTCTTGTTTTTTCAAATAATGTGAACTTTTTTTTGTTTTTGTGCATGTCTTGTTATCATAGGTTATATATTCTTATATTCAACCATTCCCTTTACGTTTTCCTTTTGAATATAAATTCATAAAGTGAAGATTATTGCTTTTTCAAAGGAATGTCAAGGGGTAAGGCTCCCTGATTAAATGGCATAGAGTCCTTCCAAGCTTACAACAAATATTATGTCACTACAGAAGACATATTTAGTGGCGAGGAAAACACTGAAAGTAAAAATGTTGGGTGGGCAATATTTTCTTCTTACCTGGATCAGGAAAAAAAGAATGGTAATATAACATTTGTTTTAAATCTTTTGAGGTAAAACTTGTCTCTTTCAGGACGATGATATTGGGGAAATGGATTGTAGTTAACCTGATTATTAATGATGTTAGCTTGTCCGCATTTAATGTATATAGTCCAATTCAGGCTGATTACTACTTTTGGTGTAAAATTGCTAACAAACTTAATGGCATTATAAGATAATATTCTGACCTTTGGAGGTGACTACAATCAAATAGCAGATCCTTTTTTAGACAAAAACTTCAAACTTACTTATTGTCCAAGCACATTGCAAAAACTATGATATATTAACCCCAGTTTAAGAGAATACACCTTTTACTCTGCTGTTCACCACTCTTAAACTAGAATTGATCATATATTTGTTACTAACAATTTATCACAGGTTTTTGTAGTGGAGAGTTTGGTACAGTTCTAATTTCTGATAGTTGAAACAAACAATGGAGATTTAACAATGCTCTTTTATTAGACAATTCATTTATTCCTGCCTTTGAAGAATTTGCTACTGAATTTTTTACTTTCAATTGTAGTCAGAGATGTCAGTATCTCTTATGTATGATAGAAAATGAAGTCATGGCATGAAGTGATATATCGTTTTTGCATGATATTAAAACATTGGAGCATGAATATTTTTTATCTATATCAAGGCCTTGACTAGACAAAATAGTTAAAGCTAAATTCCAATTCAATAAACTATCCACAGAGAATGTTTCTGCATATCTACTTAAATCTAGTACAAGATATCATGGCTGGGAGACTTATGCATTCAGGATATTAGTAAATTGTCGACAAATCAAAAAAAGAACATATTAAAATAGAATCTCTTTAAAAGAAAGTAAAGAAGACACTATCTTAGACATATTAACAATATTATAAAACCTTTCTCAATCCAGAATCATAACCTTAGACTGAACATATCTGAGATTATTTAACATCAATTGGAATGGATTTGAGGTGGGATATTGATTTCCTTAATTTAGAAGTAAATATTTCCCTTGAAGAAATTACCAGTGCAATGAGACCTGGATGGGATTTTTCACTCACTAGCTTAATTCCCAAGGACGATAGAGACTTTAAATGATATAAAAACTATTCATCAATTTCATTCTGTGATACGGATTATAATATTTTGCAAAAGTAATTCCTTCTCCTTTATATCCCCTTTTACCAAGAATATAAAAGCGAGAACAATCCGGTTTTATTAAAGGGAGATTTATTTCAGATAATGCAGGATTACTCTTCAGCATTTGAGGTAAATCTAATAGTTATGAATCTCTTTTAGTGACAATTAGCCTGATGCTGAGAAAGCATTTGACTATATGAATTGATCTTTTATTTTCCTTGTCTTAAAATGGTTTTGCTTTGGTCCATATTCATCATTTCAAGCTTCTATATCTGTCAACTGACTTTTTTCACCACCTTTCATGTAAAATAGAGGTGTTTGTCAGGTTTGTCCATTTTCCCCTTTACTCTTCATACTGGCTTTGGAAACTTTCCTAGCATATGACAGAATAATCACATACAAGGTGTTGGCTATTGTATTAAGCTTATTAAGGTATCTGTTTATGCAGATGATATATTTTCATTTATTTCAAACCAAAGCTCCTCTATTACAACCTTTTTGGATGACGTAAAATTGTTTTCCTTGGTCTCAGGACATAAACTGAATTCAGATAAGTGCAAAATTGTTCTGCTTAATAAACACTGGTCAAAGCATGATTTTAAAATTTCAGAATTTAAATGGAATCCACAAACAAATCAGATATTTAGGAGTGTGGTTCACCAGCTCCAACAGTGGGTACCAATCATTTAGAACTGAGGTTTTCACATACCATGTGCTTATAGGTAGTCAATGAGATGTCATATGACAAAATAAAGTTAATGACACTTATATGTAACAATTTTATTGAAGGGGGGAGATGCTGGGATTACGTACCAATTATCTTCATTACTCTGAGTCATAGTCTTCCTCGTCACAGTATTTACTAATTGAGGCTTTGCCTTATCACAGAGACAATGTATATTCTGCAAGAAAATAAAAGAAAAAGGTAATTTACTAGGATTCCTAAAATGCACCTTTTCTATTATGACATAAAGAACAGACTATTGTATTTGTAACTTCCTGTAATGCCAAGCTGCCTTACTGTTATATTTATAATCAAAACAAACTTTAGTTGTATGTTTCCCACTTATCAGGAGAGAGGTATGTAATGTAGGACTGTGAAGAGGAATACTATCACTTAGAGTAATATATAGATCACCAGTAAGTAATCCAAGTATTACCATCTCCTCCTATATTCCTCATCACAGTCCTTACTTATCGAAGATTCACCTAGGCTCCTCTATATATACAACTATAGACTTTTTAGGAAATATAGTATAGAGTTATGTCTAGACTGCTGACAAAACACTGGTACTAAAGAGGTTGAAAGTAAAACACCCCACTGAAACCTGCATAGGTAGACAAAACTGTGAGGAGCAGATCATATGGCAGCATTACAGAAGTATTTCAATGAAACTGAATTGAAAACTGGCCATGATTTTGCCATTACCTTGGTCAATTTTCTCTGAATAGATTTAGGAGGAGAGAATGTTAACTCATATGCTGTAGACAATGCCTGCCATATCAATCAACTCAAAGAAGATGTATTTGGATGTAAACACTTTCCAGAAGTTCAAAAGTCACAAAACGAGAGTGCACTTTTCAAAAGTATGCTGAGCTGTTCTTATATATAGATACAACTTTATGAACAGCCTAAAGATGCAATTTCTCTTTCTCTGCTGAGCAGGGAAGAAAGATAGAGAGGAAGTACCATATCCTTTTCTAGAGGAGTAGGAGAAGCAATTTTTGGTAAAGAAAAAATGTTGGTTCAATTTGTAGCACCGTCTTATCAGGAAAAAATCTGAGAAATGGATCCTGACCTAGTAGAGCTCCAATATCACTTAGCCTACAACCAGAAGTTATTGCCACCAAGAAAAAAAGGTGCCTCTTGCACAGCCTTTAACACACATGCCAAATACCATGGAGGGCATGGGGAATATACAACTTGTCAGCGATTAAAGACTCTTTTAAAAAGCTTAGAAGTCATGCCAATCAAGGAACAGATCTTCTTTCCTCTAAAAGCTTCAATGGCTGATCAATAACTGTGTAACCACTAGACCTAATAAAAAAACACCCTTAAGAAAATCTAGAAATGTTGCAGGAGCACAAGAACAGGCATTAACCCCTTTAGAAACCGACAGTAACTGAAAATGTTTCCAGCCCCTTGAATAAACTTTGAGTGGGATGGTTTCTTGATTGCCGAATAGTCTTCAGACTGAGGTATGAAACCTTAAATGAAGTACCTTCAGATTTGGAGAGAGGAAAGACTCTCAAGGGATAAATATGAATTGAAAAGAGCTATTCATCTAATATTGATACACGTAGGAGTAAGGGATACCACCTTTTCCCCACCCAACAGGGAACAACCAAACACACGCAAAACGTCTTCTCTCTGGTGTTTCAAAGTACCCTGGATAGGAGAAGTATTGTTCGGAAAGCATACAAGAGACTCCTGGGCCACTAGAGTGACAGAGTATCAAATGGGCCAGGGAGCAAAACTGGGGAATATGTGAGGTTTCTTCTGTTGCAAAATTGTCTAATCATGAACGATCAAACCTCTGGACTATTTTCTGGAAAATTACTGGGCAAACACAGAGATATGATGAGGGAGGTAATATCCTTCAAGGATGATTTGCATGCCCATTCTTCCTCTTTGGGAGATACATTTGCTCCAGGGAGAAGAAATTAGACCCAATCCTCTGGGCTATTCCCACAAGATTGGACACTTGGGAGCCCCCATGACAGGTTACTTATGCTTGGGCTACTTTATTGTCTGTTCAGATTCTCACAGCCTGACCCTTTATCTAGGGATTAAACATCAAGAGCCTGAGAGATCACTACTAGCTCCCTCCAATTCAAATAGTTCTGAACTTCCTCACAGGACCACTGGCCCATAAATGTTATTTCTACACATACTACTCCGCAGCCTCTGCTCTTCGCATCTGTTTTTATGAACAGTAGTTTTTTTTAAACATAAACAATTTTATTGTCAATTTTCTCAACATAAAACCATGGTAGAGACCATGGAGCACAAAGTATAACATTCTCCATCTCTGGTGCAAAATCTACAGCAAATATGTAGTAACAGAATTTTAAAGACCAGCACAGACATTGCTGAGCATATAAAAAGGTTGATCTGAAAGCAAACAAACACAACAATACTGTACCTCCACCCACCTAAAACCTCCAAATCCCCACTCCATAAAAAAACATCCTTACCAAACTATCTCGATTCACCCCTAGGGATTGAGATGGGAGGAAGACTTTAAGATCCAGGAGTGCAACACACTCCATTCTGTCACAAGATTTTTTACCCCCCATGCCATGAGTTTCCACCTGTTTTCCAATACATACTACAATGTCAATAACTTCAATGCCTTCACTTTTTGCGGCAAGGACATTGGACAGGACCCCCTCCGAAAGTTAAGTGAGCAATGGGCCTCAAATTGTTCCAAAATCTACTTTTCTGTTCGTCACATTAGTAGGTAGTAGTGAACTTCTACGTCACTAGGAGGTCCAACAACCTTGTGTGCCAATGTGTCATGGGTGGGGGCTAGTGTAGGGTGACCAGACGTCCCGGATTTCCCCAGACAGTCCTGGTTGTCAAAGGACTGTCCCTCACAATTTCCTTAATTTTAAGCTTTTCTCCCGGTTTTTGGGACAAAGGTCAAGTCATCATGAAAGGTGTGCTCTCCTTAAGTAAATTGTTTGTTTATTTTAGTCAGCGCAGCAGGTCGGCTACAGCAGATGTGGAGACAGAGTGGGGATGGAGGGCAGGGGGGCTCAGGGTACTCAGGGTATAGGTTATGGCATAGCTAAAGTTATGTGTGTATATGTATGTATGTGTGTGTGTGTACATATACATATATATGTATGTATGTGTGTGTGTATATATATGTATATATATATATTTATGTATAGATATGTATATATATATATATATCTATCAAAGAAATTCTTCACAGACAACGGGCCACTTCCACCATGCGGGGAGAGTGCAGGATAGCGGGTGTGAACCCTGCTCAAAATCAAAGGACGGCAAATCTCGTATTCATATAAAGATCAGCAACCTGCACACAGCATGCCTGTTTCAAAGGTTCATTTTAATGGCAATGCGTTTCAACCCAACTGGGTCTTCATCACGGCCTTATTACAATACATTGTGCACAACTTCCCTTAAAACGCCAAATGGTGATAAACATGAAAAAAATACTGTTCATGAAAAAATTATAAATGGCAAGCTTAAGGTGAGGGTTGTCATGGTTCACATATTTTCTTAAATCATGACACAATGATATGAGGGAAAAATATTTTTTTAGACAATGGCGATGTTAGTTTCAACAAAGCATTCCAAATAGATTATATTCAACAACAGCACGGTGTCATGCACCTCTAAAAAAATAATTAAATAAAGTAATGTAACATGTATGTCATAACAGCTATAATAATATACCAAAAAATCTGCATGAACACCATGTGACAAATAACCATTTAATACAATATTTAGAGCCCCGTGGCTGTGTGCAACTGAACAAAGAAAGGTGGAATCTTGGGGGTAAGACACATGTTTTGTGAACTTCATGTTACTTTAATTGATTAAGCCACATGGCCGTGAATTTTGTTCACTTTCACACAGCCATGGGATGCAAAATATCTCAATGCCTGCACAGCCTCACCAGTGTGAATTCTCTTTGCCTGGGGTTCTATGGTTAAAGTAAAAATTAGCAGGTACAGCAAACACCCCTTTCGAGTGCCTAATCCGAACCTAAAAGAAAAGAAATTCTGCCATTTAATGTAATCCTCAAGATCAGGCTCCTGTAGTTGCCCAATACCATTATTACAAATTTGGGGTCAAATCCTGAGTTTAGTAGTACCCAATGCAAGAACCACCAATCAAGTCGATCGAAGGCCTTCTCAGCATCGAGTGTCACCAAGGTCGATGGGACAGCCTTCTTTTGTGCCTTTTCTATTAAATGTATCAGTCTGTGCAGATTATCATGTGTCTGCCTCTCTTTAATAAATCTTTAAAGGTGAGGATGGATGAGAGTTGGAAGTATGCCCTCCAACTGCATGGCTAGAATCTTCACAGAGGTATTCAGGTCCAAGCTATAGCCCTACAAGTGGTACATAATTTAGGGCCCTTCCCTGGCTTGTGAATCAGATTAATAGTGGCCTCTGTGATCAAGGGGGTAACACCAGATGATTGCACAAATGAGTTAAAGAGTTTTGTGAAATGCAAGTACAAAAAGGATTTATAAAATCCTCATGCAAATTCATTGAGGCCAGGCACCTTATTGGCCTTCAGGCTTTAGTTGCTAATTTGTCTTCACTTATCGGGGATTCGAGCAGCATTTTCTGATCTTCCGTGATAAGGGGTAGATAGCCTTTATCTAAATAATCATTTTTCAATGATTGCGTGAGCAAGGCAGATTGATATAATGTATTGTAATGATCCCTAGTTTTAAGGGAACTAAAGGCTGTAGGTGAACACAAGCCCAAAGAAGCACCAACAGACATTCCACTATCTCTTTCTGGACTCCCAACCATTCCTTCACTTTGCTCTGGCCTGGTGTAACAGCTTGACGAGCAGTATTATTAGTTTTTCCTTTCTTGGACTTGAATGAAACACCTTGCCAATGTCCTTCTAAAACACAGCTCCTCTGTATTGAAGGTTTTGCGATGGGTCTAACTAACACTTAATGAGTAGAATAATATAAGGGGCAGGTTAGAGATACCCTGTTCTCTAGGCCCCATGGGCCAAAATAAAAAAATCTGCACTTTTTGTGACAATACTACGGCCTCCCATGAGATCGCAGCAAGCAAACAAACAAACATGGCGGCTGCCATTATTTACATACATATGGGGAGGGGGCCTCAGTAGGGTCCCCCCTCAGCCCATTTAGGGCCTCAGTGACCCCATTACGCAGGGACAGGTATATTTAAGAGGAGGAGGGCCTTCTGCCCCCCTTCCTGAGCCATTTTCGGCACAGGAGACCCCATACCCTGGGGATAAATCTATTTTTTAAGGTGAAGGGCGCTCAGCCCACCTCTCTGAACCATTTTTGGCCACAGGGACCCCAAACCCTGGGGCCCAAAGTATTATTAAGGGGAAAGGGATGCGTTGCCCCACCCCGGGACACAGTGGATTCTCTATCCACACAACCATGGGCAAAGAAACTTGTATTTGCTCCCATCTGGTGGGAGCATTTTCAAATCTCCCAGCAAATGGGAGCAAACATAAAGTCTGCTCTCAGTGGGCGGGAGCTTTAAAAATGCACCCGCCAGCTGGGAGCAGACTTGAGATCTGTTTCCCTGCCCGCACGGATGCTGGGGGCTCCCCCTGTGGCCCCAAACGCGTGCATTGAGGGTGACTTGTGTAGGCACTGGGGGCACCCACCAATTATAAAGATAGGTTCTGGGGATGGGGTCCCCGGGCCATAATAGGTTCGGAGAGGGGGCCAAACCCCCTCCCCTTTAAATATACTTGCGGCCCTGGGGGATGGGGTCCCCAGGGCCTAATGAGCCTCAGCGAGGGGGTCAAGCAGCCCCCCTCCTCTTTTTTTTATTTCTGGCCTCCTGGGATGGGGTTTCTGGGGCCTAATAAAGCTTGGGGAGGGAGGCTGCAGTGAATTTCTAAGGTGTTTTTTTTAAACAAAAGCAGATCTTATTAGCACACCTAACTATAATGTTAATTTAACCTTTGGTTTTTTTCCAGTGAAAATAAGTATATATATATATATATACAGGGACATTATAGTTAGTTTCAGAGTTTACACCCACAAAACAATGGACATTCAACAGTTATAGTTACTTTTCTCTCAAGCAACTATAACTTGTGCCCTAAGGTAACTATAAATCACGTTTGTGCCATGCACTGCTAATTACTCTATGTATTACATCACTCATAACATGTTCTATGGCATTATTAATAATATTAGTACAATATTTACTGTAAAATTATTTATGAGAAAACTGTGCATGTAGGGCGTGAGGTAAAGTTACCTTAGGGCACAAATTAGAGTTACTTGAGAGAAGTCTAACTATAACTGTTGAATTTCCATGGTTTTGTGTGTGTAAACGTTCCTGTAATCTTTTGTTCTTTAGTGAATATCTAAGGTTTTTTAATTCTATTTCCTAACTATAATGTCCCTATAACCTTTGTTTTTTTCAGTGAATTTCTACAGTTTTTTAATGCTATTTCCTAACTATAACGTCCCTGCAACCTTTGGTATTAGTGTGTGTGTGTGTGTGTGTGAGTGTCTGTCTGCATGTATATAAAAATATATATTCAATATTATACTTACTTTGAGAGCAATGTTTTGTGCCTGACACTTGAAACATAAACAATCAAGAAGTTACAAATACATTAGCTTGTTATTTATGACTCAATAGAAAAGGAGTAGTTCTTTTTTTGGTAGCATAGTAAAATACTTTTTAGTGTTTTTTTCCTGGAGTGTGAAATTAACTATGTGACTAAGCAAAATCTCAAAAAGTAAGACTGTGAAGAGAAGGAAGAGGAGAAGGAGGAAATGTATTTTTCCTTGCTGTGTGAACTGTCTGAGTGAGTGAGCTGTGTGCTCAAATGCATGCCTGGATGTACGGTTCGTGAAAGCACAAACATATGAACATGTGATTTGTATGTATGTGTGCCTTGTGTCACATGAGTAGAGGGCTAGTTGTGGGGGAAAGCAGTGTAGACAAAGCAGTTAATCACAGCAGAGCAGGGCTGCTTTACCTCTCCATATTCATGAATAAAGTTTCTCTCTAACAATTGCTTTTTGTCTTTACCACAACCTTTTCAAACAGATTGACATCAAAGATCCTCTTCTTAATTTCTGAGTGTGCAGATTGATTTTTGCCCTGATCACTTGGGAATACACAGGATATATTTTGTGTCATCTACTATTTGCAGAGTTTTATTTAGTGAGGCTATGCATTCAGAGAATATAGAGATGGCTTGTGTGGGAGTGCTTAATTTGTGCCAATCGCGCACACATTTTTGGAACCTGGACTGTTCATCATCAGACTTTTGCCCGGCTCAAGGAGAAAACTGTGGAAAAGGAAGAAAGAAGGAGGAAGAGAAAAATCAGAAATCAGCGCCAAATGGAAAAAGTAGGCATGAATGGAAAGAGATGGGATAAAGAGATGGGAAGTTTCAGACTCAGAGACGTACCCCTGCACTATTTATTTATATATATTGTTTTACAAATTAAGCACTCTTGGCTTGATTCACAAAGGTAAACTTACATTTTTGTATAAGTTTACAATTGTTTGCTATTCACAATTGTATTTTAGAAGTAGTATGCTTACAATTTCGGAGTCTCCGTTCACATAAAGATAGGGCAGTCCTATCATTTGATGTGCGGAGACTCTGCAGTCGTAAAGATACCACTTCTAAAATACCTTTGTGAATAGCAAACGGTGGCACAAAAGTGTAAGTTTGCCTTTGTGAATCAGGCGCTTAATTTGTAAGGTAAGGGGGGTCATTGTCAGGACAAATGACATACCCAGATTAAATTGCTCAATATCTTGTTACCGGGTTTGTATTTGACAAAAGCAGGTGTCATTTTTATTACCGCAGTTGTAAAAATATGACTCTGAAGGCAAACTGTACTGGGTGGGGAGAGTTGGAAACAGCGGTGTAAGAAGCATTATAAGCACATATCTAAATAGTGGGAGGAAAAAAGCACGTGCTAGGAAGGAGGAATGGTAAGAATTAGAAAAAGTCATTGGAAGCAGCAAACAAAGCACACGGGGAACCACCTGAAAAAACATAACCCCACACACACACACACACATGTGCACACAAACAGCAGAGTACCAAGCAGACAATACAACAATCTAAAAATCTGATTGTATGAGAGTAAGAAAGTACTGCGATCAAAATAAGTGAGAACTCTGTAATTTTTGGTGCCGCACGTTACATCAAGTTCACGTAAAATCAATTAATTTAATCTTGAATATTGAATATTATGGACGCAAATGGTTTCAGACATCAGAACCACCATCCTAAGCAAAGCAGTATTGCCATACCATATTTTTTTCAAGATCCCATTGTGGTATGCTCTACTTAGTATTGAAATTGGTCTCCACTGTCGTTATCATTCATCTTACGTTTTAAGTGAACCTGGTTGAAAAATTAACCTATCTGAGCCAACAGGAGAGGAGAAGAGCCACTCAATCAAAAACTTTCTACATGGACATTTTTGGGGGATTTTCCACAGAAGTAGTTACTTTTCAAACGCTTTTTCTTTTAATGTTTTCTTTCCTTTGGTATGAGGTGAAACAGCCACAGTTTTATTCCTCAAACTGAAAAATACTGAATTTATCTTTCACCTATTCAATAAGATGTCCCCTCCCTTACTAATTATTTTCATTAGCCATAGTTTCTGAGCTGATCTCTTTTGCATACTGCTAGAATGAGTCCATATGGCAACACATTTTCTAGACAATGAAATGAATTTTGAGGATGTGGAGCTCAATTACTGTGCATCTGAGTTTTAATCACATAGCACCATCTTCCATGAAAAGCAAGGGAGACGGCCAGGAAGGTGGGGAAGCAGATGCCCGCTAGGAGTCCGAAGGTGATACACCTGAAGCTGAATACACCTGAAGCTGAAGGACCCAGCGACATGGAGGGTGATTTGGCTGGAGAGGAGGACTCAACCTCCTCGCCAACCCAGCCCCAAGTGGTGGTGGACCCAACAACATCTCCTGCACCTACAGCAGCATCCATCACCACCAGGAAGATCCACACTCTCCCTACTGTTTCCTCATATGTTGGCCAACATCCAGCCCCGAAAAAGGCTCGAGTCTCCTTCACCCCAGGCACCTCTGCTCCTGCCCCAGTCCATCCTGCAGTGACATCTTAAGAGGTTCTGAACGTGCTGCACAGTATTTCAGTTGGGCAGACTGCATTGTTGGGTGCCATCCAGGTGGTCGTTCAACAGCTGAGACTCAATTACTGGCCTTCCAGGATGGCATCCACAGTGCAGGGTGTGCCATACAAAGGGTCTCAGACCCTCCTCAGACTTCACTGCCTCCCACCCAACAACCTCTGCCCCTTCCGTTATCAATCCTTCCTCTACCATATTCCGTTCTATCCCCTCCATGCCACCACCATTCACCACTGTTTTTCCTTCACCCAGTAGTTCCACACTGACAACCACACACTCTGCCAAACAAAAACACACAGACAACCACACAGACAGTCATAAACATCATAAACATACTCACAAACCTAAACATACATATACCAACACTTCCACCACAGCCACTACCACACCAACAACCACCACCACACCCATAACCATCACTGCTACCATAGCCACCACCACCACCACACCTACAGACACCACCACACCCACAACCACCACCACACCAACCACCACAACAACTACACACACTACCACCACATCCACCACCATACCCACAGAAACCACCACACCCACCACAACATCATCCAAAAGAACACATTCATTACAACACACAACATCACATAAATCATCAACACTACAGAAGACAAGCACTCAACATTAGCAATTAATACAGCACAGAAGGACTAACCATTGGATAAGCCAACAACATTAGGGAAATTAACACCTCCCATACACAAACCCACAGACCAGCATCCAACAACAGCAACACATACACCACAAAAGAACAAACCCACAGAAAAGCAAACAGCATCAGCCAAACACACACCACCAAATCACACACTTAAAGCAACAACATCCTCTACACCAAGACATTCATCTTAATCACAAAGTACACATACAGTGCAGGAAATGACACAACACACACCCAAATTCACAACCACACCTCACCATAGCACTGCAGACACCCACCCATCCGCACAATAGCACCCACCCACTATCACTGCAACTGTTCCTACACCCTCTACTTCCGCACAACTCCTACGCCCACCCCATCTAACCTTCCCACACCTTCCACAGCCACCCCTAGTACTCCCAAACCCTTGAAGAAAAGGTCAGTCGAACCCTCCTCCCAATTGGTAACCAGAGGTGCCTGGATTCCATCCTGTTCATCGAGGAACATATTCCCCTTTTGTAGAAGGTCTTTAGTGTGATAATGAGTCTGGAGGCAAGGATCCTATGTAGGAACATGGGGCCAGAGATTGGTCTGAGACAGTGTTTTATCTTTTTATCATTTATCGTTTGGATTTGTAATTCATTGAGAGAGAAATTTCATTTTGTAACAAATTACATTTTCTGACTAATTTGCATTTTCTTATGGTGTAGAACCATCTCAATATTCAAATATATATGTTTTATATATATTAATCAGTATGGTTCCATAATCATGTTATTCGATGTATAAGGTGCCCTCGGAGATTTAAGACTTTAAACTTTGTGCTATGTGCTTTAGGCCCCCTTACGTAATGACACATCCATTCTTACTTATTGAAACCCTTGGATTTTATTATCATGTATGGCAGGCATAATATCCACTTTTCCATAGTCAGACTGTTGTATCCATTGCAAGTGGTTTTGTGACACATGCAAGATCAGATGCATATGACATACTTACATTTATTTTGAAATATCATGGACTTTTAGGTGTCAATGAGAGTTTTCGTATTAGGTGTTAGCAAAAATAATCTAACTATTTTAAACTGGAATTACATTGGTAAAGGGTCAATATCTTTTACAAAGGACAGACATGTTGAGATTCCAGGAGAGGTGATGGAGAACATTTATTTTGCTCATTCTTCAAAAGGGGCCAGGATTTTGGAATATGGACAACAATATCTATCTTACAATGAACTGCACCCTTATATATGTGTTGCAAGGTGTTTCAGTTTTTTTCTGAGAGCTATTGTTAGAGCAAATGTAAGTTCAGGTGTACATCACATGCATTTGAAATTGTAGCAGTCTAACATATGTTGGTTTTCTTTAAGATTTGTTCTTATAATTTAGGAAGGTAATGTTGCCAGATACACTAGCTTTCCATCATGCAGAACCTTCCTTATTAAAAACAATGACACCACAAACATGGTTTTGAGTACTTCTGATATGTGCACAGTGCATCAGCATATACCTACACTACATTTAAATTGAGATTACTTTGGACATTACAGTTTTCTTCAGGACAGGCATATAATGATTGTGAGCATATTTTTACATGTTCTGGTGAAGATCTACCAAAAGAAAACACAGTACGTTTCATATCTTGACGAGCACATTAATATAGACTGCTCTTATTACTTACATTTATATGTACATACCTCCTATGATGGGGCTGACATGGTGGGTAATCATAGTGATTGATGGGAAGATATGCAGCACCTCCCAAAAACAGGTAATTGTGTCTAAAACAATAAGAAAGTTTTGTAGAGGTTGTTTATCCCCTTATATTAGGGGGACCTCGTCAGCTCAGATGTGGAGGTTGGAACGCAGACTGAAAACAATATTGTGAGGGTGGAGTTGTGGCTGTTATCCCTCCGTCTGCCGCTTTTAGGCTCTTCACTCTGTCAATGGAGAGCCTGCACCTGGCGGTGACGGTGGGGCCCTGATGGACTTGGTCAATCAAACCCCCAACGTATAGATCAGACAGTGGCACGATTCTGGCGATGGACGGAACGTCGATATTCGACGGCCCGTCAGCATACACCAAGATATAATTTGGGCCCTATTCTTTGTTCTGTTATATAAGACAAACCCCAATAAAAATAAATAAATAGCAGCACTCGGGAGAGAGAGCAAGAAAACACTCCCATCAAGTGAATACAGAAAAAGAAAAAAGTAGTTCTCTGCCTGCAAGCAACATCAGCACTCCAAGTGCACTGGGACAAGGATGCTCCTGGGCAGAACAAATTAAAAAATTGACAGGAAAGCCATGAAACCTAGAGCAGATAAACAACAAAGCTATTCCTTGATGAGTAAGGGCCTGACCTAAAAGCCCACTCTAAGGGGCTCATTACGATGGCGGGCGGAAGCACAACCGCCGTGCTGGCGGATGCAAAAACCACCAGTTACCGCCGGCACGCAGCAGTCCACACGCCCGCCCAATTACGATGCGAAAAGCAGGCCAAACACCGCCGGCAAGCCAGCAACACCGTCCGCCATCAAAGTGCGCCCGTTCACGTAGCGGCGCAGCACAACTGACACACACCGTCCGACGAAACACGTCCCGCCCGGCGCATAAATTACGATGCCGCAAACAAACGGCTCCCACGGCCAAGAGACACCGCACGTGAAAGAGAGGCGGTAACACGGACGCAGAGCACGGACAACGAAGAAGCGGCACCCGGGCATGAATCCAGCACTGCAGGCCCTTCCCATGCTTCTGCTGATGCACCACCAAGGACGCAACGTACCGCGGAGACGCAGGTAGGCACACACACAACAAGTGCACGCAAACAGCGCACACAGTGCAAGGGCGGAAAAAGCGGACAACCCCCCACCAGCGCGTGTACACTACACATCCACCATTGCATCCACATATGACACACAGGCCAAATCCTAACATCGCGGAACACATGTGTACACACCACCTGGGACTAGGAACCAACCACCCCGTCACGGCCACAAAGCGCCGATGACGCCGCCACACATGCGCACAACGCAGAGGCCAACCGCAGCGCCATGCATGCGTCGCACACAGACACAGGGACACAACCAAGCAGCACACACATCAGCCCCACCCCGAACGCACATGACACGTGACAGGCCTGCCACAGACATGTCCCCAACGCCCAATTCACGGACAACACCCAACGCCACACAACCGACGCACACATGTCAGTGAAGTCACGCAACAGCAGGACACACCCCAGTGTAACAAACATGGCGAAGCACACAGCGGCAGCAACACCAACTAGGAGAAGCAGGGCCCCTTCGGGAAGAGGAACGCCAGTACCACACTGAAAAACCCATACCACCCTGCACATATGAACAAGACACATGAAACGGAACACCAAAGAGCCCGGGGACCGACAACAGGTGGCCCAAGAATAACATCCACACACAAGGCCCAACGCAGAGCGGAAAGGCAGCCTGCCGCCCACACAAGGGAGAGCAGACAGCACTGAATGACCTTCCATTCCAACACCGAAACCACAGCCCTACGACAGAAGCCGGTGAATACAGCCATTGTCCAAGAATAGACCAACACAGGCATGCCGAGGAGACCGACCACAGGGCAGATAGCGCATATCACAGAAGCACACAACGGACGGGGAAGAAAGAAGAAAACACTCCCCCATGTCGGCCACATGCAAGTTAATTGGAAGGAGTCACACAGCACTGACCTTGAACTGTCTGAGAAGCATGTGGGAAGAGGGCCCGTGTCCTCCAAACAAGCCAACAGAACACAAGTCCTGTCTCCCCACGACTACACAGAGCTCACAGCAACCCCGGAGCGTGCACATTGCAGACTGCACACACAGCCGGAGCACGCCACCTCAACGAACCGCTGCGAAATGGCAACCGCAACACACCTACCCAACTACGCCGAACAGCTCAAGCTGTACAAAACCAACACGATACATACATTGGGATGCGATCTCCTGTCCCTGCTGAACGTAAGTTACCGACTGACTTACCGCATCACATTGTTCAGCTGCGTCATGCCCGTCTTCTACTGTCGGAGGTGTCCCTACCAGCATCCCGTCGAGATATGCCTCTCCAACCCGGCATGTCTGAAGGCGGACCTGCTACCACTACTCCTCCCTCTGGACGCACACGACAGGGCCTGCTCTGCCTATGGGGGCATGGCGTATGTGGCCAACATCGCACGCGCACTGAAATGGGACCACTGTGCCTCCACACGACGGATCATCGAGAACAGCTACATCGAATGTCACCCAGCATGCCCCATCATGGTCCTCCAAGGGACAACTTACGAACAACACCTTGACAGCCACCATCCGCTTCATTGGCTGGCAAACATGTACACCACCAATGACATGGAAGCCCTGCTGGACGGCATCGCATACCTGACAACCTGTAAATACGTCGGACCACAACGCAGGTTCCCCGAGTGACCTATGAAGTCCAACCCCGCACCCATGCTCAGCTTCCGCACGGACTGGCCAGTCACCACCACAACAGCCATACCAAACGACCGGCAACTGTAACCACACCATCAACGACATCGCCATGACATCGGATATGACCGGGACATGCACACTGTTCCCCATCACATCCAGGAACACCGCATGCATCGTGGGAGGCAGTGGCATGGGCTCTGTGTATCGCACCCACATGGACGGAACTGCACGAACAACCAGGACACGACATGGATCCAGCGCCCATGGACACACACACCGCTCAGTGGACATGAATAGGTCGCCTGGAGTCTGTGGGTGCTGCACCCCTCCCACCCCCGCCCGGGAATCCCATACCAGGACCTTTGCATGGACGACAAGTGCATACAACAACAACACGACCCCAGTGACTGTGACATGTCCAGTAACCACCACAGTGCAACAACAAGTGGCACGCCGCTGCATGCACGCAAGCACATGCCCTGATGTCATCTCACATGCACGCGTGCATGAGGAACAACCGCAGCAAACCTGTCACATGGAACTGAGATGGACTGTGCCCATGATGCCGAGCGGTCTGGTAGGCTACATGTATACCGTCTGTGTCAAAGTCCGCAGCTCCGCAGCTATACGTAAATGTACATTAGCACAGCCTTGGCCAAGCAGATGTCACTCTGAAGCCCACATCCCACATGCAACAGCCAATCACATGTAACCCCACACCCTATCCCATTTGCAATCATGCTCAGTATATCCTCAACATGTATTCCGCTGCCAGTAGTGTCCACTATACTGCATCACAGAGGACAGAAGACTCAATATAATGTTTGAAACCAAAACTGTCTCCGCTGACTCATTTCACAAGTACGAATGAGAGAGGATGAGAGTATGTGAAGTACACGGCAGTCGTGACATGACCATGTAGTCCACTGGTATTGGATGTCAACGCAAATGAGTAGCACTACTGTGGAAGACACACATGTGTCGTGTGAAGTCGTATGGACGCAGTGCTCAGGTGGGTGGGTGCGACGGGTAGATGCGCACATGCCAAGTTGGAGCACGCCGTGTTGGGAGGGGTCATGAACAGTACACCACCGCTTCCCTGGGCATTGTGAGAGGACACCTGTCGGGGGGAGTGAACACGTGTGTGCACAGCAGCCGGGCACACGTACAAAGCGGTACCAGGCGCACCTCAGCCCACCCTCTGTGGACAAGCTGGATCCTGTTGTGCGCCCGCCATGCCCCTTGACAAGGCACACACAGCCCCAGTCGACCAGGTGTAACCCCAACATAGTCAATCCGCACAGGCGATACAGGGCACGGGATGGCAGTGGAGCATGGTGTGTGAGAGGTCTCCTCGCGCTCCTCCTGGTCATATCACGCAGGCAATAGAACCTCAACGTCTAGCATGGCACAAGTCACATGGAAGTGTAGGGGGACGCACCACAGCACGAGCAGCACTGACGTCACGGGAGGTGGCTCGCACCATCCCATCCATTGCCCATCATACCAACCACGCCACATGCCATTGCGACTAAGTGCAAGCGCGTGCGCCACCACCCCCGAGCCCTCCCCAGAGAGGCCAAAGAGTGAATGTGTGGGCCATCAGCCACAGACGGACGCGGCCTGGCCGCAAGGGCAGCCACAGCCACTGGGTGTCGCAGGTGGCGGATCCGGAAGGCGAAGACTGTGATGCATAGTCCATGCAGGCCGGGTCTCCATTTGGGGCACCACGCAGGTGGACGGTGTCCCGCCACACATCATACCCTGGACCCACACATACACTCCTTGCCCTCTCTGGTGCGAGCTTGGGGCTGCCTGTGCAAGCGCTAGCCTCGCAGGTGAGCATGCATATTGGGGGCGAGGGGAGGACATGAGGGCTGGGGCGAAGATGACTGTATCACTGTCAGTTAGTACAAGGGATGACCCAGATGTGGAAAGGAAGAGACGTGTCCCGTGTGTACTGCAACTAGTCGCCAATCCAACTACCCCCATGTCCGGAATGTAAGCCCGCACCTAGGCCCGCCCATCCGCCACATCGAACATACCACCAGCACGACAACCTTCCCATTCGAAACACTGACTGGGGGTGGCGACCAGTGAACAATCATGTGTAGCCTACCCACGCGTACATGTGGGCCCTCCATGATCCATGTCACCTGCGGCAAAGACATGACATGCGCAATGAGGGAAGTGAGGAGAGCTGTCCGCCCCACGCGCAGAAGGTGCATCAGCTCCACAGACCCAGCAGCGAGTCCAGCAGGGGTCAAATGTGCAGGGGCAGCTGTGCCTGGTGTGAAGGCACATGCATATAGACAGCACATCGACCAATGTGTAGTCTGCCCACATCCACAGTCCATCATCATGCGGACATAGGAATTGAACACAGGGCAACACATCTTAGTTGGTTCACCCACCGTGACCAACAATGCGCAATCATCGACGTACCCGCCCTGTGCATGGCCCCCCACCCAACGGAGGCACATCCAGTGCCACCATCCCACACACACAAGCCTTCCACGGAACATGCTGTGTCCAATGCTCAGTACAGAGTCAGCGCCCATCTGGTGGATCCTGAACAGGAGACACATGCACACACATGCCAGCTCCCACTATGTACGTCTGCCACCTGGCACGTGCAATGTAACCTCTCACCTGTGACGTGTGACTGCAAGCACACAGCCGTCTTGGCATGGGGCTGTCAATGTGGACACCAGTCAATGTTTCGGGAGCTGTGATCCGTACAGTGCTGTACATAGGGTGCAGTGCTGACACCTACTACTGTCTCATATCCCCTCGTGCCACAGGTCCCACTTGTATTGGCCGCTCAGCCCGTGCCCACATCGTCGTCGTCGTGTGCCATACTCATCCAGCCTCGGAAGCAGTTCCATGCTCAGCAGACACTCATGTTGCCGTGGCGTTGCCGCTTGACGAATATGCAGTCAGTCCCCATCAGCACGCCCCGCAAGTCATTGGGGCCTAGATCCCCATGTGCATGCACATGGCAGTGGTATGTCTCACTTGCCATTGCCATTGTTGGGAGACCTGTGTAAGTGTATTGTGGCCGTGCCGTCCCAGCTTGACAGCTGGGCTGTGGCTCATGTGCTTGCTCAGTCATGTCAGTGATGTGTATGCGAAATTGCTATGTGCCGTGTTGCTTTGACATGTGTCCTCTGCCATTTAACCCAGGCGGAGACCGAACATTGACCGCCCATACCAATTGCTGGCGGACATGGAGGATACTGAGGTCATAAGGAAGTTTCGGCTGGACAGGCCAACCCTGCATCGACTGTGTGCCATGTTAGAGCCCCATCTCCGTCCCCGCAGGGTGTATCCGACTGCTGTCACCCCCACGGCTAAGGTGATGGCCGCCATGCATTTCTTCGCCACTGGGTCATTCCAGCACACAGTGGGCAGTGGAGGAGGGATGTCCCAGCCCATGTTCAGCAAGGTGCTGAGGGATGTACTGGCAGCCATGATGCTGTACCGGAACAGGTACATCAGATTCCCCAGGGCTCGTGAATTGGCGGCAGTGAAGGGTGCATTCTATGCCCTTGGCAGAATCCCACACGTCGTGGGAGCCATTGACTGCACACATGTCGGCCTTGTTCCACCACAGGCCACTGAGCACCTGTACCGCAACAGGAAGCACACGCACTCCCTGAATGTGCAAGTGGTGTGCCTTGTGGACATGGTGATCACCCACGTGTGTACAAAGTTCCCAGGCTCGGCCCATGACGCACACATAATGCGCAACAGCATCTTGCCACGACTGATGTCCAATCTGCAACAGGATCGTGGCTGTATTGTCAGTGAGTATGTGGAGTGGTGTAGCATGCTGGCTGTGCGATGCTGTCCCCTGTCCAGTTGGATTAGCAACGGTTCTCTGTGTCCCTCACACCCAGGTGACTCTGCGTATCCGAATGGGGCATGGCTGCTCAGTCCATTGAGGAATCCTCGCACACCAGCAGACGATCGATACAATGAGGCACATGGGAGGACCAGACGTGTGGTCGAGCGTACCTTTGGCCTCCTCAAGTCCAGGTTCAGGTGCCTGGACCGCACCGAGGGTGCACTGGCGTACTCCCCACAGAAGGTGTGCCAGATAGTGGTGGCGTGCTGCATGCTGCACAATCTGGCCATTCGGAAGCAGATCCCCCTCATTGTGGATGACGGAGATCAACCAGGGCCCCAGCCCGCAGACCAGGACAGCTCGAGTGAGGTGGACAGCGGAGAGGAGGAAGCTGGGAATGTGCGCCAGCAGCTCATCGCCCGCTACTTCACTTGACGGTGAGTGTCCATGTACGATGGATGATGTGTCTGTATCTGTGCAGGTGTGTGTGTGCTGTGTCAGGGTGGCCGTATGTTCACTGCGTGCAGTGTGTCAACGCTCCATGGCCAGGGTAGTATGCCACTGTTGGTGACTGTGGCATTGTGCCCTATTGCTCTGTGCGATGTGTGTACATTGCTTGTAGTTGTTGACATGTACTGTGTGATGGGTGTGTGACACACTCATTGAATGTGCTCCTGTTCTGTCTCCCACCCCTAGGTCCCTACAGGCCCTCCGGATTCCATTGCCATGCCACGCATCAGGTGCCTTTCCGCCCAAGGTGGCCGTTGTATTCCGTACAAATAAAACACAGGGCACAAACAGCAGTTAGTGAAAAAGGTGCATTTATTACAAACTGTGACATGTGATTGTGTGTAAGGTGATGACAAAAGTGGTGCGTGCAGTGACAATGAGCTGTCGGTCATGGCTGCGTGAAGCTCAGGGTGTACCCACTGGTTCTATGTCCATAGTCCAACACACACATGCCATCCAGATGGCTGTGTGGAGTGGGATCGTAGAGCAAGTCAATGCAGTGGCTGGTCAAGGAAGGCTGGCGGAAGGCTGGCTGGCTGCCTCACTTGCGACTGGAGCGTGCGAAGTCCTCCCGGGAGATCTGTTTCCTCTTCGGACGGCCTCTTCCACGTTTGGGAGGGGGTGTGTGGTGGCGACCTGCTGGTGGTGGGTGAGGTGTGCTCACTGGCTGTGGACGCAGGGGAAGTGGACACTGCTGCCCGACCCTGCGCCCTAGCAGGTGGTGGCGGAGGTGGTGTTGCTGGCCTTGCCTGTGACCCCACCGCCACCACCAGCTGGCCCATGAGGTCCACGAGTTGGTCCATACGGGACACGAATTGGCCCATATGGGCGTCCATGGACCTCAGCACCCCCAGCACCTCCCGCGTGTCTGTAGCAGACCTGGCCCATTGTCCTTGGGCCTCTTCATAGGCCCCAAGGACTCTGGCCATTTGAGGCAGGGCATGGCTCCCAGGGGAGGCTGGCGTTTCCCTGACCCTGCTCCTCCTACCAGTCCTGCTGCCACCGGCCTGCCCACTAGCCACATTGCACACCACGGTCCTCGCTGTGGCTCCCAGGGTGGATCCAGTCGGCCGGGCCACCACCTGCGCTGGGGCTGGTGCCAGCGAAGACGTGGTGGTGGTGGTGGCGGTGGTGGTCGGTGCGGCGATGGTGGCGGTTGCGGCAGTGGTAGTGGCCGCAATGACCGTGGATGTGGCCGCAACGACAGTGGCAGCAGGGGGCTGGGACTGTTCAGCATCCCTGGATGATGGGTTGGTGGGTAGGAGGGGTCCTGGGAGCGGCTGGGCCCTGCCACGCCAGATGGGCCAGCTTGGTGGTCCGTGTCCGAAGAGGAGGACAGATCCTCCAGATCCGTGTGTCCTCGTTGGGGGCTTGTGGGCTGGCTGTGCTGGCTGCTGTCTCCATCCCCAGCATCCGGCAGTTCGTCACCTGTGGAGAGAATGAGATTTGTTATTGTGTTGCACCTGGCGAAGTATGTATTTGTCGTCTGACATTGGCAGTTCGTGCAATCTCGTACATGGGTTTCCCGGAGGCGAGTGTGTGGCTGTGGCATCTGTAGTTGTGTGTGCTAGGCAATGGGACTGTGTGCTGTGCACATGTGGAATGGGACGGATTGGCCATGCCGATGGGTGTGTTGCTGTGCCCCTACTCATTGTGACTCTGGTGTATGCGGGCTCCTGGCCCATCCTGGGTCTGGTTTGTACTTTGCTTTTGGGGTTCACATGGAACGCTTAGGAACGCATATGGCAACATGGGGGCCATGCCCCAGATTCGCATTTGGGAGGGGATATGCTTTTGGGGTTCAAATGGAACGCTTAGGAACGCATATGGCAACATGGGGGCCATGCCCCAGATTCGCATTTGGGAGGGGATATGCTTTTGGGGTTCAAATGGAACGCTTAGGAACGCATATGGCAACATGGGGGCCATGCCCCAGATTCGCATTTGGGAGGGGATATGCTTTTGGGGTTCAAATGGAACGCTTAGGAACGCATATGGCAACATGGGGGCCATGCCCCAGATTCGCATTTGGGAGGGGATATGCTTTTGGGGTACATGCTGAGAGCCATGGGTGCCGAACGTGACATGTGTTGTGGCAGCATGACAGTGCATGGTTTGAGGTGTGTGCATGCTTGACATGGCCTGCATATTTGCTGGCTGTTGTGATTACTGGACATGGCATTGGACGCATCGTTATGAGTGAGTGATAGTTGTGTGCCAGCCAACGTATTGCAGTTGTCCCATCTCCTTGGTGTGCGTGCTGCCCTGTGCCATGTGCATCACTGCAGTGCTCGGGGGGTGTGGCCCATGTTGTGTGTTGTTGCTCACAGTGTGTCGTGCGCTTAATTGACTTCTGGCACATGGTTGGTCATGGGCATGTGTCTTAGCGTGACTGCTGTATGTGTGGCAGCTGTGCGGATGACATGCCTTTCATGAGACTGGGGCTGACGGATGGGATGGATGGTATGTTGTATGTGCATGGTGTGTCTGTGAATTTGATGGGTTCAGTGGTGTTCGTGTGCATTTCTGTTGTTCCGCTCTGTTGCGTCTAGTGTTGTTTGTCTTACATAGGCGTAGTTGTGGGGTGTGTGGTTGACAGGCAGTAGGGGCTACATGGACAGGACTTCAATGGTGTTTCGGTTGTGTGTGATGAGTTGCACAGTGGCTGCCGTGTGGGACTATATTCAGTGTGGCTTGTGCATGCAGACGTGGCTCCTTGGGTGTTGCTATGTCTGTGATGGGTCATGTGGGGTGTGAGTCTGTTGTTCATGTCCGTGTGCACATTGTTCACTTGTTCGTGACGGTGGGCGGTGCTGCGTGTTCGTCTGCTACGTGACATGTCCCATGTGTTGGTCGTGTCATGGTCCTCATGCCTCCAGTAATCCAGCCCTGTCCAGTTTCCCACCTGCAAGTTGTTCGTGCGTGCACTGTACTGGATGCCACATGGCTCTAAGCGGGGGTGCTCCATGTTGCAGGTCTGTGGGGGTGGGGGGTGTTGTGGGTCGTGGAGGTGGCTGGACACCCACTGACACCGATTGCTGTGGACCGTGATGTCTGCCTTTCGGCTGTTGTTGTGCACTGCGGTGGCTGACACGTGGCTGTGGGGTGTGGGGGATGCTCCTCCTTGCTGTGCTGTGGGACTGGGGCCTGGTGTGTGTTGTACTTGGGCTGTCCACCCTCCCACCCACTGCACTTTGTGTTCCTGCCACTTACCTGTTACTTGTCGGTTAGTGCAGCTGTGGCGGACACATGGGTGTGGTGGGTGCTCGTTGTGGCGCTTCTGGCATATTTGGGGACCTGTTGGTGGTTACGTGGCTGGCTGAGTGTACACATGTCCCCACGCATCTTACAGTTGTTCGGTTTGGGCTGTGTGTGGTAGTGTCTGTTGCATGTGTGTGTGATGTGTTGTGTATTGTGTGCTGGACATGGGGGTGTTTGTCCCTGGGAGCTGTGGCATGGTAATTGCGCATGTGAGTACATAGCGGTGTGCTGGTATACATTAGTTTGTACTTACCAGCCTCCACTCCCCCTGCTAATCCGGCGAGGATCTCCGGATGGATTATGACTCGCACCTTCTCCTCCCACGCTTTGAAGGTCTTAAAGAGCGCGGGATTCCCTCCGCCAGTGACGGCAGCCAGCTCTCTGTTTTTGCCCTCCTTCTTCTTGACCAGGCTCTTGACGTCATTCCAACGTTTGTTAATCTCGACTCTGTTCCTGGGCAGGGTCCCGACTGCATTGACCTGGTCTACGATCCGGTTCCACATTCTGTTTCTGGTGGCTAGTGGTGTGTGCTGGACCATGTTCCCATAGATTTGTGGGTACACCTTGATGATCTCGTCGACCATGACCGTCAGCTCCATGGGCGTGAACTTGGGCATCCTTTGTGGTGCCATGGTGTTTGTGGTGCTGGTGCGGTGTGTGTTGTGTAATGTGCAGGGGGTTTGTGGTGCCGGTGTTTGGTGGTGGTGGTGGTGGTGGTGGTTGTGATGTGTGCGTTTCTGTGGTGTGCTGCTGTCCTTGCTGTGTCACTGTGTCCTCTCCTCTCCTCTCTGGTTTGCAATGTAGCAAGGGGTTGTGGTCTGTGGGAGTGCTGCTTTTGTACTCACCTATGTGGGTGTGTCCTCATGGTCTGTTGTTTTCAGGTGTGTTGTGTCTGGGGTTCTGGCCTTTGTATTTTTTGTTCGTCCGGGGGTGTTTTCGGGATGTGTACTGTGCTTGTGTATTTGTGCGTGCCTTGCTGTGTGGACTTGTTGGCCATGTTGTGTGCTATTGGTTTTGTGTGCGGATGGTTTCTGTGCAGGTACGTTGGCGCCATGGCTTCTGCCGTGTCGATTCTCATCGGCGTTGTTTGCGCTGGCGGGCGGTATATTTGTTGTTTTTCCGCGCTCATGGCGGTGCGATCGTAATTTCACGTGCGGTGTGTCGGCCGTGTGGGCGGGCGGTTTTGTGTTGTCGTGCGTGTTTCCGTCCGTGGCGGGCGGTTTGACTCCGACTCGGACGATGGCGGGCGGTAATTTGTGTGATTTTTCCGCCGATGGCGGTTTTCGGTTTGTGTAATCGTAATGGCGTGGTCGGTGTTCAGGCGGTGTGTGCGGGCGGATTTTTGCCGCTTCCATGCCTGGCGGAATTATTTACGCCGGGTATCGTAATGGGCCCCTAAGTATATTGGAAATCATTGCAGGGCTATTTACAAATGTAACTTAAACTTGTGAGTAGTTTACAGGTGTAAATGTACTCTTACGAGTAACTGCTACTTTTGGCTGTTCACCATTTACGATTGCAAAGCTACTCAAAAATGCACACTTTCGCGCCTCCACCCTCTCAAATGGGAGGTGGAGCCATATTTACGAGGGTAAGTTGCTACTGCCCAAAAAGGAGCAGTAGAAAGTCCAGCACCACACATGGGCAGCCACTGATACTGGAACACCCTCCCATGGAGAATAATGGACACAGGGACTTAAACTAGACCCCTTTAAAAAAATAATGACAAATTAAAGAAAATATTTAAAATATTATAAATAAATGTAATGAAATGTTAATACAATTATCTAAAAATATATCATATGTATACTTTAAATGTAAAATATTTGAATAGCCTTTTTTGGATTTAACAATTAATGTAATATTAATGTGTATCAAAATAAAATTACTTTACATTTATTTCATTCTATACATCACTTCCAAAAATTATTAATACTTACAAATAGATTTTTTTTAAATTTAGGTGGGATTTGTTTCTAAATTAAACTTCAGAAAATGAATTGTCATCTAATTTAATATATTTAATTTAATTTAAAATTAAGTTAATAGTGCTGTATTTTGTTCTACATATAAAATAAATATATAAAATTAACTTACATTAATATTTAAGATAAAAATATTTTTACTAACTCTTTCAAGGTTAATAAACTTGTTTAATGTTCACTATACTTTAACATGGGAAAACCCTGCTGTACCATAAACTTAATGTTCAACTAAATATTTAATATTTTAATAATTTAAAGATAATAAATTAAATGGAAATTATTTTTCTGAAGCTTACATTAAAAATAAATCCTTTACTATTTATTAATAACTATTAAGTGATATATAGTGTTAATTAGAAGTAATTTAATGATATTTCAATAACAATGTTATACTATTTTTTAAATTCAAAAGGGATATTACACTTTTTTATTAAATAATAAATATGCTTAATTTTAAAATATTTTTTACATTTAATTTAATGTATTTATAAATAATTTAAATAATTTAACATTATTTTCTATGGAGTTTGATTTTAAGTCCCTACTGCCATTGATTTCAATGGGAGGGTGTTGCAGTACCAGAGTTGGCCATGTGTGATGCCAGGAGTACATTTATTACTGTTTTAGGTTCTTTTCAGCTGCAGCAACTTTAGCAGTGCAGTTTGTGAGTTGTAATGGGCTTACTCTTTTGTGGGTGGGTGCACGTCACTCCTTAAACCCCTCTCTAACCCTCCCTAAACCCCTCCTTACTCCTTCCTTAACCTCTCCCTTTTATTCATCAGTATGACCCATTTTCTAGCCACACCCCTTGTCCCTCTCACATTTATAATGAAAAAATTATACTTACTGGGTGGAGACACCCTAGTCGAGGTGTACATCTCCGCACAGAAAATTATAGGAGAGGCAGGGGTTTAACATGTGCTCGTAGGTTTAAGAATAGCATTTTGTAGTAAGTTAGTAATACTATTGTAGTACAACCAAACATACTACAATATTCATTGTGTAAATAGGCCTCTAGCTCTTGCCCTCAGGCATCTAAGACCTAAAAAGGATAGCAATTATTCCAAAAGACACATGAAATATTTGTAATACAATATAAACACTAGCCACACTTTCTTTATATTTGTCGCTAGGTTTTCTAATTCTGTAGTCAACTTAATTTTGCTTGTTGCTAACAGCTAAAACTACAAGAAGCGTATGTTATGTGGACATCAAGAGATTACTGGCATTATCACTCAATTGAGTTGTAACAGTTAGCCTTCACAAAATAAAAACACCACCTTATAATTGGCTACTAACTCTTTTAGTTACAATTTTCTCACTAATAAGGAGTGTCTTCTGCAGAGTGGCCTTGATCAGAACCTGCATGCTTCCTGATAAAATATTTAATTGGAAGTAAAATATTCAATAATGTTCTCCAGTGGCCACTCCTCTACCATAGTTGCAATAGGAGTATTGCACAGTACAATGTCCAGGGAATTTTAGATTTTTCGAAAGGGACAATAGTAAATGTTTGCCAATCACCCATAGCCAGTTTTGAAATTAAGATTGATTTAAATGATTTCGGCCTAGGAAAGCTAAGGGGTATTGTGTGGCAATCCTAATATTTTTTAATGCAGGCCTTTTTATTGTTCAGGAGTCAACTGTGCACTAAAGTGATGAGCTTCTCATTTGTTAGAAAAGTATATTCTTTAAGTGATTACCACCTTTCAATTAGTTTATTATCTCTGATTTGCTTAATTAAATTGAAAATTTGAGGCAAAAGCCAACACTTTTCGTCATCTGGATGAGATAGTCCACCTCATTTCAAAAGCTATTTAAAAGCTGTGCTAGCAATCCGTGAACAATTTGAATCTCAGACAAAATGAATGTTTGCTGAGCTAAGCTTGGCAAATGTTTTTGCAATTAAAACTGAAAATTTCAATAATTCAATTGAATGAATTCAGTAATATGGATTTATTTATTGTTTCATCCTTGCTTTTATTGGATTCTTTACTAAAAAGCAGAGGTGGAATTGTGTGCAAACTTTGTTGATTAGTTATCCATAGCTAATATCGATTAAGTACTATATGTTGGTTAATTCATTATGCTCTATGTGTTTTCTTTAAACAGCTGGATATTTCTGACATGGTAAATCTAAATTAAATTTAAAGAAACAGAGGGCCCTATTACGATGTCGGTCGGACGGCCGTCTGACCGACACAGTAGAGTGATGGAATACGCCCAATTATTAGTCGGCGGTTCCATCTTCAGTATTAGGAAGCGACTGCCCTATGACATCCATTTTTCTATTGCAGATTGTGCGGCATCCGGAAAAGGGCCGCAGCACAAGCTGCAATAGAAAAATGGATGTTTTCAAACATCCATGCACCGTGTGGCAGGCACCATGAGATGCCTGCCACATGGTGCAGGGATATTTTGGGGGCACCACAGGTGCCCCACAGGCCCTATAGCGGAGGACCAGGGGGGAAGGAGGCCATGCTAGGGGCCCCCAAAATCACTTTCTGCCTGCCTTTTCATTGCGGTCGGACCGCCATGGAAGGGCAGGCGGAAAGTGACATTGTAATTCTGACGGCGGAGCCGAGGCTGTCTCCGCTGCATTTTGGGATTACAATTTCACCCGCCCCCAAAGTGGAGCAGAATTCCCCCACAGGTTTACCTCAGACAGCCAGTATCATAATACGGCGGTCAGATGGAAACCAATGATGTCGGGCGGGAAGCCTCCGACGAGCTGTCAGATGGCTTTCCACCCAACTTCATAATGAAGGCCGGAGTTATTTTTTACTAAAATGCTACAGTTCAGATTCACACCACATGAAATGATTAAGCATGTAGTGAAATGAGGAATTAAGTTTGTGCTGCTAAAAACCATAATTTCCTTGCTTTGGTAACGCAATAGTATCATTGTATTGTTGTGCCCTGTTGGCCGCACCTGCATTAATGGGCTAATTCTTTGGGTTAGGAAATGTGCTGCAGAAATGATGGGTTGGAAACATAAAGCATTGCACATCACAATGTGCTTCTCTGTTGCACATAATCAGCTGCTCCTTTTTGCACATTTTCATGTGCTCCGCTAATGTACATCACTTATTTTCCTGAACTTTTCTTAGTGCAGCATGTGTGTGGTGGTGTATACATTTTCGGTCTGTATGCATCAATGCTTGAATGCTTATTGGAGTTTGTGTAATGGTTGTTTGTAAGTGCTCACCTGTGTACATGTTGGCTTGCCCTTTATGTAAATGTATGCATATGATGAGTGACTTATGTGTACGTCACTTTACAAATGTCAACCCTATTGGCTTTGTCAAAGCTTGTTTAAGTTTAGCAGTAGTGCATTCTCTTTTAAATTCAACAGTTATTGGTGATGTGAAGACTATAGCTACAATGGCACACATGCTCAGTTCATTCCAACATTTGATCTCCTTTGACATTTAGTCCCACTGTGATGTCTATTATTTATGTCCATTTCTAGAACCTAGCTTTTGTTTATCATAATAGATAATAATAACCAGGTTTACAAATGTGATGTGAGGTTTTCGGTATATTTTCCAACTAATCAATTTTACCATCAGGTTGGTTCTCTTCTATGAAAAATTGTAAATGTTTAATTAATTACAAGGACACTGATTTATGCTCATACAATTCAACTGAAAATCTTCCTTTCTGATTTTTCCATTTCTGAATTTAATTTTCAAGATGTTTATAATGCTAACATTACACATTTTGGGGAGAGATCAGATCACAGTCTCAGTAAATATTCAAAAGATTTAAGTTGTCACCAATACTGTCTAATTATTGGAAATTAATCTATGTGGAAAGGTTATAGTGCTGTGAATAGGAGTATGTATATCTCTTCTAATGTGGAAAGTGAACTCAATCAACAAGGTAAGCCACATACCTTTATTAAATGTGTCATGATGAGTATCTAATTCTGCCTACCATTTAAAGTTTTTCTTTTTAGAACGGCAGTCTATTTCGGGATCAGAATGAATGCTGACATCACTACCCCAAATACAAACATTATTTTTAAAAATAGAGAAATGCTCTAAGATTCAGTTGGAAATTTCCATAAAAATACATTCATCAATGTAATTTGATTGAATGTTTTGATTGTTTAATGTACGGATAAAAATGATACACTGGCTCATGCTGTCAATTTCAGTCATGTCAGCTCGGAAAGGTAATGAATTTTGAACTAAAACCAAGAGGTTTTTCCAATTGTCCTCCTGGTCACCATCAACCCTTCTATTGAAGAAGTCTATTCAACTCGGTTACAGAATTCCCACCAACCATTAAAATGTAGCTTTGTTATTTAGGTCACTCCTTGCTTCTATTCACCGCCACTTGAAGATCTTTGATTTCCATCTTTTGGTAAGGCAATGTTCTACCCCCCCCTTCTGCTCTGCCCTGTTTACCCCTTCCCCGCTCCCCCCCCCACCCCTTCACTATCTTTAACAGTACTGGATAAATGTATTCTCCTTATCAAGGGGGTTTCGAACTATTACAGCTTGTAGTGATGTTGGTATGAGGGAGCACATCTCATGTCTGCCCCCTCCTTTTTAGGTCTTGCCTAGGCAGCGCGCATGCGCTGTCTCTCCGAGACATCCAGTAATCCGTATGGCGAGAGTAATCCCGCCTGCTGCTTGCCTGCTTCTTGCAATTGGGTGAGTCTGATTTCCGACCTCCCTATTGGTTGCTGCTCCGATTCGTCACTTCCGTTTTTATCGGAAGCAGCACCGACCAACTACAGTTGTATAGCGCTGTAGGGCTTTCTCAGTTTAGTTTAGGGACTAATTGTTTTTTATGCGCCCACTCCACTCCAACAACACCCCACCCTCATTCCAAACAAATTACAAGTTCTCCTTGCGGTTATGAAATTTACCCGCGGCGTGCTTTCTTCCCTCCTTTACCGCCCGCACCCTGAACCAAAGGGTTCCAGGGATGTAGGCAACTGACGGGCGCGAGGCGCAGTATGAACGGGCATTTTCATTTGCCTTAGCTTTGCGCGTTACTTCTAGGAAGCTACATCGGCATCATGGATTTAATGCCGATCGTCACGTATGGCTCCTAATCTCAGCCTGGCTGCCAGCGTCATGAACTTTGTGGTGGGTGGCTGCCGCTTGCCCTTTCTTCCCCATAGCCCCCCAGCCCAGGCGCGCAACGCCCATTGGCTCCCCCCCCGTCCTGTGTGTCAGCCCGGATGAGGCAGCTTCCCGGGCACACACACAGCCGCACTGTTATAATGACAAGTTGTCCTTTCCCTTTAAGGACAACTTGTCTGTCACAAGCGCTTTCCCCGAGCGCTGTTTACCTTTGTCTTTCACTCTGCACTCTGGCGTTCTCATTCAAGCTGCCTTAACTGTACAATCGGCAGTTTGGATGACAGCACCAGAGGCAGCGGTTGTGGGTCGCTGTTTGTCCCACGCAACTCTTCAAATAAAGTTTACTTGAAATCTACCTACCATCTGCTGCAGCCTACTTCCACATTTGGCGACGAGGATGGGACTCCTCACAGCACCACAGGTGTTTCACCGTTCAAGATGTTACGAAATAGATTTGCTGCTTCTCAGTTATGTCCAAATTGGGTGAAAGAACTAACTTCTTCCACTTGCAATTTCAAGGGCAATTGGGAAGGTGTTAGAGAAAATGTCAAACTTAAGCAATTAGCCACTTCAACTTATCATAAGAATGCCAAAAACACTAAAGACATACTATTTTGTGTTGGTGATTGGGTTCTAATTAAAAAACCCAATAGAATTAGGAAAGGTGAATCCAAATTTACTCTTCCAGTGAAAGTTGTTAAAGTTTCAAAGAGTGCTATTTTATTAAATGGCAGAGGGTGGTGGAGTAGAAGAAGTCTTGTTAAAATTACTAATGAACAAGCTATCAAAATTGTTTCTGCGAAAAACGAGGTATTTGTATTTCTGATATTGATTCTGTGCAATTTTACTTTGAAAAGCCTATTCCTTCCTCTGTAGTTTCTGATTCTCCATCACAGGACAGCGTCAATACCAATGTCCCTTTTGAGGTTCCTACATCAGTTTCATCTATCCCTGGTTCAAGTCATCAGGTTTCATCAGAGGAGTCATCATCTGCATCTCCGATTCCTGCATTAAGTGACTTGGATTTTTCTAATGCTTGTGGTTCTTCTCATAATTGCTTGGTTTCTGGTACTTCACACAGGTCACCACGTAATGTTTCTGTACCTCAAAGATTTAAAGATTTTTATTTGATGTAATATTTCATTTCTTTACTTTTCTTACGCCAACTGGTATGGGCACTTTGTTGCTCCTATTATGTTTTGCTTCCACCCACTGTTATGTATTGCACCTTTTCTTCTTGTTCAAAAAAAAGGGGGTGATGTTATAATGACAAGTTGTCCTTTCCCTTTAAGGACAACTTGTCTGTCACGAGCAGCTTTCCCGAGCGCTGTTTACCTTTGTCTTTCACTCTGCACTCTGGCGTTCTCATTCAAGCTGCCTTAACTGTACAATCGGCAGTTTGGATGACAGCACCAGAGGCAGCGGTTGTGGGTCGCTGTTTGTCCCACGCAACTCTTCAAATAAAGTTTACTTGAAATCTACCTACCGTCTGCTGCAGCCTACTTCCACACGCACCCGAGTACTTCACAGGTCTTTAAAAGACTATTTGCGTGTTAACGAGGCTTTGTTGTTTTTCCACCCCTTCTTGAGCCCCTGCATCGCCACTGACTATCGCTGGAAGAATTAGCCCCCGAAATTTTTAGTAGCCCCCGAAATGTGGCTCTAGTTGCGCCTCTGCCCCAGCCCCCCCAGTCATTGCCTCTACCGCAGGGGAGACCAGGCCCGTACAACCAATGGACACTCTGCAGCAGCAGGGCCCTCGGCAGTACTCCGTGCTCGCAGCCTCCTGCCTGCCCCGGCCAGGTGCACTTTAAAGAGCCGGGGGGGGGGGGGGCACGGCCGGAGCACACTGGGGCCCTCAGCATTAACAGCCACGTAACTGGTTCCAGATTTTGACCATTTACTTTACGGACGTATGTAATCTAATGCCGATCGTCACTTATGGCTCCTAATCTCAGCCTGGCTGCCAGCGTCATGAACTTTGTGGTGGGCGGCTGCCGCTTGCCCTTTCTTCCCCATAGCCCCCCAGCCCAGGCGCGCAACGCCCATTGCCCCCCTCCCGTTGTGTGTGGCAGCCCGGGATGAGACACAGCTTCCCGGGCACACACAGCCGCACCCGAGAACTACAATACCCAGAATGCATTAGGTTAACATCCGACACCGAAGACCCTCGCACAGTATTTTGCTAATCTTGCTTACATACAGGGCATGTGCAGGTAAGATACACTCGCCACCGTTCTTCCTGCACTCCCTCCTCAGGCAATGCTCGGTGTACAGTAGCTTTGCCCACCAAGGACGCAATACACAGCACAGCAGCATATAGAGAACTGCAGCATATTGTGCATACAGAAGAGTGCGGTTTTTCTAACAAGTACTAACTGTTCAAAACGTCAGCCCAACCTGTGCTAGAAGGCACATTAACCCTCCAGGCTATTTTACAATAAGCCAAAACTACATCCTTAATCTTGAAGAGTAGCGGCCACGTGCCTTTGTTTTCTTTGGTGTGTGCATCTCGTGCAGGTTTTTTTGTTAATTACTCACTCCACTGCAAACCCAAAAATATAAATAACAACTTTATACTTTATAACAGCATTAGCTTTAACTTTTACAAACGCGAGACCTATTGCATTGCAAATGCTTGTTTTATCTTGGAATTCTGAGGCCTGCAGTTTGCTAAAAAGATTTAAGGTGCATTCTCTAACATGGTATGCTTTTGCCCACTCAGTGACGCTCAATCTACTTTGGTTGTAAGTGTTCATTGATGTTCACCAAAATAATAATAATGCCCTCATTGTAAAATAGCAGCATTTTGCTATTGACGGGTCACTTTTGCAAATTTGTGGTTGTGTACATCATCCTCTCCAGTTCATCTTGTCAGCCACCTAGAGGTGCACTGGTATAAATAAAACATCTAATTACTGTAGACTTATGTCTCTTTTACCCTTTCACTGTTGGGGTGTGTGCACACCTCTGTGTACGAGCTTTTGAAAAAAAAAACAATCGACATGATTTTGTTTAAAAATATGTACCATATGTATTTGGCAATACCAAATATGTGTGGGTTTTGTTAGTAAATGTAGTCTGAAAAATCAATTATGTATATTAGTGAAGATGATGAAGTTGTGACAGAATCACTGCTTATGGTTCACTGTTCATTTGATGATGAATAGCAAACTCAAGACTATATGGAAAGTATAAAAACTAAATATTCCTTAATTCTGTATGGCTTGAGGAATATGCTTGTGCTAGTTATTTCTAATGTGCCCTGAATGGTGACTGATAGAGCACGCTGAACATCACATTTGTCCCATTTTTAGAATTTGTTTTAAGTAATCTGACTTTTAGCCACAGATATCACACCTGGTCTGTATGGAAACATCCACTACAATATATTTTTTGCATCTACACATACAAAGGTTTCTATTGCTGGTCCCAGACTTCCTCATCCTGATTTTCTGGCTAGGCGTTTGAGCTGAACATGATGTTTGTCAGATATTTGCTTTTTCTTTCTCTAAAACAAGGTAAATCCATCCTGTTTCCCTCCTAAAAGAATATTTCTCTGCCAACACTTGACCCATGCTCCCTCCTGACAGTCTCCCACTGGCTATCCTGAGTGTGGAATATGAGACTTGCATGTGTTTTCTATGTGTTCAGGGAGCCCACAGTCAATAAAATGGGTGCAGTTCACTTTGGAAATTAGAAAACAACTGCAGGAAAAATGCTGGTTTCAACTACCTGTCATTTGGTCTCACCCAAGGGCTTTATGGAAACTTACCACAACCATATATTTCCAATAACTATACATCATAAAGTTTATATATCGCTGAGTTAGCTGGCTGGAGACAATGAGGTGAACAAATGTTTATCAGATTTTCAGCATTTTTCCACCATGAAATGGTAATTTCTTTCACTGTTCCTCACGCATCTATTTATCCCTGTCAAGACTTCACACAATTTTTTTTCCGCTAGGTCCTCTGAGTGCTGTGTTGGGTTATTAGACTTGTGTGGGTTTTTCCTGGGTATGATGAGGGATCCATACTGAAGATACCAAGGAATGTATTTTGATGGAAAGAAACTCAATGGGGGATGTCTGCAGTCTTTAGGCCAAGGGTTGGCTGGCACCCAGGGGAACCTGCCAAACATACGTTTCTGAAAACTAGAGACACCGTGGAATTCAAGGTGTTGAGAGTTGCATAAATTCCAAAACGTTTTATACAAGAATCCCCATCAAATACAATTGTTTTTCACTTTTCTGTGACATACAACTCTATACCTTCAGGGAAAGGGCAAGGTCCTGCCTTCCAACATTCCCACACTTTTCCTGATAAACACAGTATGTGAGCTTGCCTGTTGTACAGGACAGCAATAGGCCAAAATTGTGACCCTGTGAAGACCCCATTCACACTATATTGACTTCACAATTACTGATTTGGCCTGTTCCTGCCAGTAATACTAGGCCTATCAACACCTGTAAGGTACTGTTTTAATTGGTAGAAGTGTGGGAACACATGGTGATTGGAGGTTTGCTCTTCCTCACAAATTCTGGACCCTTCCATCATAGAAAAATGAGGACATTCAGTTTTGTTAACCAATGTTTAACCTATGCAGGGAAGTGTGGGTAAGTAAAAGTGGTAGCAAGCTTTACCCCTAGTATCTCTAGGGGCATATTTACAAGGAAATGGTGCAGCACGGTGCTGCAGCAAATTTTGCAGTGCTGCGCCATTTCCAAAATGCAGGGATGCGCCGTATTTACAGGGATACGGTGCACCCCTGTGTTTCCCCTAGTGCTCATGCTAAAAATAGCTGCATGGTGCCAACACAGACACCCTTCCGCCATAGTGCAAGGGTGCCTGCATTGCAGAGATTATTGCTATGTGCAGGAAGGTGTCCTTTCCTGTATTTAAACTATCAATAATAGCAATTTGCTACTTCTATGTGTGCTGCGTTCTGCACCACACATAGAAGTAGTAAATCACCATTATTTAATGATTGTTTATGTGCAGGAAGGGACACCTGCATTAATGACGTTTTGCTCTTTCTATGTGTGCATTCTGCAGCACACATAGAAAAACGAGGAGAAATAAAAGTATTTCTCCACCTTGCGCTAATCTAACGCCTGCTTTTGAATGACGTTAGTTTTTGGTGCTGTCTCACATTTGTACATCCTTGTAAATCTGGGGCAGTGTCAAAAAGCAATGAGTGTTGCAGTGGAACGACCCCAGCAACACCCATTGCATGCCCATTTCATGCAGATACCTGCGTGAAAGGGTACCACTTTTACAAAGTAGCATTAAGCCACAAATAGTGGCTTAACGCCACTGTGTAAATATGGAGCAGGGCATTGCGCCACCGGAACTTCGGTTAAAGTGACGTTCTGGTGGCGCAATCTCCTTGTAAATATGTCCCCTAGTTTTCAGAATCTACTGGTGCCCTTTCCCTAGGTTCCAGACAAACCCAAGCGCTGACATATGTTTCTGTGCCCCAGCAAGGAGACAAACAGATGCTGTATGCCTGTCTTTAGTCCAAGTAGGCTAACATTAGCTCAGAAATTTCCAGTGGCTGAGATTTACTCAAGAAACCCACCCATCACTTTTTTGTTTTTCTCAGTGTCAAGGCCTAAATGTGGCAGGTATGCCTAGACATGGGTCCTGTGCTCACTGTGCACTACTGGTGAGGCCCAAGTATGGCAATACCTATGTGGGGTTCACTGTGTTTCCAATCAGAAAAAACCTGGGATGTCAGTTTTGGCAGCACTGTTCCGAGAGTAGCAAGACCAAGGCTTATTCCTGTCTAAGGTGGCATGGTGGGCAAAAAAGATGGAGTACTATCCAGAGTAATTACCAGTGACTGAGATTAATTCAAGCAATCAACGCATGACTTTTTTGTTTTGCTCTTTGAGGGGGCACAAACAGGTAGCTCCTTTGTTTCAAAATGCTTCATTTTAACTGAGAATTATAGTAAAATGAAGGAGCTGTCTGATTTTGAATCAGGAAGAGGGTATTGGAAGGGAAGGGATGAGGGACATTCAAACTCCCTCCCTTTTCAATCTCCACCTCATAGTTCAATTAATTTCTGGTGGGGACGAAGGGGTTAAGCACTGGGCTACCTCATCCTCGAGTTTGCTCGTGCCCAGAAAGGGCTGAGTTGAGGCAAACTCCCTCTCACCACTCCTACAAGAGAAAGGAGTTTGCCCCAATTTGGTTTTATTTTTTTTAAAGTGTGGGCTGAGGGGTTAACAAAATGTATGTAGACATGCGCCATAAGGGTATTCCAGTTACACTTTTTATGATGGATATATGTCAATAGGGTAGCCAAATGTTTAAAATGCACGTTTTAATTAGGGGTGTGCGAAATTTGTGTAATTTGCTTTTACACAATTATACAAACTTACAGGAAAATTGTGTCAAATTACATGAAATGCAAATCCATCATTTTGCACTATATTTTAGCACAAAATAAGTCCTCAAATCAATTTTTCGGCGTGAGGACACGTTTAAACAAAAGCAGCGCAAACAACAGGCGCTTGTGTTCTGTTGTCCCTGTGCATTGGTAGTAGTGTCTTACTGCGAATTGCACATTTGTGGTAATTTTCACTACAAATGGCTCATAATTATACAAAGTGGCATAACATGTAATTTGGGAATTTCGCATAACAAATAGAATGCAAAATTAGAGAAATTGCATGAATTAAGCTGGTGTAATTTCAATTTCACCCAGGTCTACTTTTATTTCACTATTAATTTGCATCTGAGGTTTGGAAAATGCATTAAACCTTGCAAATATATCTTAAACGTAATTTGGTTTTATAAACTCAAATGTTTAATCTGATTTGAGCTTCCTTTTTCACTTAATGAACTTTGTATAACGGGCTGTTTTGTGCCGAATGAAAGAATAGTGGCGAAATGAAATGCATGCTTTAGCTAAAAATATTCTTCCCTGTTTGTGACTTTGCTCAGGGTTTGTACAGTGAGCAAAAATACTGATGCACTGAAATGTCCCTCAGAATGCATACCAGTGGCTGAGATGAATTAATGCATTCCAGCTATAATTTTTTTGTCCTCCTTAGTGTGTAACTCTTAGGGCCCTATTATGAGTCTGGCGGTCCTCAGACCGCCAGACTCGTGGTGGCGCGGCGGATCCAGCCACCAGCGCACCAGCGGTCCGACTGCCTGATTAGAACTCGGGCAGTCAGACCACCGGCTCCGCCAGGGAACCTGGCATAGGAGCTACGGTCAGAGGCAGTAATATACTTGGCGGGACCGCCACAGTCCCGCCAAGCATATTATGAGTTTCCTCTCAGCCATGGTTTTCATGGCGGTTCCAGCACCATGAAAACCCTGGCGGAGAGGAAACAAAGGGGGCCCTACAGGGCCCCCCTGTGCCTCAAACATATGTGGATGCACACAGGGGGGCGTAACACGTGCCCCCCTGTGTGCAAGCACCTGCAAAAGTCCGGCACGGCATGGACTTTTGAGTCCATGCCGTGCAGGGACTCTGTAGTGCGGTCCCATTGCGGCACCTTTTTTAAATGGCACGCTGCCTTTAAAAGAGACACCGCCATGGGACCGCCATGCTGCCCGCCTGCCAGACTACTCAAAAGTCGTGATCTGGCTGGCAGGCAGCAGCGACCTTTGGCGGAGCGGTGGTGCGGCGGTTTGCACCGCCGCGCCACAGCTCCACCAAAAAGTCGAAATCAGGGCCTTAGTGGGGCAGGCATGCAAAGACATTAGGCCCATTGCACAACGTGGTATACAATTCAAGCTACGTCTCACAGTGGAGGCCCGGAAATTCCAAAACTTGACTGGGGCTGAGTGTGTTTACAAAACAGAAGAGAGATGTCCTAGTAGTTGGCTTGAACTGACTCTTTTTCAGTCAGGTCAATTCTGATTTGCATATGGTTGGCCCCTGGTTTGCATATGATTGATCCCTGTCTGTAATTGCACTGTGAATTAAAGAGTGATGGGCTTGAATGCGAATTAGAGCAATTCCCTGACTCTATGATCAATTCATGCACTCCACACATCACTTTCTGTTCCAGTGTGACCTTTTTTCTTTTTATATGTTTGTGCAATCTTCCTTGCACTGATTAAAAAATTAAATGGAGCTCTCATAAAAAGGGAGAGGAGATGGCAGGAGTGCAATAAAGTTACGTTCGTGCTAAATACAGCTCTAGCCACACTCTGCTCTTTTCATGAGGGGGTATCTGCCAGACCAAAATACTCTACTCCTTAGATAGGACATTCTGGAAAAGTATTGACATGAGGTAAGGGCTGGACATTCAGTATGCTTGATAAAACCATACTTTACAGCATATTCAGATGATTATGTCTATAAATTAATAAAACAGAGTACCATTCCACTACATAGCTGTCAATTCCTTTATTAAATACGCTTTGGTCATGCCCCAACAATTATTGCTCAATCATCAGATGTACTGGAAACATCCACTCCTATTTTATGGCACAAATAAAAATAAACTGCCTATTCTAGGTACTTTTATGCTGACAGTTGCGATTAGCATGGGCCACCTGAGGTTTCAAAGCTCTCTGTAAACATATACATCACACACAAAGATTAAATAAGATTGGTGACATGATGCACCCTTTCTATATGGAATGTGATTTCTCAATTTCATACCACCGGTCGAATAGATGGGCAAGTATCAGTATATAATACACTCACAATAACTCCTCGCTCCAGGGAAGCTCCCATCAATACAAATTGTTTCCAGAGTCTGGACTGGGCAAAAGTCTTGCGTGCAGCCGAACAGTCCACAAACACAAAGTGCAATGGCGCAGATCCATCTCCAGTTCTCTTTGCCATTGAGGTCAGAACCATTGCGCCATGGACATTTTCGTATCGTCGCCTTTTGGGACCAAAGGAATGACCATGGCTTCCTCGTCTCCACACAGAAACAATTATTTTTACAAAAATGTTAGCATGTGGACTTAACATGGCTAACAACCAACAGTTACTGTGCAGCTTCTTTTTCATTTTCTTATATTGCACCACCCTTTCATTTTCTGTATTGCACCACCCTTCGGGACATGCTTGAAATATTAGAGATCTTGATTGTGTCAAGCACCTCTTTATAAGCTGTGGTCAACTCACCCCCCCATCCTCGCCCCAATTTCTGTATGTAATGTTACTTCCTGTTTGATCCCCATTGTACTACTGATTAGCATGCTCTTCCCACATTTCTTCAAGTGTTTCCATTTCAATAATCAGTGCCGCTGAAATAAAGCCTTTCCAGACTCACGACTATAGGAGTCTTTAATCCCCTTGGGCAGCATTTTGCCCCCGTTTTTCATATATATGACTTCCAGTTTATGTTCAACCAAATCATATGTGTTGAGCCATGCTAAGACACATGAAGCAATTCAAAGGAATGTTTTCTGCAAGCCTTTTCCACCCTGAACTTCTGTATAATATGTGATACCCTTATATGACCAATGCATACTACCGAACCATTCTTCCTTTTGAAGATGTATTCATTTCCTTGCTTTTGGTCATTTTCCTAACAATTTAATTGTTCTGTATTTTAATCCTCAAATCCCTAAAATGCCTAAGACAATGATTGTCAGGACAATTTCCCTGCCCAATAGTCCTCCATATACCAACTCTCATTCACAATCACTAAGCAATTTATTATTCTGCTCATAGTAAGTTCTATTTTCCATAAGGCATTACTAAATTAGGTTTCAACCTAATTTGGTGTTCAGTTCTTAAAAGCATCCTACAGAACTGAGCAGTTTCTTTGTGGGTAATAGAAGAGTTTGATTTAATGCATGCAGTATGAACAAACTTCCATAGTCATGGGTCTGCCAGGCTAGGGTATGTTTTAGCACCTAGACCTGTTAGGTTCTATTTCAGTGCCTATGCAGGAAATTAATACTGCAAGGGGGCCAACTGACAGCATAGCAGTCTGCAAGGGGCAGTGGTCTGTAGGGACAGCGATTGCTGTCAATCTACAGCAGGAATGGCTCGGTATGCATCCTGTGGCCTGTGAGGACACAATGTCCTAGTATCGGGTGAGCTAGGGGAAGGCTCAGAGCAGCAGCCCTTGTTCGCAGTCCCCAGGTGCAATGCAGACCCGAGATGTAAATTGCAGGAGAGGCCAGACCAGGCAGACCCCTGAGATTTGTCTGTATACATGACGTCAGAGTATGTTGTCAAAATATCGGCTCTGGGCTCAGTCAGGGAGATTCAATGCTTGGAACACTAGCGTAATGAAACTTGAGGGCCCCCCCCTACAAACTACATCGAGCCCCCCCCAAACTCAGTCAGGGTCTGTCACGACAGGGTGCTGTGCTGAGGGGGCCCCCTGGAGCTCGCCCCCCCTGCACCGCAGGGTCTGAGGGGGCTTTTGTTACGCCATTGGCTTGGGAGCATTGGGGCCATACCTAGGAGGAGGTATTCACCCCCTGGCTATGGCCCTTGTGACATTTAACATTGGATGGCGCCACAGATACTGATAAATGTTGGCAGACCCAGGCGTCAACACTGGCCTGAACTGGTGGTTGAAGGAAAAGACCACCTAGGAAGGGCTGCAGTTCCTAGCCAATGCACAATGAGTCCATCGGTGAGAGGGAGTCTGCTTGCGAACACTACTCCCTTATGCTGAGACCAAAAGCGACACTCTTGTCACACTTGGACCCAGGCAGCGTCAGTGTTGATGTAATTGCTTCTGTGCCCTGGCTCTGTGACTTCAGCTTCTTTATTCTATTTTATGTGAAGTGTGAATATATACATTGTCAGATGGAACCTCCCCACTTACCGCAATGGGCAACTAAGTGCTGTCTTTCAGCAAAGAAAGGATTTGTTATGTGTCCAGCTACTTCCAGCCTAGGAGTCCATTTCTCGAATAAAACCCTACAACAATTTCCGCTACTGGTATTTGCCTACTAGTATGTCAAAAAATCCTAGCAGTCACTAAAGTGGTAATGATCAAAACGTGTGCCGTGCCAAAAACTGAATGCTACTCAAGCATACACAAATTGAGAAACCTCACACATTTTTTGACATTGATTCTTTTTGGCAAAACATACCCAAAAGAAATCTCGAGTTTAATAATGGCATTATTAAGACACATTGGCACATTTCATTTTCATTCATCGCCAGCCTCTTGAAATTTCCAAAAGAAATATTTATTCCGTGCTTTTTCTACTTTCTTGGTGCTATATTATTTACAAACATCAGCTAAAAATGAGAGGCCTACATTTATACACAGTATATTTGTTCCAATAATATTTGATAGCATGCTTTCTAAATCGGGTTGCCTGTTTCTTTGCTTGCTGTGCATTTTTTGCTTTAACTGCCTGTTTCCGTAATGTCTCGGAATGTCCAAGCACCATCAGATTAAAGAAAGCGACAGAATTATTGAACGCTGGTTACACTGTATTGCTTGTGTGGGTCTGCCTAGTGTCCAATGTGACTCAGCAACAATCCAAAATTAATTTTCTCATGCCCTCTCCGGTGCGATCATGCCGGTTTCATTGTGGCTTCCACTAGCCTACTTAAAGGCCAGCTCCATGGTTACCATTCGCCCCCATTTTGTAAAACGCCTGTCTGATTTTATGTCCGATTTTTTCAGCATTTATTTTCTTTTTATTTTCCATGTCGTGCAATCAGATGCCTAATAATACTCTGGGGCATATTAGCAAGACCCACGTTAAAATTATCGCCGTTTTAGCGGCAGGAAACTGCCGCTAAAACGGCGATAATGGGCTTGTTAATATGCGTTATAGAATTCCAATAGAAGCCCAGGTTAGATGTGCAGGACATCTAACCTGGGCTTCTATTGGAATTCCATAACGCATATTAGCAAGCCCATTATCGCCGTTTTAGCGGCAGTTTCCTGCCGCTAAAACGGCGATAATTTTAACGTGGGTCTTGCTAATATGCCCCTTTGTTTTTAACTGCAAGACACTGCATGCTACAGAGCTACCTACTTTCGCGCATCTGCTGACTTACCTTTCTGCGTGTGGCCTAAATATTTCGGGGCAGATTTACAAGCCCCTTGCGACACTTTTACGCCGCCGTTGCGTCACTTTTGTGACGTAGCGGCGGCGTAAACCATGCGCCACGTTGCGACTTATTTACAACGTGACGCATCTAGGCAGATGCGTCACGTCGTAAAGCACTGCGCCACATGAAACCTGCGTCAGGTTTCATGTGGGCGTTCCGTCGCAGTGTGGGCGTTCCGTCGGAGGAAAGCCTCGGAAAAGTGACGCAGTGAAATCTACAAGATTTCACTCAGTCACTTTTCCGACGCCTCTGCGTCAATACCTTGCGCCTGCTTGAAGCAGGCGTAAGGCGTAAGGCGTGTCGCAGCATGTTGGAGATAGGCCGGGTTAGAACAGTGCTGGAGTTGCGTCGCGCCCGCGACACGACTCTCGCACTGCGCCAACCTTACGTCGGCAGATACGTCACGCATCTGCCTATCCGTGCACCAGGGTGTGCCGCATTGTAAATGCGGCGCATCCATGGTGGCGCACGGGTAGTTGTGCGTGACGCATCTTTCTTGGCGCATCCCTGCTGATTTGCAGGGATGCACTAGAAGTTGTAAATCTGCCCCAAAGTCTTTTAAACCTTGTGGGTTTCGATGTAAACCGGCTGGCGACAAATCGTCACCAATGCCCTTGTGACCTTGAGCTTGGACTATTTCTAATTAGCCCTTTGTAGGTCTGTCTCTAAAACGTACTTCCCAGCAGAGGGCCAGCTTTCGGCCTTACTCGCCCACTGGGGCTCCATTAAACGTGTGCTGTGTGCATTGTATTGTCTTGAGTATAATTTGAAGTGTTACTTTTGAAATTCCAGGACACTGTGGACTGGCACTCAAGTGGTTCAGGGGCAGACAGAAGGTCTGCCCCTGAACCACTTGAGTGCCAGTCCACAGTGTCATGGAATTTCAAAAGTGACTGAGAGGAACGGGCGTGCGCGTGGAGACGTGCCGGTCTGCTGTCTTCGCGAGGGCTGCGCGCGCACCATGCATGTCTCACTAATGGGGACAAGCGCCTGGGGTTTCGCTCCCTACAGAATTGTGACAGACCCAGAGTACGTGGATTCGAGAACAACTCAAACATTGCGTTTTGTTGGAACACATCTTTATTAATTCACGGCACATTTCTATATTTTGCAATTTCTCTTGTGGTTCTAACTGTAGGTTGACTGATGAAAGATTTAATTAGAAAGCTAGAAGCAAAGACCTTCTCAATCTGCTTTTTGCTGTATTGCATTTTAGCTTCATTTACTGAGCGCTCCCGCTCCGTATTTAGGTTTGGAAGAAATTGTGTTTTTTTTTAATGCAAATGCCACTTGAGACACCAGCTCAGTGTATTGTACAATTACGAACGTCATGCGGTAAATGTTGCTAGCACAGTGTTTGAAAAGGTGGCATGTGGCTGTGTCTACCATGCTTAGAGAGATTTGTAAGACTTTTGGGTGGGAGTCACCCTGAGGTGCATATTGTCCGTCCATCTGTCCATTGGTTCTGTCTGCTTGTTGTGGAACCATCCTGGAAAGAGCCACGTTTTTACGAACTTTTATCAGCCTCTGGGCTTTATCAGACAGTTGCCTGTACCATACTCCTATGAACCTCCCTAAGTCAGTTGCTCATTGTGTGTTGCTCGCGGTGGTGTGGTAATTTGGTTAGCTAGTTTTCCAAAGCACAGACCAGGCCTGAAGGATGTTGGACACCATACAGTAAGTACACTTGCAAGGCATGTTAAGGTGGACTATCTTACACGTGATGCACGCATGACGTTTGTAAAATAGGGTGACCAACCGTCCCTAAATTTCACGGACTGCCCGTTATTTGGGCCTCTTGTCCGTTGTCCGTAAGGAGTTCTTTCACGGACGCCTTTTTTCCGTAATTTTGGGGATGGCAGCAAGCTGTACTGTTTCCCTGCGACAATCAGAGCCAGCTCGTACTTCTCCTTGAACTCTAGAGGCTGCAGCAGCCCCTCCCTGACCTCACTCAGTCTGTGGACAGGCCCATTTTCATTCTGAATGTGGATGATTATCACTTAAAGAATGACAATGGGCCAAAGGCATAGTGAATCACCTGCTATATCTGCTTAGGTGGGGGTGTCACGGGGTCAGATAAAAGTGTTTCTTGGCCCGCTCTGACTTTGATCTGTGGCTCTCAGCTCAGCATAACACAGAATAACAAATAAACACAGCAGAATAATCACCGTGATGCAGCTGTGGGGAGGGCTAAAGGGTGCCAAAGTAGCCAAAAGCAGCGACAGAAAGGGAAGTGCACAATTGTCTCAACCTAATATAAACTTATTTTGACGTCACTTATGTTGGTTGTCTATTTACTTACTTATGTACTATTGCGCAACCTCCTCTGATGTGTCTGTAAAACGTACCTTTTGTCCCGAATTTTTGTCCTGAATTTTGACCCTTTGTCCTGAATTTTTACACTCACTGTCCTGAATTTGCACCTATGCCAGTTAGTCACCCTATTGTAAAAGGCTCTTGATTCAAGCGGGATCCACTGAAGATCATTGAGCAGTGGGGAGATGTGAATTATTGTTTTTACAGGTGCTACCCTGGATTTCTGAATGCCAACTTGAAGGGCATTGCTATTGTCAATTTTGTTAAGAACCAGGACTTCCACAGCATGCTTTAGGTCTTGCTTGGGGATGATAGGGTGGAGTCTTCTTAACACTCCCAGTTGACGTTTTGAACCCTTGATATTATGTTTTATGTGCTTGTCCACGTGGAGTTTCTTACCTTAGATCAGAGGTCTTCAAACTTTTTTACTCTGAGCCCCCCCAAGCTAAATGTTTTGAGGTCGGGCCCCCCTCCAAAACTTTATGGCAGGATTGGGGGAGTGGGAGGGACATGGCTGCGTGCAGGGAGCGGTGCTTATGAGAGGATTTCAGGAATACGTTTTCTATAGCTTATGAACCGCACTAAATATGAGACTTATAAAACAGAAAATGCATCAAACAAAAACAGATATCCCAAACAAACTGCTCCCCATAATTGGGGTGTTGTGAGCCCCTCACACTCTTTGACCCCAATGCAACTATACCTGCTGCACTAATGATAACTGCAGTCCTGAGTAGCAGGCTATCTCCTCTGCATCTTTTACCTCTTCCCCACCATGACGGATCTTCAACTCTGTCCTAATGCTTGAAAGGAAAATAAGCTTCGATGCCCCTTTTTAAAGGTAGACAGTCATAACTGTGATGCAGTGGGCCCCTCAAATCCCTGGGCCACAGTCCTGCTGCATCTGCTCCTTAATGATAACCAGCAGTGGCCACTTACACACTTGGCAGCAGTACCAGCTTCACTAATGAATGCCCCTTTAAAAAAAAAAAAAGAAAACTTATATTGTCCCCTTCTTTGGGGTATCTCTCTGAAGAAGCTGCCTCTGGCCATTTGTAAACACAAAAATGAGTCCGCATACAGTGCTCCCTATTCTGGGCCTACTCTTTGACAATATCTATGAATCTCGCTCCTTTCCTCTGTCTCTTGGACTATTACTGTGAGGCCCCAGGGATCGAGAGGATTAGGGCGCTGGATCTGAATGCAACCCTTCTGGCCTGCTACCCCATGGACTCAGCTTTCACAATGCCCCTGAATGGTTAATACTGACTTTGAGATGCCTCTGCCTGAAATCGAAGGGTGTGGTGGTAGTGCATAAAGTTAAAAAAGAAACCAGCCTTCTTACCAGCCAATAATTGATTGAGTCACTAAAAGCCAGGGCCACTGGAATTATGAGTTTCTGCAGCAGCAGCGTTTTCCACATAATTATCAGTTTACTGCATTTGCTACATAATCTGCAGATTTTCAACAAAAGAAAACTAGATTCTAGCTCAAACGGAACAAAAGTTACTTAACGCGTGACAAAGTGTTCCAGAGCAGTGGAAGGCCCTTTGCAAAGATTGACTGGTAATCTTGTAGTTGCTTACTGCTGTATTTGGGTGTTAAACTGGTACTAATGGGGTGAAATATTTCCCCTGACAGGGTTACCTTGAGTTAAAATGACAAAATAATGAAGTAATGCTAACCACAAAATGTGGCGCATTATGCCGCATAATTTACCTTTTCTTGCTGCATAATTTAGTCAAACCTGCCGCATAATATTGTCCTCTTCTGCTGAATAATTCCAGTGGCTCTGCTTAAAGCTTCATGGTGGCAAAGATCTATTCTTTTTGAGATGTAATGTAAGGGTGTTATCAGCTGAGATCTGGAATAGTGGAGACACTTACAAAAATGTCTGCATTAGATACAGTTTGATTAATTATTACTAAAAAGTACATTTTGTAAGAACTTGTTTTATCTCAATCACTGCATCATTTTGCAGCAGCCTAGCTTAGAGTATGTAAATACTGTTTTAAAATAATGACTTACATATTCACAGTGCTTTCTGCCACAGGCTGGGACCTCATAGCACTATAAACAGTGCCATTGGAATTATGCGGCGGAGAAGGCCAGATTATGCAGCATGGTTGACTAAATTCAGCAGCAAGCAAAGGTGAATTATGCTGCATATTTTGTGATAGCATTGCTGCATTATTTTGCTATTTTTACACTTGTTAACACTGTCCTGGCCTTTATTGCCCCTCATAAGTATCACATTAACACCCGCATATAGCAATAAGCAACAGAAAGGTGACCATTCAACCTTTAGAAAGGGCCTTCCACTGTGAGGTAACATGTGTTGCTGCATTTTTTTTTTTTATCTGCAAATTATGCAGCAGATGATGGATTATATGGCAAATGCGGTAAATCCATAACTATGCGCGGTGAGTGCAGGGTGAGCGTGAAAGTGAAGGGTGAGAATGAGTGAGTTGTCTGAATGCAGAGTGCATTCCCAGACATTTGAAGTAAATCAGCATGTTATTGACGGGGTGTAGGGTTTCAGATATAAGTTAAACTATTGCTATTATGGTATTAATCTGGGATCGAGGAAATAAATAATGTGCTGATCGTGCAACAAACTTCCAGTCTTATGATTAGGATTGCCAGCTCATTATTTTGATGTCGCAGACGGTACAAAAATACAGTCACCTGAAGCCCTATTTTCAGCAATTATCTGTGCGTACTTCGAAAAGCAAATATAAATAGAAAGCACTTTTAAATGTGTTCTAGGGCTGCCTGAATGATTCATGAATGAAAATAAAGGGAACAGACAAAGTCAGATTACAAATGAATACATACTTTTTTATTTAAAACCCTGTTTATTGTCAAAACAAGGTCTTTGCAGGCTCTTTAAACATACATGGTGGGCATTTTTCTATTGGCAACCCTTTTTATATTCCTTTTCATGAAATGCATTTTCACACTACAGCAGTAAATTTAAAATACAAATGTAAGGAATAGGCAGAGTCGGGGCCCAGGGGTACTGGAAACAGAAATAAAAACTAAGCCTCAGTAACTAGTTTCTAAAGGTATGCAAATGGTCCTTAAAGACCTGTGAAAAACTCGGGCATGCCGGAGTCTTAATAAGACTCCAGACACTGCCCAGCGGAGCCCCCAGCAGCACACTCACTGACCTCCGGCCCCAGGGCACTCTGAGGGCTTCGGAGTAAATGAAGACAGCCTGGAAATAAACATCGCCGCACTTCCAGGCGTCTTCATTTACATGTGCTTACAGAGGCCTTTGCGCCCCCCTGGGAACCCATCCACGCCCCCCCAGGGGGGCGCGCCCCACACTTTGAAGACCTCTGCCTTAGATGAATCACAAGGGGTTGGCCTTATTTACTAGAATCTCAGCAATTCCTGGCAGACTAATATATCTAAACTAGTATTCTGCTGTGGAATTATCAAGTGATGGAAGCATTAGTAGCGAATGTGTTTTGGATGGTTTAGAGTAAATCTGAAATGAGAAATAAAAGCTTTAATCTGGTCACGGCATTTAGCAAGACAAAAGAAACCCTCCAATATTTTCACTTTTAGATAGAGCTGAGTGACAATAGTGTATCTATGGCTGCAATGCCCAAGTCTTTTAGGAGGTCTCTCAAAGTGTCAATGTACAGATTAACCAGGAGTGGTGATCAATGGATCCTTGTGGAATACCATGCAGGATATGGTATTGTGGAGAGTGGTGGTCGAGCTTATGCATTTCCATGTTTCTGTTGCAGAGAAATGAAGAGAACCATTTTCACACAGGATCTTCAGCATCAAGGATTTTCTGTAGGATATTAAGCATGTTTTATAACCTGTGGTATCGAATGCTGCTGAAAAGTACAAATGTAAAGTATACAAAAAGTGATGGATGGAATTCTTGAATTAATCTCAGCCACTCGTAATTACAAGCTGTAATCGGCTGATGAGCCCGTAACTAGGGTGAAAGTGGTCCTGGGTTGCTTGTGTTCCGGTTCAGTAACGACCTTGCTTGGCAGTTCGGGCTGGACTGTTCCAATTGGAGCAGGGGCAAGACTAATCTGTATATAGCTGGGTCCAAACTGAGGTGGCATTGTGTGGAAAATAAAGATGGACTGGGATGCGGTACGAGTAATTACCAGTGGCTGAGATTAATTCAAGCATTCCATCCATCACGTTTTTTGTATAAATGAGAAGTACAAACGTACCATGAGATGTGACTTGCCTTTGTTCATTAATGTGAACGAGTCATTGACACAGGGAGCTGCAGTTTTGGGGCTGTGAGTTGTTCTAGAGCTAGGTTTGAGGTCCTATAGAAGATTATTGTCCGCGGTGTAACTTCTTGGTCTAACTGCTACTGTTTTTTTAGCAACTTTTTCATAAAATGAATGCGAGTGATGGACTTTCACTTGTTTGGATCTGTAGAGTAGCTATCGGTTTGTTTATGAGTGGTGTTATACGGCCTCCTTTTAGAGAATTTAGTGGGCTAATTTTTAGGCTATAGATGAAGGGATAGTATACCCATACAATATAGTTTTTGCTTAATGTTGCTTTTTAGGGGCAAATTCTATCAATGGGTGTAAAAGTAATCTATTTAGGCTCTCCTTTAAGATTCACTTCAGTTGTCATTTTTCACTTGTAATTAAGCAGCATCTAGTCTGTTTTTCATGATTACATCTAGTACGAATTCTGCCAGCTTTTTGCAGCTGTTAGTTGAGGGTGTGGGCACCAGTGGGTGCTCAGACAAGTCTTTTCCTAATAAGAGGAATAACTACTTTGGTCTACTTTTGGCTGCATCATCTGTTTGATGCTAAATGATGCAATACCTTATGTTCTTTTCAATAATCTCCTTTAATATTTGAGAGAGCAGAGGTTATGCAAGGAGGGTGATTTCAACCATTTCTATTCTTGTAGCCTTACATTTTTCTCTCTGCTCTGGGTGTTTACTTCTTCAGAATAAGATTAGGACATATGGTGTGTTTGACCCATATGATAATTTGATGGTTATTTCTAAGCTAAGCTTTACTGAGTCAGAAAGGTTAAAGCGTTTGTTCAGATTTCCTCCTTTCTTTATACTTGTGACTTGAGGATTCCTAGTTTAATTAAAGGAATCAATTTATGATCAGACAACTCAACCTCAAAGGGACAAAATCTGTTAGCCCTGATGAAGTCTAAGATACCTTCCTTATAAATGTGGGCTACGAAGAGAATTGAGAGAGATTGTTTACCTGAAGGCATTGATTAAGGCTAGATATATCTGTTTCCTCTGACATTTAAAGTGGCGATTGAAGTCTCTCAAGATAATATTTGAGCTGGAACGTGATATCGGTATACATTTCTCAGATATTATTTAGCAAAATGTAACTACAGCTCAGCGATTGTAGATGGATAAATTACATTTAGGGTCTTATTTAGGCTTTAGTGCATTGGAAAAATCCTCCAAAAAGTGCTGTATGTTTTTACCACCCTATTTTGAGTCTATAAGGCATCTATAGTTATACACTCTAAGAAGGTAGGCCAATACTTGGGTCACTTTTTGGATGGATGGCCCACATCCACCAAACTCTGAGCCCATAGTCTCAAACATACTGAAGGAGATTGCAGGTAGCCTTCAGTTAATTACTGGAAAGAAGAGTAGACCTGTGAGTGTTCAAGCATACAGGAAACAGGGGGGCATATTGACAAAATGTTGGCGTAGGGCAGCACCGCAAGCCTTCTAGCTGCACTGCCTTATGTCAAAAGAAAAGGGCAGGAATGCGCCATATCTACAAGACATGGCATATTCCTGCCCTTTCTGCCAGCGCTAGTGCACAAACTGCAGCCGTGCACCAACGCAGGCACCCTTGCATCATGTTGCAAGGGTGTCTGTGATGTTGGCATGATAGTTTTTGTGCAGGAAGGGAAACCTTCCCGCACATAAACAATCTTCCCCTCATCACAGGCACCCTTGCACTATGGTGCAAGGGTGCCTCCGTTGGCCCTAGGCAGCTAAAGTAAGCGCCAGCATAGGGGGAAACACAGGGCTGCACCATATTCTAGTAAATATGGTGCAGCCCTGCGTTTCTAAAGTGACGAAGTGTGTCGTTAGCCTTCTTGGCATAACAACATGCTTCGCCACTTTATTGTAAATATTCCCCAAAATTTTCATAATAAATTCATTAGTGCAACTCGTTTATATGTGATAGTATTACTTTGTGTGCATGTTTTCTGCATCATACATTTTAAAGCATGCTTCTATGGTGCTTCTACTACACTTGTCTCAGTTTCATGTGCCACTGTGTCTAACATGTGCAAAGTGCACTTTCAGCTTTTTGTGTCTTTAATCAGTAAATGTGTTGTGTATTATGATTTTTTAAATCTTGCGTCATCATATCTAATGGAGAAAACGTCTGGAAAAATGAATTTGATAATCAGAGGAGAGAATGAGTTTAACCATGTTTTAGTTGAGAATCACATATTGAAATTCTAAATGTTGATGAATGACTAGCACCGGTTTATAGGGGCTGCTTTGATATGTTGGAGAACTTTAGCAGAAGGTGTCTGAAGAGGAGGGAATTTAATAAGGATGAAGTTGTTATTATTTAATTTTTTTTTATTTCAGGAACATGGACATGTCTTGTTACCTGTGGCATATAATAGATTCCATGGAGATGGAATGAATTGTCCCAACAATGGCTGTCTGGTACTGGGTCCACTTGACACACAGAGGCAGGAAATCAGCATCTGACATAATTCTATCCAACTTTCACTAGGTAAACCATGAAATGTTTGCCAGATCAGAGATTTTCTTGGTGTAAAATCATTGTTTGTGGTAGCCACAAATATTGTTCCAAGCAGTATGTTAGAGTTGGCTGAACTAGAAGTGAGAGAGAAACGTTTGTAGCTGATATTAGGCTTCTGAGGGAGGCCGGTTGATTATTGATTTCTTTATACTCATCTGAAAGGGATGTAAACCTAGTTTGAATTTGTTTGGTGTGCACAGTTATGAGATTTATTGAGTAGTCAGAAACTAGTCAGAAACCAGAGTGAACGTAGCATGGATTTTTTTCTATTCTTTAAGATTTTCAAAGAGAACACATTCCTCCAGGATCTTTGTATATATACAAAACAGTCCTGTTGTAAAACATCATAATTGAAGCTCTCACCTATAATACTTTCGTAGAGCATCTAGCAAAAAGGTAATTCCCACATTCATGGATGGGTGTTCAGTCCCCTGTAGTCCCTTAGTATGATGCTGTCGCCCTGCAACAAGCCTACATCACACCACCACCGAACAAACAGAAAAGGAGTTTTATATCAGAAGACCCCCTGGAGCTGACCCTATTTGCAGATATGGAAAGATGTGACCATAAGCCTCACCACAACTCCAGCTACAGAATGAATCCGAAGGCCATAGAGGTTTTCATAAACCCTGGCTAAAGGGATAAACAAGCCAAGAGCATGATATGCCTTGACTTGGCCAGCTCCCCTGCAGGTTAGATAGAGACTTTTTGTACTGGGCAGAGAGACAGTCCAGCTGAGCAGAAACCCACAATACTAATTACACCTTATTGGGGGACTTTAATGCCGGTTTTGAAGATGCCAATAACTCTCTGTCCTCAGGGTTATTGCAGGACCTTGGTTCCCTTCAGCTGTTACAAAAAGTGACTGGGTCAACACATGAGAAAGAGCACCTTATCAACCTAGTTTTCAGCATAGCAGATCCTGGAATCCTTTTTGAGAGAATTAACAATGTTGTAATAACAGACAATGTTCTAAAATGGCTTATGTTGTTTCTTGGGGATAGGACTTTTCAGGTGTGTGACAAATCCTGCTAGTCTGACACCTTCTCCATGAAATGCGGAGTGCTCCAGGGTTCGGCGCTCAGTCTCATGCTCTTTAATCTCTTCATGCGTTCTTTTGCGGAGATTGTTCAATCATATGGGATGATGATCGTTTCCTATGTTGATGACACTCAATTAGTGTTCTCCCTCTTTACCGAGCATGGTCCACAATCTCCACACCGTTGTCCATGTCTGGAGAAGGTAGCTAGCTGGATGGCCAGCTGCTGCCTTAAGCTCAATGGGGACAAAACAGAGATTATGATGTTAGGCAACAATCCGAACACCCAGTCTCTATCAGGCTGGCCTGATTGCTTAGGCACTGCCCCCTCCCCCAAACCGCCATAAAAGGTTTGGGGGTATGGCTAGATAACTCTCTCTCAATGGAAGCCTAAGCGAGGAAACTTTCGGCTAATTGGTATGGCCTTCTCAGAATGCTTCAGAAAATCTTAGATTTGCTTCCCCTTCTTTCTACAAGGCTCATCATACTGTTTTTGATATTATCATGCCTGGACTATGGGAACTCACTACTCAGGAGTACCTCGATATGCATCTTAAAGAGTACAAGTTATACAAAATACGGCGACTCACCTTATGCTCAACATTACGAGACACCTATCAGCTCAGAGCACTTTAAACAAGCACCACTGGCTCCCAATTGAACAATGGGTGAAGTTCAAGGCTCTGTGCATGGCACATAGAGCACTTCATGCGAAGGGCCCACCCTTAATATGAGCCTTAATGTTGTGTTACACTCCTCGTAGGATTTTGAGGTTGACTAATGCACGACTTATGAGAATCCCCCAAATTCGTAGAATGAGAAGTGGAGAGCGTTCTTTCTCCTACCTCACTCCCAAACTTTGGAACTCCCTGCCAAATAGCTTACGCTTAATGGACAATGAACTTACTTTCAGGAAGCACTTGAATACCTGGCTTTTTTTGAAGCTCGCCCCTACGTCGATTAGGAGGTCTTGATGAGCGTTGACTGTCAGCCTGTGTTGAGGATGCTAGCGCTGGGACACCCCCGGGTAGCCATGCACTATATAAATCTCAATTGAATAGAATAGAACATACTTCTCATGCCCAACATAAAAAGGTTTGAGTCCACACTGTCCTCCTTGAGCTATTATCTCCAAATGCTGAAAGACTGCCATGAGGAGGAAAGGCAGGGACATCCTGTAGAGAGGGAGGTGTCACAAGGCAGAAAACACACCCCATCGCAAGTGTGATAAGCCAGAAATGGAAAAGGAAGGTCCTTATGGATCACAGTCTCAATAGGAGTAAAGGGGGGCAGTTCAGTGGTGGTCTTCTTGTTCTACCAGTATGTCTAACTGCAGCTACCTTTCAGTTGGGTTTAGACACAGGACTGTCAGGGAGACTGAGGTGGAGACACAGGACTGGCAGGAAGCCTGGGAGTGGTGACACAGGGCTGTCAGGGAGTCTGATATGTTTTTCTGGTTTTGTAGGCAAGTGGTGACACTGGAAGTATTCGGATGAAGACAAGGGTGAATGGCAAGGAGGCTGATGTGCTCTTCTTTTTCAAAGAGAGACTGGGCCAAAAACTCTAATCCACCCCGTTACTAGGACCATGTAAGAGGTAGATAAATATTGCCCAATACAAGATTATATTCTTGGAGTCACCTTGATTTGGGTGCAGTTAATGTTGGAATTTTGCTAGCCAATGATAACACCTGGCATTTAGTAATGTTAAGGATGATGCCTTGCGAATGTTAGCTGAAAAAGAAGCACATCTTACCACTTCACAGTCTTCTTGTATTGTATCATTGAAGAACATGAGTGTCTACACTCAACAAAGCCAAGCTTCATTGAGATCTCATCTGATCTGCATGTAGAAACAATGACAGACTGAATGTGCATCGATTTCCAATGAAAATATTAATATAGTAAAATCTCTTTCCTATGGTATTGATTAAACCTATTTCTCATCAGCTTTGTGGGTGTCCGCACACATTCTCTGATGTTCCGTGATCCACTTGGTTCATTGTTAACTCCTGGTACAACCTACTTGTGAACATATGCAGAGTAATCAAATCTACCCTGAAGGTTTAAGAAAAACAACCTCACATGGTTGACACATCACAGAACAGGACAACATACATCTTTTTAAGACATGTACTAGAGTATATATTTTTTTGTTACTTACTGCAATAAATTGCTTCCTATTTTAAGCCATAGCACCCTTTCTGTGTTCGCTGTTCACTTCTGTGTTTGACATACTAGGTTCAAACTATGCATCAGGTGCACTGTCTCAGTTTGCACTGAGGGGCACCCTTAAGTAGCAGTACCCAATTCAGACCGGGGTGGTGTGCAGAAGAATGAGCTGTGCTCAACGCAAGCACATACCTTGACATTTCATGCTGGCACTGGGAAGAGTGCATTACTTAAAGATATGGCAATGGTTAAAAAACCATAGCTCTGTCTTTCACTGGAGGTGGGCCTAACTCTTTTTGAAGAGAGGGCAGGGTTCCTGCCACAGGAAGGGGAGGAGCACTATTACACCTGCCTATGGGGTATGCGCTAGAGTCTTTCTGATCACCATAGCTCTTCCCAAGGATTGCCCTTGGGGGTGCACTGACAGTTCCCCGTTCCCCATCTCTATGTGGTGCACAGTCATTGTGCCTCCTGACAGTTTCTCTGCCTCTGAGCCCATGTCTATAACATGGTGGGGGTGCAAAGGACGTCACCATGCAAATGAGGGAAGCCCCGCTGTGATCGCATCAACACAAAATGTGTGCTAGCGCAATCAATATTAAGGAGACACACAAGACTCTGCAGCTTCTTCTATTACACCAAAACTCCCCAGAGTCTAAAAAGTGTGTCAAGACCCATTGTGCTCTCGGGGCACTTTTTGAGCAACACCTCAGTTGGCTGCCATTCCCATATACGTTCAGATACCACATAATTAATCACACTTGTGTTGCATATATGGTTAGTTACGAGTATCAAAGGAACATGTGATAGCAGGTAGATTAGTGAATAGTCAGACAGCAGAAAAGTTTTAGGTCAAGGTCTAGAGAATTAGCACTGAGAAGTTAGAAATGCAATGTGAACATGGATTGTGAATTAACTTGGTCATTCTGTTATGTTACAATTTTTTAAAGTGCATGACCACCCAGAGGTTTTCATGACGACTTCTGACTTTAGGAGATACATGAGAGGGGGGAATGTGCAAATTAATTTTGAGGGAAAAGCCAAGTCTTTAATCCTTGACTGAATTTACAATGGTTCGCCAAACGACAGAGATCCAGTGGTACGTGGCACCATTCTTTAGATGCAAGAGAAGAGAAGGAATGACTGCTCTTGGGAACCAGATTAATCCAGGAGCTTCTGATCAGATGTTCGTGGTTGAACTGCATCTGGCTTCTGAATAATAGCAGTGCATGCGTCTTGGAAAATCAAGGCCTAAATCCCTAAAGGCATCGTGAGCTATGCCTATGGCTTAGAACTATGTTGTTTGTGAGACAGAAACTGATAGAGTTTGTAAAGAGCAGATGTAGTATAGTATGCCCATGGCACTTCAAATTAACAAAAGGTGAGACACAGCCATTTTTTAGGTTTCGCCTGCACAGCTCTTGCGCTGTGCTTGAGAAATCTATTGTTTTTTAGGATCTCCTGGGCTTCTTCTCACCTCCAACCAGCGCCAGGATGCTCCTTTCGGAGTGGCAGTTAGAGCTTTATAAAAACCTCATTCAATTCAATTCAATTGTTTTTAACTTAAAAGGGACTTACATCTTGCCTCCTCTCTTTCCTGGCTTATCATTGGTTGTTGTGCGTGCCACTTACCTTTCCTCCATTTCTATTGGCTGTAGCATATTTTCTTGCATTTACCAATGTGTGTTCCTCTTCTGCTTCTCTTATCAGTTTCTCCACGCCGAAATACTGTTAACATCTGCTTTGCTGGAACTATATTTTCATAAAGTTTTGCCTTTTACTCTTGCAGCATATTTATATAACAATTTATCCCCTAGAGAGATTACATGATTTGCATAGATTCACAGGATGGCGCTAGTGATTTGCATAGAATCACAGGATGTTGCGCAGCGCTGCCGAGACTCAAACCGGGATCCCCAGCTCTTGAGTCAGCAGCTCTGGTCTGTGCCACATCCTCTCCAATCCCGTGTTATCTTTCAGGGAGCTCTTTCCTTCTCCTGGACGGTGATTACTGAAAACTGCTGTTCATTCATTACATAGGTGAAACCGATGCATTACCAATGCTTGTTGATATTCAGTTGCCTCTCAATAAGGTCTGGGTACAGTCCACTTCAGTAAAACAAACAATTGCGTTAAGCAAAATGATACGATGAGGGAGCGCTAAATGGGGCGATAGTCTTCTCAGAATGATCGGAAAAAACACATATTCTTCCCTTTTTATCCCTCCGCTATCCTTCTCACTCCAAATAACTGACTAATATCCACCACTGAAATTACTTTCATATTTCACCATATTAATTCACCACCAATCCTTTATGGGCTTCCGGAGTAGCGTGCTTCAACACCCCATCAGGGGTAACAAGCGCTATATAAATACAAACCTTTTTTCCTCCTCTATCCTTCTGCTATCATTCCAAATCCAAATAACTGACTAACCTATCCACCACTTAAAATGTACTTGCATGTTTCACTATACTAATTCAACACTAATCCTCTATGGGTCCCGGAGTAGCGTGCTACTCGCCGAAAAGCGCTTCGACGCCTCGTCAGGGGTAGTAAGCGCTATATAAATGCAATTACAATACAATACAATATTATGCCACTGACTATAGATGTGCCTCTTTAGATAGGTCGTCAGAGTTAATAATAATAATGAATTATGAACTTTAAATGGCTGTCTCTCTAAAACCGAGGTGTAAGCGCTAAGGTCAAATAGGAGTGCAGTAGAGGCGCTATTGCGTGACTTTTTTTTTAGCACCATTTACGTTTCTGAGCATTTCTTCAACATAACACCAATTTCATTTGGGAGGACAAGTGTACGCCATTTTTGTATTTGTTTCTTTCATCAGAGCCAGTCTTTCTCACCTCATTTGTCATGGGTAGCTCGTAAAGTTGCTTCTTCTCTCACATCTATCATGCAGGTCAGAGTTCATGATGGCTACTGTCAAATTGATTGACCCATCAGAAATCAATAAAGAGATAGGTTATGCTCCTTCTGCGCTCTGTTGGAGACAGTTAAGTCTCAAGTCTCTGATAACAGCCACCGCTGGAAGTTGTGATCCCTGCGTGACCTCTGTCTAAGCGCAATCGACTTCCACGCTGCGGAATCTTTTACGACTGCTCCGTGCTTGACTGGTCAGCCAGGAGCGCGTGGTCGCTGCCAGGAGCACGCGCATTGATTTGTGCCTTAGAATTCCGTTACAGACCGAGGAAGCCATCTCCGGGAAACAAAGTCGTGCTGCTCTGCACCTGCGTTTACACTTCTGTTTAACAACGGACATAGTAGAGTCAAATCCTTCCCCTAAAGCAAAACACCATAAGTAAATGTACAGTTGGGCAAAGCATCTTTCTGGGTTTTCGTACCTTATCTTTCGAATCCTCCTGCGCACTTCAACCGTTGCCAAAAGTTAATTTATTCATCGCTGAGGGGTAAGAAAGATACCTACGGTGTTCAGCGTTCGTTTTCAGAAAACGCGCTGAAGTGTAAAATTAGGCGGAATGAGTGCTGTCACAAACACCTGAGTAAGATGGATCATTGTAGTACTGACATACAGTATCTACGTTGCCCTCAAATGTTTGCTCCCTTGATTGCTGTATGAGCTTCACCCTTTAAAGTCGATTCTTCAATATACAAATAAAAGCACTATTACAATAAGAGCTACTTTCTCTCATTTATTCAAAATGATCTTTTTTTAAAGTTTGTCGGTGCTGTCAACAGTAGCAGTTTGTTTTATGTCTCATAAGATCAAAGCTCTTTATATATATAGATATATCATTTACTCACTTCTGTTATAACTTCACCGAATTATCCAGCTAAAGGTTTGCACTACTGCTTCAGTACACAAGGTGGTGCAAAGTATAGGGCATATTTATTATAAAATCACGCAGTGCAGCACAGCAAGTCTCCTTGCTGCGCTGCGTGATAGGGAAAGGGCAGGAATGTGCCATATTTAACATTATAAGACGCATTCCTATCTTTTCCTAGAGCTAGCGCACATTGTGCTGCCTAGCACCAACGAAGGTGCCCTTGGAGCAAGGTTGCCTGTGTTGTAAGCAGGATAGTCTGCACAAAAACAATCCCTGAGGCATTTTCCTCTTTCTATGTGTGCTGCAAAATGCAGCACACACAGAGGAAATAAAGATATTTCTCCTCGTTCCGCCTTCCCTGGGACTGCATAGCATTTTGATGATTCCCAGGACTACCAGTAATGGTAATTTTGGGAATGCGCCAAAATCCATGGGTGGTGCTTGGGAACACCCACGCTCCACCCATGGAACGCCTCCCTGGGGCAGAGAAAGCAACACAGCGATTTGCGATGCGTTGCGGTACTCTACATTTATCAAGCCACGTAGGGCCATGCAAGGTGGCCTTGCATAGCTTCATAAATCTAACTTAAGCGGTTGTGTTGGTCTTGCACCCCGTTGCATGGCGACGCAACACTTTAATAAATATGCCCCTAAGTTAAGCATTGCCGATAGAAGCAGTGAATCAACTTTCATGCGCAAAAGATATTTTGGGGCATATTATCAAGGAGTTGCTTCGCTCTTGCACCACATAACGGGGCACAAGGCGCAAGGGCGATGCAACAACTAAGTAAGATTTATCAAGCCATGCAAGGCCACCTGGCGCAAATGGCTGCATTGCGTTACACTGCCCCACGGAGGCGTTCTATGGGTGGAGCGTGGGTGTTCCCACACGTCCACCTATGGATTTTGGCTCATTCCCAGATTTACCAACACTGGTACACTTAGGAATACGTAAAAATACTACACCTCCCCAGGCGAGGCGCAACATGGAGAAATATCTTTATTTCTCCTCGTTTTTTCCTCTTCCTATGTGTGCTGCAGTGCTGCAGCACACATAGAAAGAGGAAAATGCCTCAGAGGATTGTTTTTGCGCAGGAAGTTGTCTCTTCCTGCACAAAAACAATCCTTATTACAATGTAGGCACCCTTGCGCCATAGTGCAAGGGTGCCTGCGTTGGTGCTAGGAAGAACATTGTGTGCCAGGGCAGAGAATAGACAGGAATGCACCGTATAATGTTAAATACTGTGCATTAATGCCCTTTCCCTATCACGCATTATTTTTTGATAAATGTGCCCCTTTGTATTGAAAATGAATGCTCTCACAGCACCCAAACTCTTTTGCTCTATACCCCTCTTAATATATGCAAAGAGGGAAGTCTGAGGTCGGCCAGCACAAAAACCTTAGGGGCCGATTCACAGAACTAATCTGAGACAAAATCCTAAACTTACTACTTCTGTTATTCACAGAAGGCACTTATGATTTTTGGTATTCACAGAAATCACTTACGACTCCTGGGCCCGATTCACAAAAGTAATCTGAGACAAAATCCTAACTTTACGACTTTTGGTACTCGCAGAAGGCATTTAGGAGTACTAAAGTTAGGATTCCTAACTTTACTACTCCTAAACTGAGAAAAATCCTAACTTTATGACTCTCGGTATTCACAGAAGACATTTAGGAGTACTAAAGTTAGGATTCCTAACTTTACTACTCCTAAACTGAGAAAAATCCTAACTAACCGACTTTCGGTATTCACAAAAGGCATTTAGGAGTAGTAAAGTTAGGAATCCTAACTTTACTACTCCTAAATGCCTTCTGTGAATACCGAAAGTCGTAAAGGTAGGATTTTTCTCAGTTTAGGAGTAGTAAAGTTAGGAATCCTAACTTTAGTACTCCTAAATGCCTTCTGTGAATACCGAAAGTCGTAAAGTTAGGATTTAGTCTCAGATTAATTTCGTGAATAGGGCCCAGGAGTCGTATGTGATTTCTGTGAAAACCAAAAATCGTAAGTGCCTTCTGTGCATACCAGAAGTAGTAAGTTTAGGATTTTGTCTCAGATTAGTTCTGTGAATCAGCCCCTTAGGTCTTAGCGCAACGCCAGATCTATTAAATGAGTGTGATTTGGCTATGCTCAAAATCCCTTGTAAAAGCAGACGCAAGCATGTGGTCCAAATGTCAGATAACATTGTGCAAAACTGGCGCAGGGCAAATTTGAGCAGACATTTACACTGAAGGACCGATGCAAACATGGGAATATTTTGCTTCAGTGATCGAAAACGCAAATCTCATTTTTACACTTGTTTGTTGCTTCAAAAATCATTTATGCACATTCCGGTTTGTACAATATCTGTGAGAAAACGGAAGCGTACCACCTTTGCAATGTATGTAATATGTAAGTTATGTATGATCATTAATGATGAATCTAATTTAGGCATTCACATTTTCCTATGTAATTGTGAGGCTCCTAATGTGGTAAAATAATAGCTGTAAAATGTTGGATGTCAAACAGAGGACAGATAACGTAAATTCCATGATATCTAAGTACTTTTCCACAGGTGGCTGGCAATTGTGCACCAGTGCTTGCCAAATTCACACAGACGTTTGCACCAATGGACTTGTGCAAAACAACTTTGCACTGCTTCATTATTTAATACAGGTTGACCAGTGCAAATGTGGGTACAAAACGGAGAGAAACTCTTTTTTTTTTTTTGATAGTCAACTTTATTGGTTTTTAGGAAACAAGAAAGGAGGAAAAAGTTAGCATTGACAGCACAATTACAGGTCCGTAAATAAAACATAATGGGGGTGTTGGTATCAGAGTAATACTGGAAGCACAATGATTGAGCACTTTACATAATGTGCAACAGCCGGTCGTCAAAGACATGAGCCCGTCTTCATGACTCCCACTAACCCATTTGATCTGTCCATTTCCCCCATATTCTTTGGAACTTGGCCGGGCATCCCCTGGCTTCAAATAGGGGTTTCTCTTGAGCGGCGCACCAGTCCACTCCACAGCGCCATTTGGCTACTGTGGGGGGGGGGTCGGGTTGCGTCCAGGCCATGGCAATATCCCGCTTGGCCACCATGATGGCCGTCCCCAGAAACATTTTATCGGCCCGGGATCCGTCCAGACCATCCATGATGCCCAGGAGGAGGCGCATAGGGTCACAGGGTACATGCCAGCCCAAGATGTGCATGAGTTCGGATACTATCTTGTCCCAGTATTTTACAAGGCGGGGACAAGACCAGACCACATGGTAGAAATCTGCTGGTTGGTGTCTGCAGCGTGTACATTCAGACGAGGCGCGCAGTCCTGCCCTATGCAGTCGTGCAGGGGTGAGGTATGCAGTGTGCAGGTAATAGATCTGGATGAGTCGGAGTCTAGCGGAGGCAGTGATAGTTTTGGGGGCCATAAGGGCATCCCGCCAATCCTTGTCTTCAAGGGGACCCAGCCAACCCTCCCAGCGAACTCGAATCAAATCCAGGGACGTGGGGCTGTTGTTCGTGAGGGTGCGGTATATGCGTGAGATGCCTCCCTTCCCCAGATTCCCCATCATGACCTGTGCTTCCGGGGGACTGAAATCAGGAAGCGTGCTACCTGCCGAAATGTGTGTGGTCAGGGCGTGGCGTAGCTGCAAATATCTGTAGAATTGTGAAGCATGTAGGGAGAAGCAGTTCTGTAAGTCCAGAAAAGACCGTATATGGTCTCCCACCCACACGTCACCCAGCTGGGAGACCCCAATGTATTCCCACTGTCTAAACCCTTGCAGCGCCGCCATTTCACCAAGCCATGTGCCTTGCCAGAGTGGCATTTGTTGGGGCAGTTTGGCCTCCCATTGCGTATGGCGTAGGGCCGAACACCAGGCCAGGAAAACTGCTCGGGTCACCGTTGGGAGCGTCTTAGGGATGGAGGATCCGTACATGAGAGCCTGGATTTGAGGGAAGTCCATTCCATGAAGGTCAGTTCTATAAGCAGGATCGGACCATCCTTCGGTGAACCAGTCATGGAGGACAAGCAATTTTGTGGCCAGATAATATAGGTAGAGGTCCGTCATACCCATGCCGCCGTCGAAGGACCGGATGCGGCATCGGTCAAGGACAATTCGTGGTCTCCCACCGCCCCATAGGAACCGTGTGATCATGGCGCCGATCTCTCGGAACCAGCTTCGGGGATATTGGAAGGGAGTGTTTTGAATGACATATAGGAACCGAGGGAGGATCATCATCTTAAATAATGCCACCCTTCCGAGTGGATTAAGTGGCAGGGTTTGCCAGCGATTAAGGTCCTCCTTAGCCTTATGGATAAGCGGGTAATGTTCAGTGCCCATTCTAGCTCAGGAAGGAGAGGCACCCATATGCCTAGGCATCTAAATGACTGCCGCCTTATGGGTATGGTAGTCTGCCAGTCAAAACACTCCCTGGAGGGATGAAGAGGCACGAGGGTCGACTTGGCTGAGTTCAGTCAGAGGCCCGAGACCTTCTCGAAAGCTTGAAGGGCCTGGAGGCATCTAGGGCCGGAGCAGGCCGAGTCTGCTAGGAAAAGCAAGACGTCATCCGCGTAAAGTGCTATTTTGTCCACGTGGTGACTTCCCCATGTCCAGCCTTGAATCGAATCATCCGTGCGGATGAGACATGCTAGGGGCTCCATCGCCAAAGCGAAAAGGAGCGGGGAGAGGGGGCAGCCTTGTCTAGAGCCTCTTTGGATTGGGAATGTCTCAGAGAGGGTCCCATTAATCAGCACCCTGGCTTTAGGGTTAGAGTATAAGACTCGGGCGAAGCGCCAAAACTGCTGGGCCAGACCCATTAGTGTGAGCACCTCATCGAGATAGAGCCAGTCCACCGTATCGAATGCCTTCTCGAAATCTACGAGAAGGAGCGCTAGATAGGGGGTAAGTGCCTGACGATTTGCAAGCGCTAGATGCAGGCGCCTTAGACAATGTCGGGTGCTACGAGCTGGCATAAAGCTGCATTGGTCCGGGTGGATCAGCTTGTTTAAGAGCGGGCGCAGGCACTGAGCCAATATCGTAGCGTAGACTTTGATTTCAGTATTAATTAGAGAGATCAGCTGGTAATCCGCACAGGTGGATGAAGGCGGTTGGGTTTTGGGGATGACCACAATGGTTGCCGTATCCATCTCCGGGGGAAATGCCCCGACTTCCGTCACGTGCTGGAACAGAGCTGAGAGATGGGGTACCAGTAGCTCTCGATAGGACGCATTTTACTCCTGGGGGAAGCCATCAGGGCCTGGGGTCTTCCGGGACACCAGCTGGGAGATCACTGCACCTATCTCCTCTGGGGCGAAGGGAAGGTCCAGACTAGCTGCTTCTGAGTGCGACAAGCAAGGAATGTGGACTTGCAGAGGGTTAAGAAAGCTCGGGAGGGTACCCTCCAGCTTGCGTGCTGAGTATAAACAGGTGTAGTAACCTGCAAAAGCTTGTGCTATCTCAGCTGAGGTACAGTAGACGGCTCCTGAGGAGTCACGGATCTCAGGCACTATCCGGTTTGCCAGGGGGTATGAGGCCAGCCTGTGCAGGAGCCTCCCATTTTTATCTCCCCAGCCATACACGTGGGCGACTGATGAGCGCCACAGCAGTTTAGCTGACTCTAACGAGATTTGTTTGATTTCCTCGCGTAAGGCTGCCAGTTGCCTATCGTGAGCTCCGTTCGCTGCGCTTCGAGGAGGGCTAAGTGACTATCCTGGGCCCGCCGTTGTGCCTGAAGGTGGCTTTTGGCCACACCTCGGATGGTATCTTTACCTGCTTCCCAGAGGATACTCGGTGAAGATACTGAATCCAGGTTGGTGAGGAAGTACTGCCAAAGTTCATCCCCGATAGTCTTTTGGAAGTCCTTGTTTTGGAGGAACCAGGCGTTCAATCGCCACATAGGGCGCAATCCGTCTGGAGCATCTCCCAGCTGCATGAGCATTGCTGAGTGGTCTGAGATTCCCCGGGGAAGGATGGACATGTTAGTTACGCGTCGACCATCCGGGGCTGGCATGAAAATCATGTCAATACATGCGCGGGAGTGGTGTGCTGCCGAAGTGTGTGTGTATTGGGAGACTCGAGGGTTCCAGATCCTCCATACGTCGCAAAGGCCCAAGGTGGTCGCCCATTCGGTCAATTTCTTGGCGTGGGCCAACCTGGATGGGGAGGGGATTCCTGTACTGTCAAGGCTAGGTTGCATGACCGCGTTGAAATCTCCTCCCAGAATCATTTGTCCCAAAGGCAGAGTGGAAATAGTGTCAGCAAGTAGCCGTAGCGTTGAGGCCAGTGTCGCAGGAGGGATGTATATGGATAGGAGATTAAGGGTATTCCCACCCAGCATCCCCGAGAGAGTCACAAATCGCCCCTGTGGGTCCCTATGAACGTGAGAGGGAACAAATGGGAGGGACTTTTTGAGAAGGATGGCCACCCCCCGGGAGCCCCTGGTGAAGCCTGAGTGCCACACCCTATCAAAGCCATAGCATGCCAGAAAGGCACAATGGGATCCCATGAGATGAGTCTCCTGAAGCAGGAGGATATCAGGGGAGTGTCGCTGGGCATATTACAAGACTGCAGTGCGTTTAATGCGATCAAGTAGACCGTTTACGTTCTAGGACTTGACCCGGAGAGAGCTATAGCCTTGGTTTGTGTGCGCCATGAGGAGTAGGTGATGGAAGGGGTATGGTGAATCGTACCCTGTGATTCGCTCGGGTTGGGTACTAGGCGGGTGCAACCCCCCAGAGCCGCGCCCGGTGAGCGGGGCTGTCATGCGTATGAAGGAAGCTTGTGTCGAAGTGCTCTGTGCTGTCAGGAAGAGAAAGGTAGCATAAAACATAACACAAAACAGCGGACAATGGTCCTGAACCCCCCCCCCCTCCACCCCCACCCTATACTTCTGGAACTGAAGCATCTGTCGCGCGACAACTTAAGAGGAACAAGCTAAACAATAGCGCTTAGCGCAGGAGATGCGTGGTGGACCCCTCCACCTGTGTCGGATGCGGCATCAGCAGTGTCAAAGGTTACATTACGATACTGCAGGGCATGTGTTTCTGACGTTCAGGAACTAGTGGATTCTAATGTCTTTGTCGCTGTCCGTCTAGGGGATTCTCAAATTACTGGGCTGCGGGAGAGATCCGAGTCCGTGGCCGCCCGGTCCAAGTTGCCCATGGGGATGCAGTCCCTGGAGGAATCTTCTGTGGATCTGTGTCTTTGCCGGAGTTGGGAGCCTGGGGGGCTGCCCGTGTCTCTGGGCCCATGGACAGCTGGGCTCAATGATCTGGGGGTTCCAGTGTGGCCTCTGCGTCTCCTGCGGGATTGTGTGCGCCTCCTGCAATGCTTGGGAGACGAGGGTTGCAAGGCCTGGAAGCCAGAGTGTGTAGGCGAAGAATTTGAGCGGATCCCGAGGGGGCGTCCCTCGGTCAACCAGGTCCAGGCACCCTGAGGGGAGTCAAAGAACTGTGTTTTGCCCTGGAAGATGACTCGGAGACGGGCCGGGAAGAGGAGTCTGTACTGGAGGCCAAGGTTACGCATCTTCTGTTTGACTTCCGTATAGGAGCGTCGCTGGGCTTGCACTTCCCTGGTGTAGTCCGGGAATACCATGATGTTGTGATTTTGAAACCTCAAGGTGCCCAGGATCCGTGCTTTGCGCAGGATCGCATCACGGTCTTTAAAGTTAAGAATCCGGGCGATTATAGGGCGGTGTGGAGCCCCGGGTGGTGGCTTAGGCGCAAGGGAACGGTGGGCTCGCTCGATGGCAAACCAGGGTGAAAGTGTCTTTAGGCATCCAGGATGATATCCACATTTCAATGAAGGCAGTCATCTGTCCCTGTTTGCTCCCCTCCGGAAATCCTACCAGGCGTAGGTTGTTGCGGCATGAGCGGTTTTCGGCATCTTCAGCTCGCGTGTGTAGTTCTTTAGTGCGGGATTGCAATTGGGCCACCTGCTTCCTCAATTGGTGAACATCGTCTTCCACTGTGGAGAGGCGGGACTCAGCCTCTGAAATACGGGACGTGGCGTTGCGCAAATCCTGTTGGATGAGGGACATGTCAATGCAGACCTCTGCAATCTTCTCCTCTACCGAGGTCTGAGTTGCGTTGATTGCCTGCAGGATTGCGGCCAGGTCATTACCTTGGAGAGACAGGCTACCCCCCGCCCCTTCCGAGGGGTCGCGTTCAACGGTGGGCGAAATTATTTTTTTAAGAGTAGGCACCACTGCCTGCCCTTAAAAAATGAAACTGAAGTTTCATTTTTATTTTTTAAATGCATCCCGTTTTCCTTTCAGGAAAACAGGCTGCATTAAAAAAAAACTGCTTTATTGAAAAGCAGTCACAGACATGGTGGTCTGCTGACCCCAGCAGGCCACCATCCCTGTGAGGGCTAGCCATTCCCAATGGGGTCGCAAATTACGCTTGCCTCATGAAAATTGATGAGGCATGCAATTTGCGACCCCATTGGGAATCGCAAACAGTGTCTGAGACACTGTTGTACATTGCATTTTGCGAGTCGCAAATTGTGAGTCGCAAAGCGGCGCAATTTGCGAGTCGCAAAATGCAAGCGTTGTACATCTGGACCAGAAGCTGCTAAAGTGGCATCACTCTTCTCTGTCATGAGTCAGATATGTGCAGCCAGTTTTCAGGAAACCCATCAAAGCTTGTTGGCAATGCAGGGCATTAGGGGGCTGTAGTGCATCACGTGCCCCAGCACATTTTAGCAAGTGCTAATTCCTTTTCTTTGTTCATTTTGTAGCCTACCATTACCAAAGATTTTGTCTATATATTTAAGAATTTTCCGTCTCTAAATAGGGTTGTGAGTCATCATTTGTGGGAAGCAGTCGGAACACCGCGGCCTCAGCCACGTGTGTTCCGACATCGCAAGCGCTTGCCTTAACCATGCATATGCCTTAATCACGCATATGCGTGGTTAAGGCAGTGCGCGGTCTAGCTGCTGGCTGCAGCAGGGACGGAAGCAGGAAGACCTCGCCAGGAAGAGAGCTGCGGTGATGTAAGTGGGGTTGGGCTGGGTAGTTTTCTGGGCTGGGGGGGCGGGGTAGTTTTCTGGGCTGGGGGGGCCAGGCGAGGTTTTCAGGGCTGGGGACTCGGGGGTAATTTACAGGGGTGGGGGAGGGTTGGGGTAGTTTTCAGGGCTGGGGGAGGGTTAGGGTCGTTTTTTAAATTAGAGGTTAGAGTATTAGGCCTAAGGGCAGTGGAAGGGGTTGGGGTAATTTTAGGAACAGCGCGAGGGTGGGAGGGGGTCGGTGTAGTATTTGTTAAGGGAAAGTGTAGGAAGGTGGAATCTGACTACATGGTTGCCCCCACTTTTTTTCTGGTGTTTTGATGGTTTTTGACTTAGTTTGGCTGGGAACCTGCTATTTGGGTCCCCAGCCTATCTGCTTTCTCTTATAAATTGATTCCATGTACTTTAGGTACACCACAGATTGGATTCTGGAGTGCCCTTATAAGTCCCTAGTATATGGTATACTATGTACCCAGGGCATAGGTACCCCAGAGGCCTACCAGGTGTTGAAGCATGTATTGTGCCACCCCTGGAAGGCCCTCCAAAATGACACCACAGGACTGCTACTGCAGCCTGAGTAAGGTGGTGCATGCACCCCTTACAGAGATATAGGTTCACTATATCTCACCTATCACTGCACATAGAAACCTATCAGTCATCCCTATGGCAGGCCTTATCAATCCTGAAGGCAGGGTGCTTGGTTTTATGTGAGAGGGTGCCCATGCATGAGCAGAGCCCCTCTGCAGCCTTCGGAATCTCCTCTCCGGGGTTGTCTGTGGTACAGCCTGACCATATACTCTTAAGTGCATTATATCTAAAGGGTAAATGCTAACTTTGGGATGGCTGCACGGAAACATGTCGTGTTTGGTGTCAAACACCTTGGAATCATACCCCCACACCAGTAACTGGTGTGGGAGTATGATCCCACCCTTCTAGAGGGAGAGACATGACAGCACCGGTATACCCGGTATCACCTAATCAGAGCCTGGCATCACAAAATGGATGCTGCAGCCACAGACACGGGTCTGGCCTCCTGCTGCTGACCGAAACTCCGGCAGGGGAGGCCTGGACATTAGGTTTCCTGTCTCAGGGAGGTGTTACCACCTCCCAGACAGGCCTTAGTGGATTAGGGCTGGGTGGTGCACTCTCTGAGTGCTTTGAAGTCCTGCACTGGGGGCACATTTGATGTCCTCGTGCATACCCCAGTTCAAACCGGTTGCAGGGGCTGCCAGCCCCTGCTCTGGCGTGAAACTGGACAAAGTAAATGGGTGTAGCCACCCCTCTTTCCAAACCCTCCCATAGGTAGGTCCCCAGAGTTAGTCCAACCCCTTTCTTTAGTATAAGTAAGGGAACCCTGGCAACAGGACTTTAGATATCCCTGGATGAAACTCTGAAGCTGAATCCTGGACCTTCGATGCTCTACATCAAGATTAGAGGACTGAAGAATCTCCCTTGGGGTCAAGGAGTGACTCCCCTGCTTGGCAGGCACCAATGAAGCATCTGTCCGGTCTGCATCACTGAAGCTCCCGCTGGACGCCGAAGTCTTTGCATCACCAGAGGTAGATTTCCAGACTTCCCCAAGGCTGCCCTGAGTCCCCAGCAAAGCTGAGGCCCATAGCTGTCGTGGGTAACGTGGAACCATGACCCCTAGACACCAAGCACATTTGCAAGTGCATCAACTTTCTGACATCTCTCGAAGCCATGCTTTGGGTTCCAAGTAGCCCTAGCCCCAAGCACCAACTGCAGCAAAGATCACTGGCCTACACTCCACGAATGTCCCGTGGGCCAGCTCCAAGTGCGACCACTCAAGGCTCCTTCACGATCTCTAGTCCGTTGGCTAGTGGGTCCCCACGAAGGCAACTATTCAATTGCTTGGGCTTTTCTGGTTGCTCCAGATGTGCCCTGACTTACCCTTGCTGGGTGAGTCCCACAGACCTTGCTGGTCTGCACCGCAGCCTTTTCTTCATTTCCCCATGACTTGCTGTTGCCAAGGCTTGTTGGGTCCAATCCGGTCACCGACACCGCAGCACTCGACAAACTTTGTGGAGCAGCTCGAATCCAGCTCCTGGTTATCGTCAACGCCTCCTGGACCTCGTGGCTGAAGAGTCAAGGCACCCATCAACTCACCTGAAGCACCCAACATCTGAGGGCATTCGACTATCGTGCCCCTGGTCACTGGCTAGTGATCTAGACTCTGTCCCCTCTGCTTTCAGGTCTTCCTCTTCCTCGATCCAGGCTTGGATCGCACCGGACACTCTTTCACTTCACGGCAGCAGCACTTTCCACGAGATCACCATTGAAAACGACGACGATTCCCGACACCTTTTAACACGTATGCACCCGGCTTCCCTGGGTGAGGTAACTCGAGTATTTCGGTACTCATGTGGGTGTGGGCCCTAGAAACTCTTAAGTTTAAAGGGGTTAACTGGAAGTCCTCTCCGAAGTGTCCTTTTTCTTTAAAAATCCAACTGCGACTTTCCCCATAGAAGTCAACGGCGATTCGCGGCTGTGTTCTCACACTGCACGCGTCCCCCGTGGGTCCCCTGTGTCACTACCTTGGGTGGTTCCTTGGGGTCCAAGCACTTCTACAGGCTCTAGGCCTTGTGTCTAGCTCAGTCGTGGTTCTTATACCACTATTTTAGTATATGGTTTGGTACGCCCCTAGGGCTCAGACGTGTATTGTGCTAATAGCTGCTGATATTTGCCTTGTAACTTATGTACTTCGAACTCTAGCCTCATAAAGAGACTAGAGGGGTGTGTTTAAGAATAAATACATATATTTTATATATATACCTGGTGTGGTCCCCTTTCATTTGGTCACGCAAGAGATTATAGACTGGTAAAACAAGCTGCTTTACATTCTTCCAAGACTTAGCCTGAAGGCTGCTCTCCATAGCTACCACTAGGATAGCTTTCACTAAAGGTTGTCTTTAACCTATCATCCAAAGGGGTTGTTTGGACTGGTGCAAGGTGCCCACTAGAACTAGTGGACAGCATATGCCAGGCCATCTTCTCACATTGGTGGCAGCGGTGGGATTCCAGCTTGCTATTATTTTACCAGATAATCTCAAGTGTGTGACTAATTGAAAGCCACTAAAGGTACCTAAGGTACATATAAATTCAAGCTTAGAAATACAGTAAGTTCTACTGAACTTAGAGTTGTGTGTCAAGGGCTTAGCACACCCTTTCTACAACTCAAGAGAGTTTAGTAGGCCACACTAGAGTAGGTAGTGCATACACCACACCTCACTAGTAATGTCTTCAGGGCTAGGAACCAGTAGGTCCCTGCCAGGAACCAGTGGGCTCCTACCCTCCAAATATGACAACCTCCCATTCTTGGAATTGAGAGAGTTGTGCAAGATTAGGAAGCTGAAGACAGGCAAAAGTGCCAACACCCAACGTCTCATGGAGATGCTTCTGCTGGATGATCTCAGAAGACCCTTAGGGTCTGCAGGGGTAGGCAGAGAGGGTGGGGCAGAAGATGAGGAAGGGAACAGGGGTGAAAATATCCAGGACCTGACCTCTGAAACTGGCCAGGAAGATGAAAATGATCTTGCCCTGGACAATCCAGCTCCTCCTGCAGATGAGGAGGAGGATCAGAATGACCTCCCCTTTGTCTCACCACGAAGAGTTGTGAGTGTGCCTAGAAGGTCCAGATCTCCTTCTCAGGAGTCTAACCATTCTGACACCTCAGTAGGGACCTCTGTTTCTTCTCAGAGGAGGGAGACCTCTAATGAAAGGAAAAAGAGACTGCTCCAGTATGAAGAAGCTCAGTTTAGGATCAGAAGAGAGCAGCTGGCTATAGACAGGGAGTCCCTAGAGCTTCATAGACAAAGAAGAAAGTTGGGACTAGAGTCCCATGGTGGCAGCAACTTCCCTAGTGGTAGGGAAAGGTCTTATGACCATAGAAACCTGAGCAAGATTGTCCCTCCCTACCAGAGTGGGGATGACATCCACAAATGGATTACTGCACTGAAAAGGGCCTGTAAAGTTCAGAGGGTCCCCCAGGAGCAGTGGGCAGCAATCTTGTGGCTCTCCTTTGCAGATAAAGGTAGAGATAAGCTCCTCACTGTTAGAGGAGAGGATGCTGACAATTACAAAGTCTTGAAGAGTGCTCTGATTGATGGGTTTGGCCTAACCACTGAACAGTATAGGTTGAAGTTCAGAGATACCCAAAAGGCTCAGACTCAAGACTGGGTTGACTTTGTAGATTGTGCTACTAAGGCTCTGGAAGGTTGGATACATGGCAGCAAGGTGCATGCCTTTATAGTATTGTACAATTTGATTATGAGGGAGCAGATCCTTAATAATTGTCAAAACCAGCTTTTACACCAGTACCTGGTGGACTCTGATCTGACCTCTCCCCAAGAATTGGGAAAGAAGGGAGACCAATGGGTCAGAACCAGGGTGAGGCCTAAGAATCAGGGTGGTGACCGGAAGAAAGATTCTACCAAGTCCTAAGAGAAAGGTGGGGATAAATCTAAGGATAAATCCACTACAGGGCCCCAAAAGTCCTCTTCTGGGGGTGGGCCCCAAACTCCTTCCTCGCCTGAAAAGAAACCATATTGCCATGTCTGTAAAAAGCCTGGACACTGGAAAACTGATCCCAGTTGCCCCAGGATTGGCGATAAAGAAAATGCTCCTCCATCAAATACTACCACCCCTCCTGGTACTACCAGTAGTAATCCTCCAGTTGGGAGTAGTGCACCCAAAAAGTTAGGTGCTTTTGCAAGGGGAACAGAGGTGGGCCCTAGTTTAGACAGGACCCCCTCAACAGACTCCTCTGACTCTGATGGTGGTATAGGATTTGCCACCTTTACCATGGGTCCCAATGCGTTGGGCAGGTACAGACTGGAGCCAATGATTAATGGTCAGAAAGCTGTGGCATTCAGGGACACAGGGGCTAGTGTCACCATGGTGGCAGGGAAACTAGTCCCCCCTCACCAGCTTTTACCTGAATTTAAATACCAGGTGACCAACATTGATGGTGTCAGAACAGATCACCCCATGGCCATAGTCAATCTCAGCTGGGAAGGGGTCACAGGCCCAAAAAGAGTGGCAGTGTCCCCAACCTTGCCTGTAGATTGCCTGATGTGCAATGATCTAGAAATTTCAGCCTGGGCTGAAGTTGAACACCAAGCCCATCTGAGAATGCTGGGCATCCCTGAGAAAGTTAGGGGGGCTGTGTTGGCCACAGCCCCACCCCAGGAACATTTTGGAGTGATGGAGCCTGAAAGAATGGCCCACTCTCCTCCACAAGAGAGCACAAGGGTTGAAGAAAAGTCTTCTTCCCCCCAGACTATAGGTAAGGGTCAGCCTCCTCAGGGAACTGACCCTACCCCTAGTGAAGGAACTGCCCCAGAGGTAGTCAGGCCTGGCCTGGCCACACCCCTGATGGCAGAGGACCCTTCCAAGGTGGTACCCAGTCTGGAGCAGGTAACCTGCCCCTCTCTACCCTGCCTCAGTCAGCCCAGGGCTGCAGAGGTCAGGGAGGTCAGTGGACCCCACAGGGCCCCCTGTCCAGAGGAACCCCCCCATCAGCAGATTAGGGGCACCCAGTCTAGTATCCCTAGCCAGGTAAAAATTCCTCAACACACTGAGGGATCCCCCATACCTTTGTGTAGGGACCTCCCCCAGAAGGACTCTGTTAGGCAAGGGCAAACCTGGGACCAAAAGGTTCCAAACCTGCTATGTCCCTCCAGTGTTCCATCCAAAGGGACCCAACCCCCAGCTGTAGGCAGCCAAAGGTTGACCCTTAGAGCAAAGTGCAACTCAGTCATGGAAAGACAGGCATACATGGTGACCAGTAATCTGAGGAAGCTGAGACCAACTTTCCTAGGGTCTCACTTCCCTACTCAGACACCTCATCAGCCTTTTACTTTACCAAAGCACACCACAGGTAGTAATTCCCCATGGTGGAGACCCTCTCATACCCTTAGGGTGAGGGATAGCTTAGTGGACTATAAGACAGGGGGTAACCATGCTAGTGCAGGTACTTCCTTATATGGCCACTTAGTCAATAAAGGCTCAACTGGCCAAGGTTAGCCTTATCTCCTTTCGTTTGGGGGGTTATGTAGGAAGGTGGAATCTGACTACATGGTGGCCCCTACTTTTTTTCTGGTGTTTTGATGGTTTTTGACTTAGTTTGGCTGGGAACCTGCTATTCAGGTCCCCAGCCTATCTGTTTTCTCTTATAAATTGATTCCATGTACTGTAGGTACACCACAGATTGGATTCTGGAGTGCCCTTATAAGTCCCTAGTATATGGTATACTATGTACCCAGGGCATAGGTACCCCAGAGGCCTACCAGGGTTGAAGCATGTATTGTGCCACCCCTGGAAGGCCCTCCAAAATGACACCACCGGACTGCTACTGCAGCCTGAGTAAGGTGGTGCATGCACCCCTTACAGAGATATAGGTTCACTATATCTCACCTATCACTGCACATAGAAACCTATCAGTCACCCCTATGGCAGGCCTTATCAATCCTGAAGGCAGGGTGCTTGGTTTTATGTGAGAGGGTGCCCATGCATGAGCAGAGCCCCTCTGCAGCCTTCGGAATCTCCTCTCCGGGGTTGTCTGTGGTGCAGCCTGACCATATACTCTTAAGTGCATTATATCTAAACGGTAAATGCTAACTTTGGGATGGCTGCACGGAAACATGTCGTGTTTGGTGTCAAACACCTTGGAATCATACCCCCACACCAGTAACTGGTGTGGGAGTATGATCCCACCCTTCTAGAGGGAGAGGCATGACAGCACCGGTATACCCGGTATCACCTAATCAGAGCCTGGCATCACAAAATGGATGCTGCAGCCACAGACACGGGTCTGGCCTCCTGCTGCTGACCGAAACTCCGGCAGGGGAGGCCTGGACAATAGGTTTCCTGTCTCAGGGAGGTGTTACAACCTCCCAGACAGGCCTTAGTGGATTAGGGCTGGGTGGTGCACTCTCTGAGTGCTTTGAAGTCCTGCACTGGGGGCACATTTGATGTCCTCGTGCATACCCCAGTTCAAACCGGTTGCAGGGGCTGCCAGCCCCTGCTCTGGCGTGAAACTGGACAAAGGAAATGGGTGTAGCCACCCCTCTTTCCAAACCCTCCCATAAGTGGGTCCCCAGAGTTAGTCCAACCCCTTTCTTTAGTATAAGTAAGGGAACCCTGGCAACAGGACTTTAGACATCCCTGGATGAAACTGTGAAGCTGAATCCTGGACCTTTGACGCTCTCCATCAAGATTAGAGGACTGAAGAATCTCCCTTGGGGTCAAGGAGTGACTCCCCTGCTTGGCAGGCACCAATGAAGCATCTGTCCGGTCTGCATCACTGAAGCTCCTGCCAGACGCTGAAGTCTTTGCATCACCAGAGGTAGATTTCCAGACTTCCCCGAGGCTGCCCTGAGTCCTCAGCAAAGCTGAGGCCCGTAGCTGTCGTGGGTAACGTGGAACAGTGACCCCTGGACACCGAGCACATTTGCAAGTGCATCAACTTCCTGACATCTCTCAAAGCCATGCTTTGGGTTCCAAGTAGCCCTAGCCTCAAGCACCAACTGCAGGAAAGATCACTGGCCTACACTCCACGAGTGTCCCGTGGGCCAGCTCCAAGTGCGACTGCTTGAGGCTCCTTCGCGATCTCTAGTCCGTTAGCTAGTGGGTCCCCACGAAGGCAACTATTCAATTGCTTGGGCTTTTCTGGTTGCTCCAGACGTGCCCTGACTTACCCTTGCTGGTTGAGTCCCACAGACCTTGCTGGTCTGCACCGCAGCCTTTTCTTTATTTCCCCTTGACTTGCTGTTGCCAAGGCTTGTTGGGTCTAATCCGGTCACCGACACCGCAGCACTCGACAAACTTCGTGGGACAACTCAAATCCAGCTCCTGGTCATTGTTGACACCTCCTGGACCTCGTGGCTGAAGAGTCAAGGCACCCATCAACTCACCTGAAGCACCCGACATCTGAGGGCATTCGACTATCGTGCCCCTGGTCACTGGCTAGTGACCCAGACTCTGTCCCCTCTGCTTTCAGGTCTTCCTCTTCCTTGATCCAGGCTTGGATCGCACCGGACACTCTTTCACTTCACGGCAGCAGCACTTTCCACGAGATCACCATTGAAAACGACGACGATTCCCGACACCTTTTAACACGTATGCACCCGGCTTCCCTGGGTGAGGTAACTCGAGTATTTTGGTACTCACGTGGGTGTGGGCCCTAGAAACTCTTAAGTTTAAAGGGGTTAACTGGAAGTCCTCTCCGAAGTGTCCTTTTTCTTTAAAAATCCAACCGCGACTTTCCCCATAGAAGTCAACGGCGATTCGCGGCTGTGTTCTCACACTGCACGCGTCCCCCGTGGGTCCCCTGTGTCACTACCTTGGGTGGTTCCTTGGGGTCCAAGCACTTCTACAGGCTCTAGGCCTTGTGTCTAGCTCAGTCGTGGTTCTTATACCACTATTTTAGTATATGGTTTGGTACGCCCCTAGGGCTCAAAAGTGTATTGTGCTAATAACTGCTGATATTCGCCTTGTAACTTATGTATTTCGAACTCTAGCCTCATAAAGAGACTAGAGGGGTGTGTTTAAGAATAAATACATATATTTTATATATATACCTGGTGTGGTCCCCTTTCATTTGGTCACTCAAGAGATTATAGACTGGTAAAACAAGCTGCTTTACATTCTTCCAAGACTTAGCCTGAAGGCTGCTCTCCATAGCTACCACTAGGATAGCTTTCACTAAAGGTTGTCTTTAACCTATCATCCAAAGGGGTTGTTTGGACTGGTGCAAGGTGCCCACTAGAACTAGTGGACAGCATATGCCAGGCCAACTTCTCACAGACAGGGTTGTAGGCCTCAGGGAAGGGGGAGGGAATGGGTAGTCGGGGTAGTTTTTAGGGCTTAGGGGAGGGCGGGTCATTTTTAGGGCTGTGGGGGTTGGGGTAGTTTTTAAAAATAGGGGTTTGGGTTTTAGGTCTAAGGGCAGTGGAAGGGGTTGGGGTAGTTTTAGGGACAGCGCAGGTGGGTGGGAGGCGGTCGGGTAGTGTTTGTTAAGGGTTAGTGACAGCCTGGGGGTTGAAAGGGGGTCGGGGTATTTGGACCTCAGGGCGGGGGGGGGGCAGGTAGGGAGTTTGTAGCTTACGGCCGGGGGTCACTGCTTTAGCCACGCATACCCCTTTACCATTCATGCCTGTACCACGAAATTTCTAGGTAAAGGCATGTGTGGTAAAGGAATGCATGGTTAAGACACATTAGGGGTTTAGGCTGCATGGTAGAGGCATGTGTGGTTTAGCCATGCATGCCTCTATCATACAACCATCATTTGTGATAGGAGAACCCTTTTGGTTCTCTCTGTAGGACTGAAAGGTGAGAATAATTCCTCGTTATATGATCTATATCATTATTCCCTTAAAGCCACTTTTAGCCTATGGTTCAATGTGTTGCACAATGATGGTATTTGATGAAATATAGCTGATTTATCCCAAATGGTCGTAAAACACTTGAATTATTATATCTTAGCACTCTGGTGCTTGTAGGATGAAGTCTGGTGGCCCATTTTCTTTTCTTGCCAAATTTATATCATATGACTAGGCGAGGTATGGTAATTAATATAATTCCATCTAAGACCCTCATTACAAGTTTGTCGGAATAGGGTGGGATATTTATCAGAGGTCATAAGTACCTTTAACTCAGGGTCAGGTATTTACCACATCAGGTAAATGACCTCTTAACCTGAGTTTTTAACAAGAAAATGAGGGACAGCATGCAGAATCAGTTTTAGCACATCAAATTCTGCATATTTTGCTTTTTTTTTTCTGGGCCTTTCCCCCAGTAAATTTCACCATATTGTACCTGACAAAATTCAAGAGGGGAAAACTGCCAGGATGCAATAATTTCACGCAACTCATAATTCAGATCCCTGTGAGGATGTGTTTGCACAGCAATAGGAAATTTAGCCCTGAACTCGTAATAAGGGTGCCCTAGTGTCTTTCTTTATCTACCTCTGTCTGTAGTTGTACTGTGTGTACCCGATCAGACTCTCTATCTGAACATATCTGGTGGTCCCTGTCACCTTCAAAGGGGACTCTGAACCCTTATGGAGAATAGTTTCTCTGCATCTATGTTTTATCTTCTTACATCCATCAAATGCTCGTTCATCTCACTTTCCTAATCCTCGAACACATTTTTTGAGTCCCTCCTTATATGAAAGGCTCTATTCGGTTTATTGCCCATGAGATTCATTAAAGTTAACATATTCATTGCTCACACCGGCTCATGCAATCGACAGGTCTCGAGGCATTACTTCTCACCAGAACACATATCCAATAAATATGTATGCTGCTTGCAACCATTCTCCAAAATTTGCCGGGGATTACTGTACACAATGCCTACAGATTATGTGCCTTACCAATAGGATTACATAAAATAGCAACTACCACCTGGGGCTGCATTATACATTGTGCTCCAAGGGTACAAAGGGGGTGTGTGCCCACTTTGTGCACCTCCGGGGCACAATGGTATTACAGAAGGGGCCGCAGCCGCTTGTGTGTCCTTTTCTGTAATACTGATAGTGCTGGTGCACATGTAGCTTCAGCGATCGCACAAGAGGGTGTTCCCTCATTTGTATGGGTGTGTATCCCCATGAAAATGAGGCAATCTCTTTGGTTCTGTGCCTCGCCATATTATTGATGCACACACAAACAGGCCCCTAGGAGGCGGACTCACAGGCCTCTACAAAATGGTTGCTCGCTGTCAGTGCGTCTCCTGAAGGCAGCCCTCTCGAGGGGCTAAAGGGATTCCCCGGACCTCCCATACATCTCCTTGCAGGAGGGTGCAGGAGCTCTCATCCCTCTCAAATGTGCAAGTGGGATGTCGCCTGCACAGAGAAACAAGGAATGGTATTTCACTTGAATGCACTGCCCCCAGGACAACGTGAGTTGGCGCTTGCTCTGGTGGCAGCGCATTCCTTGCAATAGGGTGCTCTGTCCGGTGCACAAGCATGGACAGTATGCCCTTTCAATAATACGGCCCCTGATTGTTGGCATACATTATTATTGTTCTGATATTCCGAAAATAACTAGACATGTGCTTACCTTATCTCCACGGCTACGATGTCTGTGATACTATTACTCACATTAAGCCTGTAGCCACATAAGGCCAGAAAGTAAAAAAAAAAATTAGAGGGCCGATTCACAGAACTAATCTGAGATAAAATCCTAAACTTACTACTTTTGGTATTCACAGAAGGCATTTAGTAGTAGTAAAGTTAGGACTCCTAACTTTACTACTACTAAATGCCTTCTGTGAATACCAAAAGTAGTAAGTTTAGGATTTTATCTCAGTTTAGTGGTAGTAAAGTTAGGAGTCCTAACTTTACTACTACTAAATGCCTTCTGTGAATACCAAAAGTGTAATTTTAGGATTTTATCTCAGATTAGTTCTGTGAATCGGCCCCTAGATCTTTGGTGCCGTCCCTTTTGTTCTTGGTACATGTTTATGTTTGGGCTCCTCTAAGATTCATCAACTTCTCTAGGGTCCAATATAGCCAATGAACTGTAAAAAAATGATTTCTTAATAATGGAGCAGGTTTGATTATTCGGTATGTGTGAGAAGTTGGCCTGGTATATGCTGTTCACTAATTAAAGTGGACACCTTGCACCAGAACAATTCGACTCTTATGGTAGATAGGTTTAAGACAACCTTTATAGAAAGCTATCCTAGTGGTAGCTGTGGAGAGCAGCCTTCAGGCTAAGTCTTGAAGGAATGTAAAGCAGCTTGTTTTACCACACAATCTCTTGAATCACCAAATGAAAAGACACCACACAGGTATATATATCAAATATATATGTATTTATTAATAAACACTCCCTACTAATCTCTTTATGAGATTAGAGGACAGGAACATATGTACAAGTCAAATATTATCAGAATAAGTTTAGCACAATTGAATATTACAATCTTAGTTTGCTAGACCTAGGTCTAGGGCATCTAGAATCGAGGGACCCACAAGAACCACCCCAGGTAGTTGTAGGAGACCCACAGGGGACGGACGCGGTGACCTGGCACCGATGCGAATCCTGTACGAGTCTATGCACTCAGACGCGATTGCGATATCAATGTTAAAGGTCCCTTGCGTGTTCGAGGCGAACACACCGATCGGTCCTTGTACGAGTCGAAGGACGCGGTTACAGATGGAATTGCAAGGGAGTTGGACGCGGTGTGTCTAACACAGACGCGAACCTTGTACGAGTCAGTGCGATAGTCGCACTTGGAAAGTTAGAGTTTTAGGACACTTCGAGGAAGCTACAAGCAAGTCACTTACAGGGTAAGTAGTTCTAGGGCCCACACCCACAGGAGCACCGTAGTGCTGAAGTTACCTCACCCAGGGGAGCCGGGTGCATAGGTGTTCTTTGGTGTTGGGTCGCGCCGTCGTTTTCAATGGGAGCCAGTGAAGACTTGCTGCTTGCGGCTACAGGAGAAGTGTCCGGAGGAATCCAAGCCTGGATTCGGAAGATGGAAGACCTGAAAGCAGAGGGGACAGTGTTCAAAGTCACTTGGCAGTGACTCGGGGCAAGGAAGATGGATGCCCACCGTCGTCGCAAGATTCAGGTTGTTCGCAGTTACCTTGACTCTTCAGCCACGAGGTCCAGGAGGCGTCGACGATGACCAGGAGCTGGATTCGGCGTGTCCCACGATGTCTGCAGCTTACTGCGGTGTCGGCAACTCGATCGGAGCCAATAAGCCTTGGTAACAGCAAGTCTCGGGGAAAGTGTGAAGAGGCAATGGCGCAGACCAGCAAGGTCTGTGGAACTCACCCAGCAAGGGTAAGTCAGCGCAGGCCTGGAGCAACCAGGGGAGCCCTTTGGTTTCTTTGGAAAGTCTTCTGGGGACCCACAAGCCGGCTGGCAAGGGATAGCAAAGACGCCTCGGGAGGATTTACTCACAGGGGCCCACGGTCACTCGGGACGGGGTAGGCCTCTGATCTTAGGAGGGATTCCTGCTGGAGGCTGGGACCACACGTGATCCAAAGCACACGTTCGTGGAACATTGTGAAGGGGTTGCACTCGACAATAGTGTACGGCACCCAGGGGTCGCAGTTCCTCATTACTCTTGGGGTCCACTGGCCTCAGCTTCACTGGGGACTCACGATGGCCTTTGAGAAGTCAGGAAATCCACTTCTTGGGCTGCAGGGACTTCGGACTCCGGCGGGAGCGGCATAGTTTGCAACCGTCGTTTGTAGTTTTTGGTGCCTGCCAAGCAGGGGAGTCACTCCTTGACTCCAAGGGAGATTCTTCAGTCTTCCAAAGGTAGTGGAACGTCGAAGGTCCGGGATTCTTCTTGTAGAGCGTTGTCCAGGGAAATCTAAGGTGCTATGCACAGGTTCCCCCTCTTATACTAAAAGAAGGGGAGGGACTAGCTCTATGACCCTACCTATGGGAGGGTCAGGGGAGTGGGTGGCTACACCCACTTCCCTTTGTCCAGTTTCGCGCCAGAGCAGGGACAGGTAGCCCCTGAGCCGGTTTGAACTGGCATATGCACAGAGGAGCCTTCTGCTCCCCCAGTGCAGGACTTCAAAGCACTCTAAGAGTGCACCCACCCAGCCCCAATACACTAAACCCTGTCTGGAAGGTGGTCACACCCCTTGGGACAGGATATCTATTGTTGGGCTTCCTCCATTGCGAGTGTTAGTCATCAGCAGGAGGGCAGCCCAGTGTCTGTGACTGGTGGCATCCATTTTGTGATGCCAGGGCTCTGCAGGATTCTACCGCGTTTCCACAGTAGGTACATGTCTATCCCTCTAGAAGGGTGGAATGCTACCCCCGCCGCCAGGACTGGCGGGGGGTAGTATTCCAAGGTGTTTGACACCAAACACGACATGTTTCGATGCAGCCATTCCAAAGTTAGCATTTTACCGCGAGGATATAATGCACTTAAAAGTATATGGTTTAACCGCATCCACAAACAGCACCAGAGAATGGACTCTGAGAGCTGCAGAGGGGCCCTGCTCAGGCAGAGGCACCCCCTCACATAGAAGCCAAGCACCCTGCCCTCAGTATTGATAGGGCCTACCTTAGGTGTGACTTATAGGGTTATATGTGTGTGTAGGAGAGATATAGGGAACCTATATCTCAGTGAGGGGTGCTAGCACTTCCTCTCTCAGGCTGCAGTAGCAGGCCTGTGGTGTCAGATTTAGTCTGCTTCCCAGGGGTGGCATAATACATGCTGCAGCCCCTGGTAGGCCTGTGAAGTACCTATGCCCTTGGTACCTAAGGTACCATATACTAGGGACTCATAAGGTACCACAGTATCCAATCACTAGTGCACCTAGAGTGCACTCCAAATCGTTTAGAGAGAACAGAGAGGCTGGGGCCCTGATTAGCAGGGGCCCAGCCAGACTATAGCCAGAAACCAGTGTAAACATCAGAAAAAAAGTGGGGGCAACATAAGAGGCAGATCCTACTCTCCTACAGTATGGAAAAACAATAAATCTTTGCCATAAGTTTTATATCTTGTTCGTAGACAAGCATCCTTCCCAGACTTTCTCTGGGGGATTCATGTTTTCTTCTGCTATTTCCATTAGGAATTTGTGCCAGAGTGTCACTTCTGGTGGGTATGTAGATCCACCCGTGTTTTTCTCCAGAGGAAAGTTGATGTCCTTTTAGTCTTTCATCCCAAGAGAGGTTCCCAGCTGCTAGGTAAGCATATTTAAATTTGGTCAATTCCTCCCCAATTATGCTGACCATTATGTTCCAGGGTGGGAAGTGGCATCTTCCAGCATGTCTTCCCAGAATGAACACCACATCTTATGGACTGAAATACTAAATATATCACTTGTAAATTCTGGGGTGCCAAGGAAGTTCCAGAGTGGCTGACATTCTCCATAATATTGAATACATGTGGCTCTTTTAATGTTGTACCATAGTTTGCCGTACAGCAAAGGGTTTTTATTATCACTTTTATTCTTTTAAAGTTAGTGACCAGAATTTATATACGAAACCTTTTCCACCATACAGTGACAACATTGTATATAAGAAAGGGTGTAGCCTGATGACGTCTGCAATCCCAATTGTTGTCCTGATATTTTTTAACTAAAGGGGCCAACAATATAATCATATGTCTGGTATCTTTTTAAAGATCATTTGAGCTTTTTTCAGGAAATGTGTGGCCACTTCAAGGCTCAACTAAAGCCATTGTTACCCAAAATTTAGGCTATAGCCTTTTTATGACCGTACACTGCCATTGAATCAAAGAAAAAATGTATTTTCAGGAGTATAATCATTTTCTCAAGATTATTCTTGCTGTAATAGTTAGTGGAAGGTATGACCAATGCTTTATCATCTGCTCTACTTACTTGCTTGCTTTTGCCATTTGCCATTGTAATAAGCACCACTTGGTATCTCTTTGTATCTACCTCTAGAAGAGATTAAAATTCCATTTAATAACTTCTGACATATTTTTATTTATTAAATAACTTGACATATGCCCACATTTTCTTTTATCTGTTCTACCCTAAGAATAATTAATTCAAGTGTAATTTTGTCATCAATAGAGGATCAGTGAATAATGCTATCTTGCTCTCATAATACAAACAACTAAATGGAACAACTGGAGGACCCAATCTTAATTCTTAGGGTAATGGTTCGATGAATAAGTCAAATAAACCTAGTGAAAATGGGCACCCTTGTCTTGTCGCTCTGATGGCAAATGTGCTTATGAAATGGCCATTAATACATATGTTGGCTCTTAGAGAAGAAGAGCCCCAATGAGGTCAACAGAGAGAGAAAGTTGAAAATGCTCCATGATAATAGTCTGAATATCATAAAAGAAAGGATCACAACAAAAAGTGTGTCTCAGTGCAGCACGCTTTTGCTCTTGTTGAAGAATTTTTAAATTTCTCTCTCTGTAGATCTCATTCGCGCTCTCCAACAAGTAGGAGTATCTTTACTCTGAATAAAGGATGCATTACAGATAAGTATCAGTACCTCAATTACACCTGATTATGACTGAATATGTGAACTTCATCAGTTTCCACGATCCCTGAGGAGTCAGGGTTGTCATGTTCAGTGGTTGCTAGAAACCATTCGATCCCTGGTAGGTTAGGGGGCCTTTCGGTGGGTCTGTGAGCTAGCTGTGAGCTAGCTGGTCTATAGGCCAACATATCCTGCAGTGATGTCTGGAATCAGTCTAGACACCAAGCCCTTAGTTTATGTTGTCCGAACAATGCGCAGGTCCTACGGATTGGTAGGAACTCCAAGACAAGCCCTGACGAAGAAGGATAAGAAGTATCCTGCAAAACACGTGTTGTCTGGTTCATTATGATGGGTGGCATGTTACCCTAAAAAAACAACAACAAAAAATTGTGCGTGGTGATACCACACAATTCCACCTTCATTTGGAACAGTGACGTCAGGGAGGGAGCAATTGAGATTTGAGGTCTGCACGAAGGGGAGAAACAACGGATGGGATTTAGGGACAGAGGCAACATGCTAAACGTGATTCAGAGCTTTCACCCACAATATAGTACAATCTCCTGCCCCATTTTAGGAAAACTAAAAAACATATGAACAAACCCTAACTTCATGGAATACATACTAAACGTTCAGAAAGTTGCCTTTCCTCTGCAGACACTTGGGCATCGAAATTCCAACATTCTGTCAGTATCAATCATTTGATCCACCATTTTATTCTTTCTGGAAGATTTGTGCAAATTTATATCTCCAAAATGCTTGTCACAGGTAGCCCTCCAACTGGCTGATATTTTACGACACTGGTCTGGCTCGTTTTGCCTGTGCCAATCACAATTTTGAGATCAATAGTGCAGCCTATTTTTTTTTACCATTTTTTAACTTGAAGCCGTAAACAGCAGACCCAAAAAAACACATTTTAAGCCATATAAGTTATTTTTGAATTATTATTAAAGCAAACAGAGACATAATGAAAGGCTGTGAATAATTTAACACAGATTATTTTTCTATTAGCTCTTGGACTTTCTGAGTAGTAAAATATAGACAAACGGTAGATAGGTTTTTCTTTTAGATGACAACTCGCCCATAAAAGAGGCAAGCAGGGTGGTGTGAGGTAGACCTGTGTACACTGACACAGGTAGAACCGTACCGCCAACAGGCAACTATGACCAGACACTCTCTGCAAGTTGTCCTGCGTATATATATATATGTACATTATATTAACAGGTGTGCTTTACTTTTTTGGGTTGCCCCTGATTGTGTTTTACCTATGCACTGAAGCACCATCATTTTGTTCTAATGATGGGCTTATTTTCTAAAGTCAATGGAGCTTGTACCAGCTGGACATTTGTAGCTCTCTTAGAACCATCGTTTTTCTAACAATGTGCTTTTTTCATTAAAGGCATTTCAGCTTGTTTTATGAGCAGGGTCTCCTGCACAAAGAAAAAACTGAACTATCATTAGAAAAAAAGCCCATGGCAAAAAGATGAGGGGCATATCTACAAGGGCTGGCGATAAAATTATCGCCGCTTTAGCGTCCGTTTTCGGAAGAAAAGCGGCGATAATTTTAACGCCCTATTAGCAAGGACACGCTAACGCGTGAATCCATGCTTCTTCGCCCTTTCCTTATCGCCCAGCTTTGCATCTCTAATGAGATGCAAAGTGGGCGTTCCTTCCCGAATAACTGGAGAAATGTCGCTAACCGACATTTCTCCAATTATCAAGGGAATCGCTAACAAGCATAGCGATAAGAAAAGTAGCGATAACCTCTGTTATCGCTACATTCCTTACGCCTGCTTTGAAGCTGACTTAGCCATGATATCCTATGGAAGGTGGATATCATGGCTAAGTATGTAGCCCTATCAGCAAGCTATCGCCAAAGTTGTGCGATTATCGCTGGATTGCCAGCGATAATCGCACAGTTGGCGGCTTAGTGCTCTGAATTTTATCGCTTTGGAGATAAGCGTTGCTGATAGCACGCTATCTCCGCGATAAAATTCAGAGTTGGCCGGCGATAATTATCCTCACGCTAAGAGCGCTGAGCGATAATTATCGCCAGCCCTTGTAGATATGCCCCGAGGGTGATTGTAAATATAAGTAAAAATAAAGATTACATTAATTTTTTTTGACACAAAACACACACAACAGTTCAGATGGAGTGGCTATGCATTATTGCTTATTTGTAACAGGCATATCTACCTCTTTGTGCTTACAAATCACCTTTTCCCTACCTCACTTTTTATGAATGCCCTCCTACCCTGATCTTACCAGCCTTCAAATTGGAAGTGCGCAAAAAGAACTACTCAAATTGAATCAAGTATTATGAATTTTGCATCTTGTGAACATTTATGCTGGACTTGCCTATGTTTCAAATTTAGAAATTAGATTGTTGATGTATAACTGTAATGACTAAGATTGCTTATAACCTTTTGATAAACTTCTAATACAAATTAGATTGAGAAAAAATTAACAATGTTCTTAATCTTGATATCTCAACATGTTTAGCCCGCCGCTAATTGATGCAACAATCCTTACTGATTCTTGCATCACTTCATATTATATATATGCAGGGCCAATGTTACGCTCTCTTTCCATCAGATTAATATTTGACTTCCCTATAACATTTATTCTTTGAATCCCCTTTCTTTAATTCAGTTACATGCGCCATCATATGCCCCACATATTTGGCATTCATAAGAACTTCAGATAATGGTGGCTTATCTTTGAGCCAAAGCTCCTCTCTAAGTTTCTCATCTTTGCAATTGAGACAAAAATGTTCCCATATACGTTCCTCAGTTAAAGCTCCAAATTTACAAGTGGCAGCAAGTTTTCCTAAACTTGCCCCATACTCTTGCACACTTTCATTTTCACCCTGCACCCGCTTTTCAAAGCAGAACCCACCCTAAATTTGTCTTGCTCATAGGCGAGTACTGATCAGAAGTTCCAGGGTCCAGATAGTCCCAATCTACAACATTCTAACCCCCTATTCAAAGACCAAAGGAAGCCAACTTGGCCAGCAGCTTTGCCTTTCTTTTATTTCTGTATGTTGTTCCTCGCCTCATCCGCAGTAATTGCTCACCCTATGTCTTTCCTCTTTTCAGGGAATAACCTAGGTAAGCTTAGACTCTTCACCCATCTTGTGATGTCCTCCGGATGTGGTTACAATGATTCCATGTACAAATTTCCAAAGTGGTCAAGAAAAATTCCTCTCATCATATCAGCTCTCCTCTGATTTTTGCTTTGTCTCTGGATTTCTTACTACACGAATACAGCTCTTGTCAATATCCATCTTGAATTTCTATGCCATGAGTGAACTACACGCATCTCTGTACACAAAATGCTTCTGCCCACTTGTTTTCCTTCTCTTTCTATCATCTGACCTACTTTACTAATTATTTGTAAATTAATCATACTTTCCTGCCAGTGTATACATTTGATAGAGCCATCCTGCATTGATGCGAGCCAAGGTTCTGATTCTTCTCTCATTTTTTCAACTTTCCCTGTTCCTCTCTGTATTTTTAGAACACATTACTGATTGTAGTGTAGGGACTTTCCTCAAGAAAGCCTTATATATATCCCATAAGGTATGGGGAGCGGTTAAACCACAGGTATTCACAAATGATTTATTTGTGGCTGTGGTAACCCTACCTATCACAATTGATTATAGCAACAGTTTCTTTTCTGTGGTCCATCTTTTCTAGTTATGACTGTTAATTGCCACCTTGAAAACCATTATCACCACTCATGTTCAGGTAAGTGAATGGCTAGATCATTTATTTTGCTTATAACCTTTTTCAGTGTTGTTTATATCAGGTAAACCTCCATCCTGGAGAAATATCCATATTTCTAGCTATGACATCTGTAGCCCTTAGTGTTCCTTACATTGATCACCAAATATCTATTGAATCAATATCCTGCATTATACTATGCAATAGTGCCCTAGATATTTTGTTCTTTCTGCACAATTTTGTATTAAATGATTTAACATATCATTCACCATTAAATTACAATGCCCAGTTTTGAAAATACGCTTTTTGTTCATGGTCAATCTAGATTTTCTGCCTTTTGGTGGATCCAATTTTTTCGTTGAAATCTATGCACTTTACCTCTGCTAACCAGGAATAACATCAGTGTAACCCAGATTGGCACATTTAACAGTGCTGTAATGTAATAGTATATGGTGTGGAAATACACCCATTGCCTGCAAAGTTAAAAACAACTTGTGGACTGAAGCACTGATTGTGTCATCCACTAGTGTGGTAAGGAAAACATGGGTTCATGCCTGTTATTGTTGTATTACTGTATCCCTACAGGGGCAAGCCCCAAAAAGCTATTTTCCCTATGAAAGGATTGGCTATCCTATGTAGAAACCCAGAAATTGGATTAAAAATGTTGAATGCTCATATTGACACCTCGGGAAAGGGACCAGCTTGAAAAATAATGAAATCACTATTTTGAATAAATATTAAAAATCCAATTCAATGGCGAGGTTGGATTTTTAGTAGATATTAAGGAGTAGTAGCATTTGGAAAGTTACCCTTTACCTGTCTAAACTGTCAGAAGGCTAATCAGCATAAGTTTCTACCTACTCCCCACCTGTGCTCAAGCTCAGGAATAGGCGTGAAAGAGGTGCAAACTATAGGCTGACCTGAATGGGAAGAGATCACTTCTCTGTGCTCAACAGACTATGCAGGGTGGGGCTATGGGCATGCTTTTGGCACTACATGTCAAATCCTGCTTGACGCATCTGTTGAGCAACATATCACCATTTGGCACACTTGAAACAGAAAGAACAAGACGTCAAGGCAATTCTTGCGTATGCCCTTTCTGGCTGCTGAAGGACCCTGCTTATCTCCTAGCAGATTCTGTCTCTGGGTTTGTTGTGGGTACAACCTTTATTTCAAACTGAATTTTACCATTAGATGTGGGAGGTGGTGATTTCCCAATGACTCTCCCACACATCTCCTGCCCTCAGAGCCTATTTTTAGTGTGGTCAAAGATTTCCGTCATCTTAAAAATGGCCTGACACATGCCATTTTGGGCCTGTTTGCAGTAAGACAAACAGAAACGACTGAAATAATAGTTAGGGTTGCCTCCTGGGAAAATGTACCCCATTGGTGTGGGAGTGTCCAGGAGACATCCCCATTTACTATCTGGTGTCAGGCATAAATGTGACACCCATGGGACCATTCTCACTTTTGGCCCTGTGGAAGATCAGAAGAGGACTGGACCTGCTGCCGGTGACCTAAGAGGAGACTTGAAGGACTGGACCTGCTCCCTCTTGTACCCAGGACAAAGAAGTGGAATCCAAGGGTCAGTTGGCTGACCTCCTATGTGAATGGAGGGAGGCAACAAGCTGCAAGAGGACTTTTCCTGGAAATTCCCAGCTAACTCACACAAAGCCTATAGGCCCACATGCGTTGTCTTAATTCCAATGCCAGAATGATAAAAGGGCTGTGACCTTGGTGAACACAGAAGAAGAATATTTCATATACCACATGCTCCCATGTGCTCATGACATTATTGAATTAGGAGAAATAGAGAGAGGATCGGGCGTTCTCCTACTCTAATGTCCCAAGTGCATTCTGCAGCTCGAATGAGTAGACGAGTAGAACGAGCAACCTCACTGACCTTGTCAGCATGCGTTGCTCCACCCACCGTGCAGCTCCATCTTGTAGTGGTCTGCCCTCCTGAGCCCTAGGTTCTGTGTTCGAGGCCCTCCTCCACCCGCAGGCTCCTGCCTGCGCCTCATCCCTGGTGGCCCAGAGGTGAGTCTGTCTCTTGTTTTAGTTCTGCTGTTGTTTCTTTTATAGCCTTTATCTGTCTTTCATTTTTTCAGTTTTTTTCTCTGTTCAGTTTTACCTCTGTTTTGTCTTTATTGCCTGTTCTGTCCTTTTATTTGTGCTCTGGTTCGCTTTATTAATTCCCTTTCCCTTCGTCCACGTTCCACCCTTCCCACCCTCACCACTGCTCGTTCCCCATGGCCCGGCCCCTTCCAGTGCTGTTCTCTGCCTCCCTGCCTCCCAGCTGACCAGCCCTCCCGCCTCCCCAACACTACTTAATGCCGCTGCGTGGTGAGGAAGCGACCTTACTGACCTTGTCAGCATGCATTGCTCCCCCTGCCACGCAGTTCCACCTGGTAGTGGTCTGACCTCCTTAGCCCTAGGTTCTGTGTTCGAGGCCCTCCTACACTCGCAGGCTCCCACCTGTGCCTCATCATGGTGGCCCAGTGATGAGCCTGTCTCTTATTTTTGTTCTGCTGTTTTTTCTTTTATAGCCTTTTTCTGTCTTTTATTTTGTCTATTTTCTTTCTCTGTTCAGTTTTACTTCTGTTCTGTCTTCATTGCCTGTTCTGTCCCTTTATTTCTGGTTCACTTGTTTACTTCCCTTTCCCAATCTCTGTGTTCCCCCTTCCCACCCTCACCGCATGCTTGTTCCCCGTGGCCTCGCCCTCTTCCAGAGCCATTTCCAACCTCCCATTTGACCAGCCCTCTCGCCTCCCCAACACTACTTAATGGCAGCCGCTGCACAGTGGGCGCAGGCAGCAAGCACGCTGGTGGCATGCCAAAGGTGCACCAAAGACAAGCCCATCTGCGCCTGGACCACCCCCAGAGTCATGGACTCTGATCCTCGCCGTCTCCACCGCTACGATGCCAGCATCCTCCATACACTCAACCCCGGATGTTCCACCGCCTTCCACCTCGCATCACCGAAGGACACCCAAAGCCTCTTCACCTGCCACAACTGCACCTTCTCCTGCCTCCGCACACCAGACCTACCGACCGCACGGCCCACAAGAACAGGACCCGACCACCTCAGCTGCATCCTACTCAACACCTGCTTCCTCAACAGACATGCCGTGGAGATCTGGGACCTGCTCGACTCCATTTCTTCTGACGTCACCTTCTTCGCTGAAACATGGATAAACCTCACCTCAGCCACGGACATCGCAACTGCCATCCTCTACGGCTACAAAATCATCCACAAAGACCACGCAAACTGACCGGGAGGAGGCATCTCCATCATACACAAAAACACCCTCCACCTCACAACCAGCTCCGATGACCACTCACCCGACATGGAACACCTCCACTTCCAGATCCAGACCAACCCGAACTCCACCCTCGGGTGCACCCTCATCTACAGACCTCCTGGACCCCGTCCCCCCTTCAGCGAAGCCATTGCCGTCTTCATCTCTCACTACTCTCTGGCCTCAATGGACTACATCCTCCTCGGCGACCTCAGTTTCCACCTGGACAACCTTGCCGACCACAACACATCATCCTCACTAGAGAACCTCACCACCATCGGACTGAAACAACTGGTCTCCTCCCCAACCCACTCAGCTGGACACATGCTCGACCCCATCTTCTCTGCATGCAACAATATCTCTGTCAGACACACCTCCGAACTACATTGGACAGACCACTACTGCGTCCACTTCTCCTTCAGCAAAGCCACTGACCACTATCGTGCCCACGCGACCCGTGCAGTAGCTGGAACAAGATCTCCGAAGACCAACTTGGCACCTCCCTCAGCAAAGCCCCCCATCTCGGACGCCAGCACCTCAGCACGCAACCTCCACCGATGGATCGCCAACTGCACCAACACACAGGCACCCCTTAGGAAACCCTCCGGCAAGCAGCCCTCCGAGAAAGCCAGCTGGGTCTCCCCTGCCCTCCAAGAGTCCAGGTGCACCTGCAGATGGCTTGAAAGATGATGGAGGAGAAGCAAGACCTTGGCAGACCACGTAGCCCTCAAGATCGCCATCACTGCACACCACCACCTTATCAGATCCACCAGGAAAACTGCCATATTGGAACGCATCAACGCTAATGCACACAACAGCACAGAACTCTTCACCGTGATCAAAGACTCCGCCAAATCCTGCACGGACATTCCCCCTCCCAAGATCTCTGCAACAACCTTGCACCTTTTTCCACCACAAGATTTTAGACATCTATGACAGCTTCGCAATCCAGGACCCACCCCCCTAACCGCAACCACTGCACTCGAATGCTCCAGATCCCAGCTGACACTGCTCAACTGGACCACCCTCACCGCTGACAACACCCTAAGGATCATGAAACCATCCACTCTAGGGCCCCCGCGGACCCCTGCCCCCACGACATTTTCAACTGAGCAGGCACCACCATCGCATCCAAACTCTGCAGCACGATCAACTGCTCCATCAAATCCACCACCTTCCCTGAAGACTGGAAACAAGCAGAGATCAACCCTCTGCTGAAGAAACCCTCGGCCGACCAGACGGACCACAAGAACTATAGACCCATCGCTCTACTCTCCTTCCCAGCCAAAGTCATTGAGAAGACCAACAACGCTCAGCTCACAAAATCCATCGATACAAACCACATCCCGGACCCCTCCCAATCTGGATTCAGGAGCAACCACAGCACTGAGAATGCCCTCCTTACCACAAATGATGACATCCGCACTCTCCTCGACCGAGGCAAAACCGCAGCTCTCATCCTCCTGGACCTCTGCTACCTTCGACACCGTCTCCCACCACAGCCTCTGCACAAGACTCCATGACACAGGCATTCATGGCAAAACACTAGAGTGGATCCACTCCTACCTAACCAGATGCACCCAGAGAGTCAGGCTCCCACTGTTCTCCTCAAATCCTACAGAGATCAGCTGCGGAGTCCCCCAGGTCTACTCCCTGAGCCCCACCCTCTTCAACATCTATATGGCTATGTTCGCAACTATTGTCAGAAACCACAGACTCAACATCATCTCCTATCCCAACGACACACAGCTGATCCTCTCCCTCACTAATGAACCTACAGCCTCTAAGAGAAAATTCCATGATGGGATGAAAGCAGTAGCAGCTTGGATGAAGGAGAGCTGCCTCAAACTTAACTACAACAAAACCGAATTCCTCCTCCGGGGCTCTACTCCCTCCGCTTGGGACGACTCCTGGTGGCCAGCAGCACTTTGAACCCCCCCACCGGCCACGTACGCAACCTCAAAATTATCCTCAACTCCTTGCTCTCCTCGCACTCCTCGCTCTCCATGAACCGCCTGCTCTGAAAGATCTTCAGATGGATCCCCACTGAGTCCAGGAGAACGGTCACCTAGGCGTTTGTCAGCAGCAAGCTTGAATACTGCAATGCACTCTACGCCAGCATGACGCAAAAACTCCAGCGCATCCAGAACGCCTCCACCACACTTATCCTGGACATCCCCTGCCGAAACCATATCTACGGTCACATGAGAGACCTCGACTGGCTTCCGGTGAGCACAAGAGTCACCTCCAAGCTCCTCATGCATGCCTACAGAGCCCTGCATAACACCGGACTAGAATACCTCAACCACTGCCTCTCCTTCTACACACCAACCAGACACCTCGCTCCACCCTGACAACTATCCCACGGATCCAAAAAACATCAGCTGGAGGAAGATCCATCTTCTACCTCGCTGCGAAGACCTGGAACACCCTACCTCTGCACCTCAGGCAATCACCATCACTGCCTAAATTCAGGAAGGACCTCAAGGTCTGGCTCTTTGACCGAACTGCAGATCCCCACCCCCAGCGCCTTGAGACCCTTACAGAGGAATAGTCACCCTCTATAAGAACCCTGATTAATTGATTGACTGACCAAGTCACTTTTTGATTTGTGACTACCGCACACCGGTATGTTTTGTTTTTGGAGTTTCTTTTATTTGTCTGATTTTGTCTGATTTTGCTGTAATGCCATTGCCCCGTTTTTTTTTTTTTGTGACTGTAGGAAGCAAGATTGGTTGTATTGAGGACACCATCCTTAGGATGTACATGAGAGTTGCGGATGATTCATCTTTCCACGCCTATGGTATAATCTCTTAAATTTGTGCTCATTTCTTGTCATATTGCCCACGATGTCTCCACTAAGTCTCTTATTACTTTAACCGTCTGAGATAACTTATCAAGTTACTTTTTAAAGCTTGTACAGGAGGTTTGTATTTCCTTTTGGTTTTGGTCAGACACTTCAGATTTATTTATGGTATCCTTGCATAAGGCTTTGATCAAGGGCTTCTGCAGTCCTCATTGGGGGTTCATCTGTATTTGTTGCACTTTTGATAGAACCTCCAACATCCTATTAAGTGACTTGATCTGATAATTCAGCATAGTCTTGCCTGCCTACTAAATCCCTCTCCTCATGGCAACTGGACCTTGGATCTTCGAATAGGATACTATGGGCCTGATTTAGATCTTGATGGACGGGTTACTGGTCACAATGGTGGCGGATATGTCATTCGCTGAAATAAAATTCCGATTATATCCTATGGTATTTATATTTCAGAGGATGTGATATTCGTCACCGTTGTGATGGAGTAACCCATCCGCCGAGATCTAAATCAGGCCTTTTATCTATTTGATACAGATATTGCTGGTGCTACTGAGGCCCTGAGTGATGGAATGCAGATTTAAGGTCTTTACTTTATTCTGGGATCTCCCTTGTGTTGATCGTCCCTTCAAGTTGTGGTCCAAGAGAATGACCTCTGGGGATTTTTCAGAGTCTAATTGACATTTTGATTGCATAGGAGCAACAATTTATGGAATTTTACTATTCACATTTACAAATAAAACACTTGTGTCTATGCCTAAGATATACCCTTCTTTCTCTGCTATTATCCTCTGAAATGATCTACCGGACAGAGTACTCTTATGTGATGATGACATAGCTTTACTTTGTCTCTCATCCTAAGTGTTTTAGGTTCTACCCTTCTTTTATTCTTTTCTGGGAGGTTATCATGGTGGTTCTCCTTTGTGAAATGACACTGGGGCCGCTTACATCTCTTTCCCCTGCTTTTCTTATTGACTTCAGAACACCCCACCTTCCTTCTTCGTGAATACCTGACCTCAAGGACCTTTTAATGTCCTGGGATCTTCTGTTACTGAACGGGAGCAGCTGAAATTCAGAGACCCTCTGGGGTTGTGTGCCACCACCACTTGGTGTATCCTGACTAGCATCGTCGTGCATGCCTTGACGATACAACTCTCTCCATCACATGTGATTGTGAGGTAGACCTCTACTTTCTCCCAGCTAGCCTCGACAGTTTGTAGCTCCCCTAACTGTTCTCCAGTGCTGACACTGCTGGCACACCTCTCAAGTCCCCGCTAAATCATGGCATTAGTTGGTGCAGGGGACGAGAGACGTCACCAGGCTGTCTTCCCTTGCTGCAGGAGACAAGCACATGGGACACTCCTAGTTTGGGAAGTACTCTTCATGTTAAAATGGCTGGGACTGTTCTAGTTGACTGAGATGACCGCTGTCCAAAAATAGAGTCATACATGTATCGGGCCTCCAAGCGGAGAATATTTTGGTTGTTCGATGGAGTGCATAGCCATTGAGAGAGATCTGGGCAAAGAGACTGTTGGGCTCACCAGCAGCATTCTAGCCAGCCATCATGTTCCCTCTGGTCCATGAATCGCCTCATTTCTGCATTATCTAGAAGATGTCATCCACATCTCATCTTTCAGAAACACCCTCTTTTTTCCAGTTGGAGAAAATTAGAGTTACTATCTGTTCTTCTTTTGTCATCCCCTGTGGTTTTAAGAGACTAATTCCTAAAGCCCAGTAGAAGTTCAGAACTGGGAGACCATGGTAGGGAGTTGTGTCTTACATTCTTATTGATTTTCCAGTCATTTTCATCAGCATCATTTCTTGAAAAAGTGAGATACCAGTTGAGCTGACAATTTCTGTAGTCAAGACTACAATCATTAGAGAAAAGTACTTCCTTATTCCTGCTGCCAAACCCATTATTATATCAATTGATTATTTTATATCAAAATTTAACATTAAATCTTTAAACCTTCTGTGTCTCATCAAGCTTTGTGTTCCCTCTCTTGGAAGGGTGTTATTGTAACTTGCAGCATTTCCTATTCTTGGTTCCTGGTGTCTTAAGGGCTCATTCGGCTGGGCTACACTCCTTGCTTTGTTGTATGTGTATATGCCTACATCTTCTGCATTCGGTAATGCAGACTTCCTTCCTCTGTCTCTCTTCCAAAGGGCTAAAATGTCTTCCTGCAGCTCTCTATCACTATTTCTTTTAATACTCCTGAACTCTCAAGCTGTACCTCTTCGGGGGTCTGTCATCTGTTTTGGCTGTGAGGGCTAGCATGATCATGTACCCTTCTCAATTCCCCTCCTTTGCTCATTACATTGTTTAGTTAATGTCTCAGTTTCTGCGTTTCCCCACTGTTGGAGGTTAATCAGCCATTGCTTTATAGGGGAGTGCTTCTGATGCTTTCCATCCTATGGTGATTCTTCTCTAATAAGGAGCAAGCAGACAGTTCCCATGGTCACTGGCAGAGCCACAGCTTCTGTTATCAACGCTTACAGAAACCATCCATCTTCCCCTCACCCTATGGAGACCGGCTATCACTGACACCAGTCTTCTTTTAGCAGGGCTAACAGAAACCATCTATGATCTCCTCACCTTCGAGAGACTGGCTATCAGTGATACCAGTCTTCTGTTAGCAAGGTTTACAGAAACCATCCATGTTCCCCTCACCTTCGAGAGACTGGCTATAGAAGGTACTAGCCCTGGAACTGAGCAGTTCTTCTCATCAGGCAGTGAAGCTGCTCAAACTAAAACAAAGTGGGGAAGTTATGGACCCACCTTCAATTGTTATTTTCAGACAGGAGATGTGGATCAACTAATTGGGTTTAGAAACTGATTTGGCCTGGTTTCATTTTTTAAGGTTAATTTTTTCTCTGCAACACAGACATGCTCTTGGTGCAAGTTGGTGGCTCCTCACAACAGGCAGCAATAGATTCTGTCTCCAAGCAGGTGCACCAATAGCATGAGCACAATAAGTCTGGCTCTCACCAGCCTTCAAATTATAAGCATAGTATGCAGTTCCTCATGGAGAAAATGTAGAGTCAAAGGTTCCAGGAAAAGGAATATGCTCCAATAGAAGCACGGGCCCTCACACACCCAAATGGGTGTCATGCTTTATCATTGGGCTAGCTCCTCATCGGGCTGGTGCTGCAATGCCCAATGTGCACCCACAAGGGGACGCTTTGCTGGAGGTCTTTTGATTAGCCGTCTGGTGAAGTCAGGGTGTGGGAGCCAGACAAGTGTAGTGTACAATGGTGGAAAAAGTGAATTAAAATAGGTAAAATGGTACTCAGGGTCAGTCATTTTAATAAGTAAGTTCACTAACCTAGTCAAAAGCGTCTATGCTAACCTGGTATAAAATGGTACTAGCTGGCCTGGTGAACAAATTAATCTAGGGGTCAACATGTTTCTCGCCTAATTATGTCCACAAGATCAAATGGCGATTCATCAGGACCTAAAGAACAAACTTAAACTACACAATGACTGGTTTCAGTGAAAGTAATAACTGCTCAAGGTAACCACCTGTAAAAGTTGGTAACATTTGTTTTTACCTTAATGCAAGTAAAATCATCCTGGAACACAGAGACAGACAAACATATATATGCATATTTGTAAATCACAAATGAACAATTTCTTAACAAAGGCATGTGAAATCACTGCCGTCTGCATGCCCCAAGTGACAAATCATGAAATACAATGTGAATCTGGCACCACCAACCATTCGTAACTAAGTGCTATCAATGCGTTTGAACTCGGAAGTGAGCAGGGAAGTGGAAAGTGACTCCAAGTCACCCAATTAGGGTATTCAATCAAGCCCCATAAGGAAAAGCAGAGGGAACGCCTATTAGCGTCCTAGAGAGAAAATAGCAGCTTTAGAATCAGTCCGTCATACCGTGGGGCAGAGAGAAAGCTTCAATCTCGTGGTTATGATACTCAAAAAGACGCGAAGTGGTGTCTGCCGCGAGACCTACAGCGGCTCTGCTTCATTGAAGGGCAGTGAGCGGGGCAGGGTGCGGTCTATTTACATGCAGACAGCGCGTGCATGTGTTGCTATGGCAACAAGTGTCATGACTTGTATGATGCCGACCACCATGTTGGAAGTGCGCCGGTAATGAATCTTTGCTTTTGGAAAAGCTAAGGGATGTCTAAAAAGGTCTATGTATATGCGGGGTCAACCACATCAGGGGCCCGTAGTATGTAATAATGCAGTATGTCAATCGCCACATCATGATGGTGTGCGGCGAGGTATAATAATCACTGCATCCTACTAGTATCTCATTAGATAAAACAGTGATAACAAAGTTGGAGAGCACATAGCAGGAAAGTGGTGGAAAGTGGAATAACAATGTGTCAAAGTCCTCTAATGTTGGTTGATTGTGTACTAATAGACACCTGGGGATTCTAATTTGTGGTTCAAATGAAGTGGAGCCCCGACCACAGTTCTCAAAATACAGATAGTTACATGCAGACTACTAATTTTTTTATTCCGCCCATGGAATGTCATCGCTGAGGCCCAAAATGTGCGTGGAAAGGCAAAAAATCCAATTCTGTTCTTTCCTAAACAGAACACCCTTTCTCGAATGTTGGTGGGCCTCTAATATGGTCCATTTTAGGTGATCTGCAGAATGACCCACAGTAGAAAAGTGGGTGCTCATTTTTTTGCTAGATTTTTTGCACCGTATATTTCTGCGGCGTTCTGTAATTCTGACTTTAACCCCTCTGGTGGTCATGCTTATTTACTTCAATTGGCACGGACAGATAATCATGTATACACAGTTCTTAGAATTGCAATTTGTGTCTTTTTTCTACCCATGTGAACGTGTCATTTAGCTTGACCACTTTTGTGACCTCCGTGTATGCTCACACATTACAGGAACCACAAGGGAAATGTCCTACTACTGGCGGGAGATCCTACAGCAACTTCTCTGTAGGTCTGTCTACTTTTTTAGGTCTAGTGTGAATCAATATGTCCTTCAGGTTGGCAGTATGTTTGTAAGCAAACTGTGGGGGAGGTAGTGAGAGGTTGTCTGTCTGTAGGATCATCCAGTGTTTTCTAATGATTTTCTGGATGATGTTAGACTCTGGTGTAAAGGTCGTGACACAGGTTAGGACGTCTGAGCTTAGTTTAACACCTGGTAGGGCACCACAATTTTTATTCCGTGCACGTTTTTGTGCTGTCCTAATGCATTTTTGTGGGTAATCTTGGGCCTCCAAGTTGTCTGCTAATTCTTCAGCTTGTATGTTGTAACTAAGTGTGTCATCAGCTTTCAGCATGGGCCATCAAAAGAAAACAAAGGACCCTGCTTCTCCCCAGGAATCTATTTTAGTAACGACTGTCTGCTGACATCCCCTCTCCCCCACTATTCCCACACCATTAACCAAATGGGAGTGCTCAGGAAGGATTAACAAGCAATCTACTGCTAAATGTGTCAAATAAAAGTTCTAAAGGTAATCATGCCCCAATTCCTTCACAATTTTGTGTCTGGGTTTTCACTCTCCTTCTCAGGAATATATGCAATACACTCCTTTTGTTTGGGGGCTGTTTCAAAACCTCCATCGACTTCTAAGTAAAACCAAGGGCAATCTATAATGGATCTCACTAGTAATAGCATGCTTACACACTCCCAATGAATATAGATATGTACTCGACATCCACACATGGATGTCAGTGCAGGGTATGGTCATGACACATGAGTGGAATTTTAGTTGAGTGGGTATGTCAGCATCATGCACATATCCTTGAACAGGTAACTAAAAAGGCCTGTTCAGCTACTAATCACTAAACACATGGGATGCTGCCACCACCACTCACTGTGCAGAGCCAGGGACACAGACGGTAGTCTTGTGCCCAGTTAAGGATATGCTTTTGGTTTCCCTCCATTACCTCAGGTACAGAGTCTGGGCCTCAATGTCAATTTCGGCCCCAGGCCTACAGGTCCAATGCAGTATTTTGTGTGTGCTTGGGTCATAAAACATTCAGGATATCAGATTCACCTGCAGCTGGATCACTCAGTCTAGTGACCCTGTCATGTCCATTACCGCACAGTGAAACATTCCCATCTCAACATACAGCCCATGCAGTGATTTCTGAGAGATAAAGCTATCTGCAAAGGGAGCAAATCTGTCAACCCTACAGTGGTACAGAATTATCCCTAATATCCATCTGGGGCAATCTGAAATCAAATGTAGACTTAAATGTAGAGGCTGCACTACTACTTTTGGGTTTAAGCACTGATTTTGACATGATTCACCACCAGATCCTACTAATGAGACTAGAAGAGCTGGTAAACCAAGGACATATTCTAGCCTTCATCTTCTCATATCTTCAAGGCAGGACCAGATCCTTCCCCCTGTTCATATCAGCTCCTTTCACCACAGACTTCTGAATACCCAAAGACTTGATCATTTCATCACTTCTGCTCAATCTGTCTCTCACATCTCCCGAACCTCATCAAGTCTTCTAACTTAACCTTCTCCAACTGCGCTGGTGTTACACAGATCATCCCAAAACTAAACCTTGAAAGAGCTATGGTTGACTGCTCCTGCTGAGGTTTTGACTGCCCCGTGGAGATCTCTATTCCTTCAGTGCATCCGCTGGTGTGATGGATGGACTGAAGGTAGAATGCTGAGCAGGTGGGTGTCATGTTTGTTCAGCCTCGCTTGGCATTTATTTTTGTTTTTCTCAAACAGACTCCTAAAGTGGAAGCTTGTTTCAGAAAAACGAAATAATAATACTGGAGAATCATCATAAATAGGCATTTCTTCTTTCAACAAAACCCAGGTTTCTCCCACCTCATTTACAGTCAGGAAAACTGCAATGTTTCCACTGGTAAAGCCTAAAACAGTTGTCTAGCTGTGGCTAAACCACCGGGTCAAGGGATTCACCGCTGGAGCTGGTTTAGGCTTCACCAGTGGAAACATTGCAGTTTTCCTGTCTGTAAATGAGGTGGGAGAAACCTGGGTTTTGTTGAAAGAAGAACTGCCAGTTTATGATGATTCTCCCGCTCTGCCCAAACCGTAAATGACCCCCAAAGTATGTCATGATTAACATATTAGTAAACAAGAACTGGGCACTTTTGCCATGTTTTGAAAATAAAGGGAGAAGCACAGTAGGAGACGAATGGGACTTCATACCTTTATTTTTCTTCTGAATTTCCATCATACTCACACAATATCTATTTTGCCAGGAGATCTGAATATCCATTTACCATTCCAGACAGATACTGTAGGAACCAATGATGAATCAGTAACTGCAACACCTCAAACTCTAGTAACTCCCCAAAATTAAGACTCTCTTAATACATAAAGAAATAGTCTAAGCTGAGAGTAATCCTGACACGACACTCTAAGTAGTCCCATTAATGAACCTTTGCATGTGGTCTGAGATGAAGAGCAATCTGATGTATGCCAACTACTTACCTGACCTGAAACTGACCAGGTTCTCTGAATTTACTTTCTGTACCCAAAGAGTGCAATACATATAGTTGATCATTAAATTTGATGATTTTTTTTTTACATACCCTTAATGAGTTATAGCATCAAAATATAATAATACAATACATTCATGTCAGATAACTAGGGACCTCACTTCAAATCCATATTCTACTATATCAATAAATCTGTGAGGCGGCACATCAAGCACATCACTTGAAACATCACATAGAACAATTAACATTTAGACTGACTGGATAGCCACTGTATAGCCACTATCCCCATATCTTCTGATATTTATTGACGCATTCCCTCCATCTATAGACCATCCTTTCTGCAGCTGCACAATAGTCCATATCTTCTATACCAGTCTCTTATCAGGGAAGGTCTATCGCTTCACCACACTGAGGGTGATATCCCTCTTTCCCACCATAAAAGAATTCCGGCAATGTTCTCTGTGCCATTAAGCCCGCCCAACCCTCCATTATCCCCTGTATTGCCACCTTGGGTTCTGGGGAAATGGGAAGGGCCAAGAAGACCTCTGCTAGTGAACCACACATTCTTTGCCAGTATCTCTGAATGGGCGGACACTCCCATATAACATGGTAAATGGTCCCTTTCACCTGCCCACAGCTTACACAGGCAGGGCTATTCACTCGGTCCATTTTACATCTCCTTTCCATCCTCTATATGTCTCACGTCTTGTTCCCAGGTTGCACATGTCCTTGTAAGAGCGATGAATGTTCAAGCAAATGCAAGTGTAAAGTCCATTTATATTGGTAAAATGTGCACAGGTATGTGCATTTTATAGCAATACACAGTATTGTTACTGTTCCTCTGACATGACCCTCCTCCTCCAACTATTGCAGCAGGATTGCAGCTCACCTCCTGTTGGATCTTCTGAGGGGATCTCCCTAACAACTGAGAGGGAAGTATCTTCAAGATTTTTGCAAATGGTCCTGCAAATGTATTCACGTTTTGCTGTAAATTGAGCAGAAAAGCTCATTTAAAGCTATTTCCATAGCATGGGGAAATACGTGGATGGTAGGCCTTTTCTAAGCAGAGGAGTTTGTTCCAACAGTGTTCTCTTAGCTCTTTCAAGGATCTTCTGGTGTGCTGCATGAGCCTATTGAATGACAAGTAGGGGAGCCAATGGAATTCTGCAAGGGTGTACCAGCATGCCACTGTGACCCCTGTGCAGCACTGCTACATTAATTTTGGCTTTAGAGCATCACCGATTCTTAACCAAGCAACACTGCCTTTTCGCATCAGTTTCCTGAAACCAGCTGCTAGCTATAGAAGTTCAGCACTAATCTGCTTATCCCTAACAGCAATTTCTGAAACACCCTTCATCAATAACCTGTAAGATTGCAAAAATGACAGAGCTTTTTCACCCCCCCCACTCCCCAACAAGCCTTAAAGAATTGAGTAGGACTTGAGTTAGAATCTCAGGGCCCATTGGAATTTGAAGACTGCTGCTCTATGGTTCCAAAACTGATGATTTTATCTGAGGGGAGAAGGCGATGATCTTCATTCATGTTAATGTTAATCGTTTTCAACCTGTGGCACCTATCGCAAGCATTTTATCTCCGCTAGGTGGTGATGCCATGGTTGTTACTGCTCTCCCCTGAGAAATCCCCAGAAGATTCTCTGGTGATCTGCTGTCATTAGTTAGATCATACTGGTAGCAGATGCTTCTCCATTGAAATGTGCACTTTCCATCCCTCTTCACAATCCCCTCACATCTGGAGCACACCTACAAACATTTCTTACAGGCTTGCACTCTGAATGAGCTCTGGATGAGAGATTACCTTTTACCCTTTCACACTTAATGATGGAGGGCGAAAATTCCATAGTAAATGGATCCCATGATTTCACCGTAATCCTTTTCTTGCAGATCTCACGCTAAGGTCAACCAACTCCCTTTGGGTACACTTGCTAAGAACTGAGGCTGACATACTGTTAACTCAGTGCTGTCTAAACACCAACAGCTTGGGATACAATACCATAACATACAATATCTTAATCCTTGTAATATAACACACCATAACATACCATAACTGAACAAAACATAGCATAGCATAATGTCATAAGACATGGCCTATGAGAGCCAGAATTTTATATTAGATATTTTTCAATTGGCGGGATTTTGTTTATTAACTCATTCCCCAATTGCGTGAAGTGGTAATCGTGGGAAATTATAACATTGAATAAATATAAAGAGACAACACAGGAAATCTATGAAAAAATTGTAGATTTGCTGGAGTGAGTGAATGAATGAATGAAATAGTTTTATAGAGCGCGCAATACCCGAAGGTGTCTTAGTGCTAGACGGATCAAAAACCAGGAAAGCCTTCAACCTAACGACAACACCTTTGGCCTAGCTCAATAACCTATTGAGAAAACAACCAGGTCTTCGACTGTTTTCTGAATTGCTGCATGACGGGTTGCGAGCGTAAGGCAAGAGGCAAGGAGTTCCACAGTTTCCCTCCACGGTACGAGAGCGTTCTTCCACCCCATTTTGCTTTGTTAATTCTTGGGACTGTGATCATTCGCGCAGAGCTCGATCTAAGGTTCCTACAGGGAATATACCAGGAGAATCGATCCTGAAAAAAGGTCGGACCTGCTCTGTAGAGGGCCTTGTGAATTATACACAGATCCTTAAATGAAATCCTCTTTTCCACTGGCAGCCAATGGAGGCCAGGCATTAGATGGGAGATTGGCCCAAATTTGGGGACCTACAGTAACGTTCTTCCTGCAGTGTTCTGCAAGGACTGTAATTTTTTATCAAATATTTAGAAGTGCCTAGATAAAGGGCATTGCAATAATCCATCTTCGAGAAGATGAGTGCCATCATCACCGTCTTCTGTAAATCAAACGGAATAAACGGGAGAATTTTCTTGAGAATCCTCAGCATGAAAAAACCTGTTGAGGTCACAGCATTGATTTGTTCTGAGAAACATAGATTGGTGTAAAAAATGACTCCCAGATTTCTTGCCTTCTGCACCGGCCTCGGTAAAGCACCCAGATCCGAGGGCCACCAAGATGCATCCCAAAAGGAGGTCTCCTTTCCGAAAAGCAGAACCTCCGTTTTATCCGAGTTCAGCTTGAGACAATTTCTCTGCATCCAGCCTGCAACCTGGGCCATGCATCTGCAGAAATTGTTTGCATCCTTTTCCACCTGCGATGAAATAGATACGACTATCTGTGTATCATCAGCGTAGGAGAATACAGCCAGGCCAAAAAAGCGAATAAGATTAACAAGGGGGTGACATACACTTTAAATAAGGTGGGGCTAAGCGCAGACCCCTGAGGTACCCACCAGGGGAGAGAGAAAGGTCTGGAACTTGTGTCTCCCATCTCTACCCACTGTTGTCTAGTGCGACTGAGAACTTTTTTCATCAGTTTGTGGTCACAAAGATAAGTATGAAAATTCCTAAGATTGGACATGCTGAACCTTACAATTTCTTTGTGAATCAGCCAAATAATTTCCTGGGCTAATGCATGGCTGTACTGTCAAAGGACACAAGAAAATTCCTGGATGGCTGGGGTCAGGAGGCTGCTTGACAGAAGGATGGACTGAGAGATCACAAACCCTTCAAACACTGAAAACAGCCATGAGAGAGTAGCATACAGTTTACCGATAGACACATACTCAATTTGCTATTCTGAAGTAATAATCCAGCAGGTACCGTGCAAACACACTGTGGACCTGATTCACAAATATGTTTTTACTTTTGAGCAATTTTATTTCTTTTCGGTATTCACAAGCTACACTTTTGTAGTAAATTTCACTTTTGTGTTAATTTACACTTTTGTAGTAGTCCAGCACTACACATGTACTGCAACACCCACCCACAGAACATAATAGAGGGGGGGATGTACTACAAAAGTGTAAGTCACTACAAAATTGCAGTTTGTGAATACGAAGAAGTAGTAAACTTACTCAAAAGTGTGAGTACAAAGTGCAGTTTGTGGATAACACTTAGTAGTACTACTGTAGTACTAGAAAACTTACTACAAAGTGCAGTTTGTGACTCAGGCCCAGATTCTACACGGCCGTAGGGAACTACCTAGTGCTGCCACAAAACTACTGCAAAAGATCCGAAAATTTGCGGTTTTTGTAAGTGTATGATAAGTGCTCCAGTATTAAATGTCTTTTTGACTTAGAGAGCTGAAAAGCTTTGCATCGTTCTGGGTATCTCGCCAGACCCTCTACTAGTGTACTTCAGATGTTTCTCTTCAGATATCATTGCAAAATATGTAGCTTAATAACCAATATTGTTGGAAAAATTGAGCTATGAATTGAACGGCGTGGCACGTTTTAAAAGCAAAAACAAGACATTTCTCGGAGTTGTTTGGGCTTGCTCTCTGCAGGGGCTCGCTGAAACATTTCTTTAATATTAACACAATTTCCAGGGCGGTTTTAACTCTCATCAGCAGTGCAGTGTTATACTGCATGTGTGGTTAAGAGGGGCTTTCATTAGATTCATCATCCTGACAAAATAATTGCCTTGTGTACACAAAAATACCCTGTCTGATGATAAAATTAATGACTGGCCCTCTTACACCAGCTGTCCATAGAAAGCATATGCTGAAATCCAGATGTTTTACGGAGGAACGCTGATTTTCAAAGTTTTACTGAAGGTTGATTTTGATATAGGGTAAGCAATTGAGTTTTCGAGCTCAAGTACGCTCAAGTGCACTTGAGGGCACTTCTCATCTAACTTTCCAAAAGGAAACATTTCTTTGAGGTTTAAAAATAAACCTTTCAAATTCAAATTCGGGATGGAAAGATCACACATCAGTTGGGAACACATCATCACCTTTTTAATCGCATTTGAATTTGCTGTAGAATACTGTGAATGTTTCCGTTCTCTATTGTAACGGCCTAATTCTAGAGAAGGTGATTGCAACTGATACAAAAACATCCAGATGAAAATACACTTGCTGCATCACATGGTGTGTGTTTTTGCCCCCGATTATATTTTTTCTAGTACGCAATGGTGAATAATGTGTGCGCCAAAATTCTTTTTTTTATTGATTTTTTATTAGGGAGGGTCTCGCATCAGTAGTTACTATTACTACATCAATTCATGAAACATTGACTAATAATTGTGGTCATATGTCATAACACATTGAAGGACAAAAATTAATCATTAATCAATGTTCCTCAACATCGAAACAGTTGTATCGATATCTGTTGTATCCCATTTTTCCCTTGACCTTGAGAAGCAGACTCAATCTCATAAGAATGGCACATAAGTGCCCACCAGCTACTCCTTGGAGGTGGTAATAGATTTATCCACTCACAGGCTTCAAGCAGCCTAGCTGTGACAATTGCAATAAATACAATTGGAGTATTCCAACTAGGTACATAGAATTTGGGTCCTGACATCATGTGTTACAGGTATAGTCAATATATATATATTATGGGGTATATTTATGAAGATTTTGCACTGGGCTTGTGTCACAAAGTGACGCATATCAACGTAAAATCTTTTTTTTTCCAATTTACTTTCCAGTGGAAAACTTGTTTTGCACTGGAAATTCACTTGAAAGTAGTGCCAAGTAACGCCAAGTGCTGATTTGCATTACTTAGCGCCAAGCTGGCATTCCATGGGGGTGTTTGGGCATTCTCATTAAACCACTCATTGTTTTTGATGCAAAACCTTATCTACTAAAAAAACGTAGACAGGGTTTTGCATCAGAAATAACGCCCTTTTGATATTGGTGCTATCAAGGAAAAATAGTTTTATTTGTCCTTTCTTTTCTGACTTTGCATGTGTGCTGCACTCATCAGCACATATACAAAGTAGGAAACATTTTAAAGTTAGTCTACCCATAGTATCTTGTACTGGAGGGGTACACTTCCATTTCAAAATCTATACTAGACTCATAGAGACACCTTTGCACTACGATGCTGTTGTTTAAGCTACCACAATGGAGTAGTTCTGCAAGGTTTGCTTTCCCACCCACAGTGAACTTAGGGGCATATTCTCAAGGAGTTATCGCCGCGTTAGCGGCCCTTTTCTGCTGCTAATGTGGCTATAATTTTATCGCTCTATTACCAAGCTGTCGCTAACAGCCGTTAGCGACAGTTTTTAGGCGAAAGCGTCCGTTTTAAAGATCGCCACTTCTGTTAGCGATAATTATATGCAGGAGAGGCTGCTTGCGTCTGATGTAGGGGACCTTCCCCAGGAGGGGGTGGTGTCCTGGTCAGTGGGGTTGTCCAGGTGGAACTTGAGTTCACCAAGTAGGATGTCGTCGGTGGATGGGAGACCCTGGGGTGCAATGAGGTCTACAATGTTATTGGAGAACGGGGGGCCATGGCCCGAGGGGCCTGCACATGAGGCTGCCGCAGAGGATGTGCTTGAGCTTGGTTCGGATCTGGGAGTTGAGGTGGTCCATGGTCACCCTTGGGTCATTAGAGTGCGTGGTCAGTCGGAGTGTGCTTCTGTAGGTGATGGCAATGCCTCCTCCTTGATGGTCGGGGTGCTCCTTGCGGGCGATACTGCAGCCGTCAGTGATGGCGATGGCGATGTCTGGTCTGGAGCAGAGGTTGGTCCTGGCAGGCGAGGTGGCATCCAGGGTTGATGGCGAGGAGGCTGCTGGCGTCGTAGCGGTGGAGTGTCCAAGAGGAAGGCTCCTTGGTGCAGAGCGTGGTCCAGGGGCAGACTATGGGTTGCCTTTGGCACGGGAGGTGACCATTCCAACGCAGGCAGTACATCGTCAACAACGCAACTCCGACAACGCAGGTGCCTTTACATCGCATTTGATTATAACGCATTGTGAGGTCAGTAATGGGGTAATTTAATGTTATTCGGGTGGGTATGGGTTTTGGATGTAAAATATGGAATTTGGGGTGTGTTTTGGGGTAAAATATGGAGTTTGGGATGTGTTTTGGGGTAAAATATGGAATTTGGGGTGTGCATTTGGGGTAAAATATGGAATTTGGGGTGTGTTTTGGGGTAAAATATGAAATTTGGGGTGTGTTTTGGGGTAAAATATGGAATTTGGGGTGTGCATTTGGGTCAAATTTGATTTTTGGGTGTGTTATGGGGGCTCAAAAAGGAATTCCAGGGTTCACGGTTGGGTTTGGGGTGCAAAGGTAAGTTTTGGGTTGCACTCACTGATGTGGGAATAGTGATATTGATGTCTCCGCTATGCAACACCTACTCTACTGTTGCAATGTGCCTAGTATTAGTATGCATGGGAATGGAATGCGATGTTATGGCATGCGTCGCAACCACGTATGTGCCTTTGACACACGGGTGGTACGCCCGCTGTGCATGGGCGTACAGCGGCCGCCGTTAAGAAGTGCTGGGGGGGCCTGGGCAGCTGTGAGGTGGTAAACGCTGGAAAGAACACTGGATGGGGCATGGACGCGGGGATGTGTGTGTGAGCGGGTGTTGTAAAAATTTTGATAAGGGAAGTCTTACCCCGAAGCCGGGTCCCTTGTCTTCGTTGCTCCTGCTCTCTTGCGTCTGCTTCCAGGAACAGGAAGTAGGCAGCCAGGCTCCCTCCCCTGAGCCAATCACAACGCTGCGAGGCGGCGGTGGGATTGGTAATTGACAACGGGACAAGGCATGCAGCCAGGGGCTGGAGGGGTGGGCATGTTCTCCATGCAGGCTGTAATGCAGCCTCCATTACGAACAGGGAAGTGCGCATGACTGCTTTGGGCGGCCTGAGTGGGCCGACCAAACAGTCATTGCACACTTGAGTGGGCATGCCAATCTGCCCATGCCTTGCCCCGTGCTTGGAGCTGTCCTACTCACCCTCCCACCCGCAAGGGAAACATAGCACGGTTACATCAGTAAGTTATCATCATGTGATGATTGTTCCTCCTCTGCACTGCTTGAAAGCAGTGGGGCAACGCTCTTCCACCATAGCGGATGAGCCGACACTGGGGGTGCGTCATCTACGTGTGCTGGACCTGGGGGACTCGACCCCCAGGCGTCCTGCGCTACGCGTCCCACCTTCTCCTTACCTGGACATTGACACTGTGGCGCAATCCACTGTGCTCTCTCCAAATCTGTGACTCAGCCAGCAGGAGCCTCAGCCAGGAGGGATTTCACAAGCCTGGGTACAGCAGTCGCCGCCAAGTCCACTGGTGGACCTCCCGATGCAGTTGATGCAGCAGGGCCCCCTTAGGCGTGAAGTTGCAGCGCTTATGCCACACGAGTTCTGCGCAGCTCAGGGGCCTCACCCTCCACAGCGTCTGGCCAGTCCAACATCATCCAGCCTGTGATGCAGAGAGGCGGCACCCACCATTGGTAATCCCCTCCGTGCACCCCGGTGTAGTGGTGGATCGTAGTATGCGATGCAGACCTCCCTACGTTGGGGCGCAGGAGCGCCTCTACTATTGACAGCTCCAAGGTGCGCAAGGCGGCCTTCTCACACAGGTCAGCAACGTGTCTCCATGCGACCTGCCAGACTTCACCACTAGGTACGGGCGATCATCACGACTCAAAGTCTACCGCCACGGCTCATCAACTCTACAGCTCCTCCGCATCCCACTCCAGGCTCCAAACGCAGGTCCAGCGAGGCATCCAGGCTCCAGACGCAGGTCCAGCGAGGCATCCAGGCTCCAGACGCAGGTTCAGCGAGGCATCCAGGCTCCAGACGCAGGTCCAGCGAGGCATCCAGGCTCCAGACGCAGGTCCAGCGAGGCATCCAGGCTCCAGACGCAGGTCCAGCGAGGCATCCAGGCTCCAGACGCAGGTCCAGTGAGGCATCCTGGCTCTCATCCTGGTCATCCTGGATGTTGGATGGCTTGCAGTTGTTGTTGATGTGTGCTGCACTTGGCCCAGGCTGCTCCATTCTGCATTCTTTTGCTTTTAATACCTATTTTCTATTGGATGTTGACTGATAGGCTATTTTTTGCATTAGAAACAAAAGAAACTCACGTTGGGCTGGCTAACGTGAGTTTTTTTGCCGCTAATGGGCCTATCGGTAGTTTTCCCCCACTAACGCCGGATTTCCTATCGCCTTCGCGCTGATGTTAGCGGCAGTTTTCACCGCCGTTCCCTGAAACTATCGCCTGTTAGCGCTGTGTTGTGAATAGGCCGCTAACAAGGCGATAATTTCACGCGGTACACGGCGATAAGAAAACGCACGCTAACTGAGGTTAGCGATAGTTTTCGCCGATTGTTGAGAATATCCCCCTTAGTTCAATGCACCAATGCTGCATGCGAAATGACAGGCTATTGTAGCCCCGCAAAAGCCTACCCAATACATTGTTGAAGTAGAGTTAGTGCTTTTGGGTTATTTCCAATCCCTATAAAGGGGCTGCTAAAAGAAACAAACATATTTTGTTATATACACACACACACACACACACACACTGCACTAAGAAGAATAGATACTTTTAAATAATAGTATTTATTATGACAGGAATAATGTGTTCCTCAGTGCATCTAAAACAACTGCACAGGGTATTATAAAAACAGCAAGAAGGCACGTTGTAAGCAACAAGAATAAAATTAACATTTCTAACATGGTTAAAATGTCACCTAAAATCTAACACCCTAAACCCACTTCTATACGCAACACTGAGAGAACATGGAAAGCAGAGCAACTTGCAGTCTAGAGTTTCTTAGGGAGAAGCAATGCTCTGCATACCTTGTTGACAACAAGTGCTGTCATTATCAGTCGAGGCATGAAGGCAGAGTTCCCCGTGAAGGGCACACATGCACTGCGGTAGCAGCCTTCCTCAGGGACCCGACTTTATCAGCAGTGAACAAGATGTAGCATCTTCGAAGTGCACTGACATTAGGTGATACCATCTTCGGGCAGAATCTCGGCAATAATATGGGTGAAGGACCTCTTCCTGTAAGTGGTCAAATGACAGTCTGTATAGACTAAATCTTATCAGAGATTGGAATTTCTGACATAAGAGGACTTCAATTCTGACTACACTATTTTTACTAAATGTCTGTACTTGCTCTTATTTGACCTTGACATGGTGACAATTAGACACATGATCCAGACTGATGTCGCATCAGGTGTTATATCTGTGTCATCAGTCGAACGCCCTGACACTTTCACCGTACTTAGAAACATAAAGCCAGACGTCATGTGCGTCAAATGGCAGACATGACAATGATTCTGCATAAATGGAAAAAGATGGCAACCTCCATGGTCTAAAATTGCGACCTCCATGATCAAAAATGGCGACATCCATTGTCTAAAATGGCAATGGGGCCTACTGAAAACGGAGTCATATGAGTCGGATCTTAGCGGCATTACATCATTGCAAAGGTGTGTCCATGGTGAACGGCAGCCTGATTGTGCACTGATGCTAGGGAGAGAGGAGGAGAGGGCCATATCTCTGTAGATATGGATCTGTCCTGCTCTCTCCCTCTCATGCAGCACAACATTGTTGGGTGCTGCACTGGGTTGCGGGAAAATTTAGTAAATAGACCCCTAAATCTGTTTGATGAACATCCTGCAATTTCTGTCCACTAATCAAACAGAGAAGGGCAACTGGAAAACAGTTCTACTATATCAGCACTCTCAAGTCCATATTGCATGCATTTAGAATTTCCCTTTAATTTTCCAATTGGATATCTTATCAGACATATAATATTACATACATAAGGTTTTAAAGTGCTACAGCTTTAACTTGGTCAAAACTAGATGGGAGCTTGACCAGGCAATAGCTTCTCCAATTTCATGCAGGTTTTTTGTCGTCCCAACTTTTTCGGTTCATCTCACATGCAAAGCTATCAGATAATCCTCTATAGGGTTAGAAAATACAGAAAACACTCTCTAATGTGTTGTGTAGTTCCTATAAACCTATATAGGATCAGAGCGTTTAGACAACATACACTGTAGGATTGGTGTCAGACTAATTCTAGACACCCCTACGGGGTATGTTAGCCTGTATACCAGCTAGCTCACAGTGTCACTAGAAACCCCTCTTACCAAGGAGAGAATAGTTATTGGCAACTATCGAACATGACAACCCTGATCCCTCAAGATCGTGGAAACAGTGCGTTACTTTTCGCTCAGTCACTCGTGCTCACTTTGTCTCAGAGAGATACACAGAATAAAAGGTGGGGACGTTTTTCAATAAGCATTTATTGAACCAGCGTCATTCTAGTGTAAAATAGGTGTGCTGAAACAAGGGATATACTCACTGAGGGGTAGCTGTTCCTAAAGGAGAGAGGATAGACCAGCCTATTATGGTTGGGGAATTGGTGAGGGTGTTCTCTCAATAAAGTTGGATAGTGGTGAAGGTGGGGAAATTCCTCATTTTTTACTTGGTGCCCTCACACACCCTTGCGAGTGTCATGCTTCATCATCGGGGGTTGCTCCTCGTGGGGGTGGCGCTGCTGTCCCCCACGGGCCCCCCTAGAGGGCTCTTTAGCGGAGATCTTTTAAGGAGACGCCGCAGTTGTGCATGTGCGTGTGTGGGCCTGTAGAAGTGAGTGGATGAGTTAAAACTATCTTGCGTGGTACCCAGAACCTAGTTTTATTCAGGGGTCCAGAAGATAAGGTTAAAAAGTGTGCAAGATGTGGAGACCCTCCTTAGAACAAATGTGGAGGAGGAGTGAGTATTTTACCACTGCTCTCACATCCGTGAAGTAAAATGTGAGTATGAAAAGTGTCGTTTAGGTCAACATGTTTCGCGCTACAGCCGGTCCCTAGTGGATCCAAGAGCACTTCGTCAGGACCATGTGATGAAGTGAAGTGAGAATAAAAATAGCAGTCAGGGAAGAAGCACCCTATACTCCTACTGTACCTATAATCTGGTGTCAGTGCGTATTAGCGCTGACTATGAACTCAAATTCGAATTCCATAGCCCAACCTAATAAAAATTAAAACAAAAAGAGAGAAACACATGATTTTTAACATACAATTCAGTAACATGTTACTCATGGTAAGCGGCGCACAATGCTGTCGTGCATCGTGTATTCTTGTGAGTGGGCATGCTCAGTGTCAAAATGCCCGGATCAACCTCCTGCCCAAAGTGACAGAATGGTGCATCTTTTTGTTAACCTGTGTCCTCACACACACAGGTGATCCATCACCCTAGTGAGGCTAAACAAGCCAAGGGTGGTAGTCATTATGCATGCATACATATTACATTTGTAGACTCCATGATCAAGAGGTTATAAACAATGGCTGTCAACAGGAAAGCCCGTAGAGGCATGACTGCCGTAGTATTTGTGGTAATCCATTCATCTTACACGGGTGTCAAATCTGGAGTGTGTGCTTAAGCCCCTTCGCTCGTGTCGAACGCTATTTGATGCCACGCATTCAAGCTGGAAAAATAAAGAAATCGCCTACCCATGTCTTAAGGATGGTTGGCCTCACCGGCGCTCAACGGTAAGTGCGCGTGAATATCTACGAACAAATATGCAAAGTAAAGTTGGCTGCCCGATAACCCAACTCGCAAGAATCGTCTCACCTGAGCCGTATCACCAGCAGCAGTAAAATACTCACAGTCAGTCACCTCGCAAGGAGCCGTATGCCTACCCCTCCGTTCTTGCCGCCGGTAAACTCGGAGAGGCTGGCAGGATAAAATATACGTGTTCCTCGGGGAGGAAGTGACGCTCAAGGGGCGTGTTGAACCAGTATGGGCGTATTGTCTGTAGCATTGCCCCTCACCACATCAGAATTTGGCGGCCATATTGGGCGGATACGCTTGTCAGAAACGACGTGTGTAAAGGGGCGCCATCTTTGAGAGGCTAAGAGTGTGATGTGGGCAATGATTTTAGCTGGCATATGGTATTGGAAATGAAGTCTGGGTGAGTGTGTAGATAGAAAATATAGAGACTCACTTCGATGGTTACTCCCAGGAATCTCACCCTGGATATTACTGAGGGGGTTCTATTGTAGCGTTCTTTTTTCAGATACCCTATTCCTGGACCACCATGCGGTGGTGCTCCAACATTAATCCAACTTGCATTATCTATTGCAATCTTGTATAGTTTTCAGCATACTGGTAAATTACCGTGTTGGTAGAGAACTGGCCTGGGGCACAGTGGGTGGGTGTTGATTTGACACATATGGGCTAGCTCTTGCGTGTGGCCACTTCAGTGCTGTTGGGTAGCTCTAGTAAATGGTGGTATGTGGTACATATAGTTGGCAGTGCCATGTGGTGGTATTCAAGTGGGGGACAGCAGCGCCACCCCCATGAGGAGCAACGCCCGATGATGAAGCATGACACTCGCAAGGGTGTGTGAGGGCACCAAATAAAAAAGGAGGAATTTCCCCACCTTCACCACTATCCAACTTTATTGAGAGAACACCCTCACCAATTCCCCAACCATAATAGGCTGGTCTATCCTCTCTCCTTTAGGAACAGCTATCCCTCAGTGAGTATAACACTTGTCTTTGGGAGCCAGGGTACTGGACCTACTATTTCAATTGGGCTCCCTGTCCCCCTCTTCATTGTGTTTTGTGACTTAGTACGGCAGCTAGCCGTGGGACAATATTATTATCTATCTTCTCCTTTTCTATCCCTCCACCCTCTCTGGAGACCCACGGACCCCTCGCACCATCACTGAAGGGCCGTCATATCAGGCATCCGCATACACATTAGAGAATGGACAACCCAGGCTTGAGCTTTGATGATGAGACAGTAGCAGAAATTCTGTGGGCTCCTTCTTTACTAGCAGCAGATGGCAGTGCAGCAACAGGAAGTAAGAATGATGACTGGAAAGCATTACAAACATTGAGGGAACTTCAAATAAAAACTGCCTTCTATGGCATAGTTATGACAGAATACCTACGAGCTAATATAGCCCCCAATGGCCTCCTGGTTACACTAACCCCCAGGATCTTCCTAGAGGATCTCACGTTCCGCCGAGAATGGTCAAAGATTGCATGGAAGTGTACACGAGATTGGCTCGTCTTAATAATCAACACGGCTAAACGCCTTTCTGATGAACTTTTGATCCAGATCACATTAGCTGAGAATGGATTAAAAGCTGGTATCTCCATCACAGCGATCAAATCACGTTTGGCAGAAATAAATGAGGAGATGAATGAACACAAGGAGTTCCTCACAAAACAGAAGATCACAAAACTCCAAAAGGACGTAAAACGTTTCAACCAAGAGAAAATCTACCCATACACCAAGGAGGACTACGTCTTCGAGAACAATGAGACAGGTTCGGATGATGGGAGCAGCATCCACTCAAGAAGGTCGGGGTCAACCAGCAGTGATTCCAGCTATGAGGGCAGGAACTATACGCCCAATTCCAGAGGGACACAGAGACAACAGCGGCCACCTCTATACCAGAATTTTCCACCTCACCCACTCCACCCACAGATGTACCCAGGACAATGGATGGGACCCCAACCAATGTTCAACATACCACAAGGATTCCCACCACAGGCACCCCTATATAACCAATTCCCGAACCCCCCTTTTTACAACAGAGGGAGGGGCAAAGGAAGAAGAAGAAGAAGAGGAGGACCGAAGACTGTCCACTGGGAGGACCCAGAACCAATGACGTTACGGAGCATGACATCAGGCCAAAGACGCTAGTGGTGAATCTTTCCTCAAGAACATTGTCTGAGGGCGAATCTGAGCTCTTGGAGAAGGGCCTGGGTCTCGTTCCGACACCGTCCGAGGATATGTTCAGACTCCACCAGGAGCTACATCAATTCTTTCGGAAAGTGAGACTAAAGGCATTTTTTCAAGATAAACCAGAGACCCCGAACTCCGGGACGGGTCTGAAGAAGAAGTCCAAATTCACCCCCACAGCCGCCATGACACCCAATGAAGTACTCACCTTCGAACAAGCTGTCTTGAAGGAGATTACAGCTATCCCAGCCAGACACACGTTTGACAATATATCCAATGAAGAACGGAAATCACTGAAATCCATCACAGATGACACCAGCATCATCCTCAAACCAGCGGATAAGGGTGGCGCCATTGTGATCCAGGACGTGGACACATACGAAGCCGAGTGTCGCCGCCAACTGACCGACACCAGATACTACCGACCAATTAACGAAGACCCAACACCGCGTTTGATGACCAAGATCAAGAGCCTTGTCCACGAGGCAGAAACAGAAGGATGGATCTCCCCACAGGAAGCAGCTTTCCTCATCAATGATGACCCCAGGATCCCCTACTACTACACCTTACCCAAGATCCACAAGGGGACTAATCCCCCCCCCCTGGGCGCCCCATTGTTTTGGGGATCAATTCCCTTCTGGAACCGTTAAGCAAGTTCTGTGACTTTTTCCTACGCCCTCTGGTCACAGAAACTCCAACTTACCTAAAAGACACCACAGAAGTCCTCAATTTGATCGCAAACTTCAATGAACATGCAACCATCAGCCTCCTAGTCACCCTCGACGTAGAGGCACTCTATACAAACATTCCCCAAGACGCCACCCTGGAAGTGTTGGAATCAATATTACAGAACATTGATCCTTGGCCCCATGACACCCCCATCTCATTCATCTACGATTGTGCCTCCCTTGCTTTGAAACAGAACTTCTTGGCCTTTCAGAAACAGATTTACCATCAGATTCAAGGCACCAGCATGGGAAGCACCTTCGCTCCTAGTCTGGCGTGCCTCTACATGGCCAATTTTGAAGCCAAATTTATCCTAGGGGATAACAACCCCTACAGGACCAATATAGTGATGTGGCGTCGCTACATCGACGACATCCTCCTATTTTGGAAAGGAGATGAAGAACTGTGCAAGAGGTTCTGTGAATGGATCAACACTCTTGACCCATTCCTAAAATTCTCAAGGACCAGATCACAAGAGAGTATTCTATTTCTAGACCTCGAAATCTCCCTACGGGAGGGGGTTCTTCACACAACCAGCTATAGAAAACCGACAGATAGGAACAGCCTTCTCAAATATGAAAGCCATCACCCGAAGGCACTGAGGGACAACCTGCCTGTAGGACAATTTCTGCGCCTCCGCAGGAATTGTGACACCTTAAATGAATTTGAGAAACAATCAAGAATCCTGTCGCATAACCTATCTGAGCGCCACTACCCCCAGAGGATTATTCATCAGGCTCACAAACGGGCCAAGAATAACAACAGAGAGGCACTCTTAGAAGTCAGGGACAGACCTAAGACAGAAACCATGACGTGTGTGACCACATTCACCCCCAACTCAAATAGAATTCAGAAAGCGATCAAAGAACATTGGAGAATTCTGGAAACAGGCTCTTTCACTCCAGGGCCGACCCCGCTCTTTGCATTCAAATGAACCCAGAATTTCAAAGACCTCTTGGTCCACACACGCCCAAAAACAACAACAACTGGACGAGCAACTTTATGGGCACCCTCCCCCGGTTGAGGGTCACCACCCGTGCGGTACTTGCTCGGTATGTCCTTTCACATCAGTATCCAAACATATTGACCTGGGTCTGGCGAGACCTTGGCAACAGAAGAGACATACCAATTGCAATACAAAAAACTGCGTATATTTAATCACTTGTCCCTGTAACAAGAAATATGTAGGGATGACTACACGACCCATCAAACTTAGAATAGGGGAACACAGGAGCACTATACGTTGTCGGAAGACACATACAAAACTACTGAGTCATTTTTTGGAGATGAACCACACCCCTGACAGTCTGGTCACATATTGCTCTTCAGTTTAGGATAGATCCACTTTGTATCCGTTTCCTACATGTTTATTTCCCAATAATGTTGCCACCCTGATGTAGGAAACACATTTCAGGGGTACCCCCTTTTTTCCACACATAGATTTCTCCACAGCCTGTCTGTGCGGGGTTTTTTTAGATTCAGTTTGTTATCATATTCCTGTGGTTTGCGTCACTGTGGTTCTAATTTGTTTTTGTCTTATCTATTTCTTTTTTATTATTTGTTGATTAGTAGAGCTGGTTCTCTTTATTTAGACACATTCTATTTTTTTACGACCTGACTTTCCTTAGCTATACTCTCTGGTTTCAATTATTTTGTTAATACCCATACTGCTAAAGCTTTCTCTATTTTATCTATAAGTTTATTCATTATTTTTTCTCTGGCCATTATGGATAAATTACAAACCTTTGGTTTTTCGGATGAGGATTATGCCTCCTTAGTTGGGGATACAGCAAGAGCTGGGACCTCTAACAGTACCGCCTTATCTGGTAATGTGGATATTCATAAATTAACAACACTCAAAAAGAAAATAAGAAGGATTGAGTTACACGGGCAGTTCATGCTCGAATATTTGAAGGTAGGCGTCATTCCGCAAGGGTTAAGAGTCAGGAATATTCCGGGTCTCTTTGTTCAAATTCGAAAATTTCTTGAACGCTGGTCCCTTATATCCAACAGATGCTCTCGTGATTTAATGATTCTTATCATTGAAACAGCAAAGGAAATAGTTCAAACCCTACTTGAGGAAGTAAAACTCTAGAGGCAAAAATCAAAGATAGTCAGGCCTTAGAAGATGCTACAAAATTACTTGAAGCGGTAGAGAGGGACATGAGTTCATACAACGATGATCTAATAAAAAGAAAAACCGACAAATTAAAGAAAGACATTAGATTTTTCAGCCAGAAGAATGTATACCCCTACCTGGCGGAGAACTTTTATCAACAAGAAGGTACTAGTGAAGAACAATATCCTAGCTCCTATGGCAGGCCCCCAAATAAGACAACCACCTTCTCAGATACATCTGATTCAGATGGAGAGGGTTATCATTATCACCAAGATCAGAATCCTGGTAGAAATATGTCAGGAAGAACAAGAGGAGGATGTCCTTTTTTAGCCAGGCGAGGGAATACACGTACCCGCTGGCGTACAAGATACCAGCCAAGATTCAGGGACAATCAACCACCAGTCCAGAAACAACAATATCCCCCTCCACAGAACCAACAATATTTACCACCCCAGAACCAGCAATACCCAGTACCTCCAAGTCATTATCAGCAAGGAGTGGCTCAATATCCCCGCCAGGACGAGAATCAATATCTGGTGACACGACACGGCCAATACTGGCGTGATTAAATGACATTCCAATCTTTAATTTAAGCGGACAAACTTTGGATTTTTCTACTGAATCGCTCCTTACCAAAGGATTGTCCTATGTACCACACTCTAGGGCAAATAAATTTGAAATTCTTCGGGACCTTATTACCTTTTTCCGAAAAATCAGACTTCATTTCTTTTTTGAGGGCCAGGAAACTAATGTATCATCAAGTTCCAATACATCAGGCTTAGCACCCACATCCACTTTTTTACCTTCTTTAGAACAGGTTGCCCCAGAAATTGCAATTTTTGAACATGTAGTTTATAAGCAATTAACTACAGCAATGAAATATATCTCAGCACCTCCGGTTAACATCACTATGGAGGAAAATTGTGCCCTTAAAAACCTTATGCAGAATAAAAATCTGACAGTAAAAGGTTGCGATAAAGGTGGAGGCATTGTCCTGATGGACACTCAGCAATACATTAATAAAATGGAACAAATGCTTCATGATACAAAGCATTATACCCATATAACTACTGACCCCACCAAACGAGTCCAGAAGTTAGTGCTTAATATTACCACGAGAGCATTAAGACATAATTTTATTTGCGATAAGGAATGGGAATACCTAAACATAGATAAACCAAAAATGGCAGCTATTTACGGTGTTCCGAAAATCCACAAAAATAGTAAAGACCCTCCGTATAGACCTATCGTTACCACTATTGGCTCAGTAACTGAACCTCTGTCTAAATATGTGGACATCCTGTTGAGACCCCATATTTCTAAAATACCATCCTATGTGAAAGACACCAGAGACATCATAAATAAAGTAGAAAATCTTGATTTTAATGCTTCAATTCACACCATGATCACCATGGATATCGAATCATTATACAGCAATATACCACAAGAGGGTGCCATCGATGCTGTTAAATGGTTCATGGATGTCCTAGATATTGAATGCCCTAGAGCATTTATCCTTGAATGTCTAACTCTGGTACTGCAAGAAAACACCTTTGAATTCAATGGGTCTTTTTATCAACAAACTAAGGGGTCAGTATGGGGGCATCTTGTGCCCCCACTGTAGCAAATATCTACATGGCCCATTTTGAATCCATATACATTGATAATGAAATAGCCCCTTTCAGTGAGTCAGTCAACTTATGGTCAAGATATATTGATGATGTCTTCTTCATTTGGACAGGTGACCGTGATGATATCCCACAATTCATATCCTGGATTAATTTATGCGATAGCAATATCATCTTTACGGCAAACTCCAGCAATATCAAAGTGGAGTTTTTAGACATCACAATTCAAACAAATGGGGACCATCTGGAAGTAGACCTGTACACCAAACCCACTGCGCGCAACACTCTGTTGCATTTTCAAAGTTATCATCCGTCATTACAGAAAACCAGCATTCCATTCGGTCAGTTCCTACGTTTGTGCAGGAACTGCACGACAATACAGGATTTTGATTTGAGAGCAACAGAAATGAAAGCTAAATTCATTATCCGAGGCTATCCTAAACGCCTCGTTCGTGACTCATATAAACGGGCTCGTTTTTATGATAGACAACATCTTTTAACCCCCAGATCAAAACACCGATCTCTCGATTGGTGTTTGCTACACGCCATTCCACTATGAATGACAAAATCCGTTACATTGTGAATAACAACTGGCATATCCTTAATGCAACCAGAGAACGTAACAACTCTCTAGTTAAACCACATTTTGCTTATAGGAAAAATAAAAATCTTAAAGATTTAATAGTACACTCAAGAATGCCAGCCATACAAAAGAACTTCATCCAAACGTCTATTTGTGGCACAGAACCCCCCATTGGGAATTTTAGGTGTATGTCCTGTGTGGCCTGTCAGTTTGCTATAGAAGCTAGCACTTACAGTATAAACGGTATCCACATTAAATCGACAGTGCTAACTAATTGTAAAACAACTAACATCATATACCTTTTGGTATGTCCTTGCCAGCTAGGTTATGTTGGTGAGACCTCACGTACCATGGCCACCCGTTTAACTGAACATAGATCAGCCATCAGGACCAAAAAGACAGCAGCCCCATTAGTCAAACACTATATGGAAACACAACACACTGCTCATGATATACAGTGGTTCATCTTGGAAAAAATACGCATTAATTCGGGCAACCAAAGTATGGAAATCCGTAAAAGAAGGGAGGTCTACTGGATCTATTCTTTGGACACTTATAAAAATGGATTAAATAACGAGATCCCCTGGGATCAGGTGATCAAATATAATAACATCTAGAAATCCTTTTTGGTGCCCATACATTCCCATATAGTATCCAATATGATCATATGTAGAGATTCCGATCAGGTCATAACTTTTTATACTGATTATTATTCTGGCACCCACATATCTTTGAAGATGCTTAGCATGACCCAATGTAGAGAGTTTGATCTTGCGAGTCTTTAATTTGAGATACTGTGATAGGACTACAGATCACACGCTATTTATCTCTAATTGCATGCCATCTATTCTGGACCTCACAGTTTTTAGCAAATACTGTTAGAGATACCTTTTTTGATCTTGTTAGGTATTCGCATCCATAGTTCATCTTGTTTTATATGGAACCTGCCTAGCCAACAGTTATATATGGTTGGAATAGAACTGAACACCGGCTAAGGAGGAAACTAGTATCTTCAATACTTCGAACTTTTAATTGTGGGCATACATGTACTGCTTATATAACATAACCATCGATAGTAATCCGATACTGAATTTCACTTTTGGTGTGCTTTTCCCTTTAGCCTTTCTAACATTCCAATATGGCGGCTGTGATTCATTCACATTTGAACTTGTTAGCATTTTGGACCTTACATTTTTTAGTAAACACTGTTAGCGATACCTTTTTGATCTTGTTAGGTATTCGCATCTATAGTTCATCTTGTTTTATATGGAACCTGCCTAGCCAACAGTTATATATAGTTGGAATAGAACTGAACACCGGCTAAGGAGGAAACTAGTATCTTCAATACTTCGAATTTTTAATTGTGGGCATACATGTATTGCTTACATAATATAACCATCGATAGTAATTCGATACTGAGTTTCACTTCTGGTGCTCTTTTCCCTTTAGCTTTTCTAACATTCCAATATGGCGGCCGTGATTCACGTACATTTGAACCTGTTAGCATGTCCGTTTTCTCTTGCAATTGCATCTGCTTGCTAGCGTCCATTCACCATCAGGAAGTATCGCTTACGACAGTTACGTACGAGTATATTTAAAGGTTGCCGTGTCACAATTCCGTGTTCGGCGTTTCTAGTCATCAACCACAACACGGCCATGCAGCACGTACGTGAAGTTCACGGTCCACAGATGTAATATCGAGGTATGTCAGCGACGTTTTAGGAAATCATCCATGCCCTATACTTATTTTAAAGTCGCTTTACAGTAATTGCGTTTTCTTTTGCATTTTAGGTTTTTCACTAAACCTTATTGATGGTGATACATCCTTTTACGTTATCCATATATATTTCTTTTCATATCCGTCTTAAGGTATGTCGCTATTACATCTCGATAACTAGTCATACCAATCGCCCATGGTAAAACTGGTAATTTTACAGTATTATGTTTTCTGGTTTTTTGTAGTTGTCGACGCTTTCACATAACGGGTCTGACGGTGTTTTATTCTTTTCGTAATTTGGAGAATTATGACTATATAAATATCCAGGTATATATTTCTACAGTTGGCTGTTTATGTATGGATATAAACGTTTGATTGAACCTTCACTCTAATATGGATTTTGTGTTTTGTTTTTCTTTGTTTTTCTTTCTTTTTTATGGCATTTAGACATTCTTGATGAAACCTTTCACTCCAGAGATGTTTTATCTATTTATATAATTTCAAGGCTTTGTACCGGATCATACCATTATAATCAAAGGAAATTATTTAAGGTAATTTATAGGCCTTCATATAATTAGAAGCCTTCCATCCTCTCTTGAGCTATAGCCTTTGGATGTGTGCTTTATCGTCTTCAACGGTATTTTTTCTGGTTTGTTTTTCTTATTAGCTGCTGGTCATCCTGGAGACATATATTATGTGATCTGATGTCTCATTCAGTCACCACTTATTATGAAGCATGGTCGTTAATTTCAAGGTATTCATGAAAAGCAGAGTTCTTAACCGAGTAGCCACAGCCCTTTGGTTGGTTTTTATTTAATCTTTATCTTGGTTAGCATTATTGCTATTCATTTTTCATCAATATACATCTACTTGGGATGATTCTCACTATACCTTGCATCCCTATTTTTAGGGATGCAAGATATGAATCAAAGAAGCCCCGTTGATTGATATTTCATTATACATCATTCGAGGTAATCTAGCTGTATTTTTATCCTCTTTTCCCCTCTTCTGACCTGTTTTTCTGAAGAATATCATTACACATATTGGGTATATGTATGTCACTGAATTTTATTTATTTTTTCTAGTCACCTTCAGGTGGTCTATATCACTTTGATTTATAGTTTTCTTTATTACTGGTGATTTGGTCTTGTCTGTACGAATCCTCATTAATCTTCCTTTCTATATTCTTTCAACCTTCCTCTGTGACGCGGCCTTGTTTTTAAAGTTATTGAATATATCAATTCACAATTGAAGAGGTCTGATCTAATGTAAGACAGAATTGATAAGTAGGATCTAAAATATGTGCCCTGATAATATATATATGTATATATGTGCATAAAATATTTGTATATTGTCCCAATATGTATTTCTCTCTTTTAGACATATATGGCTACCTGATGAAGGCGTCCAGCCGAAACGCGCGTAGATTGTAACCATGTTAGCCATAATTATATTGTAGAATGATTTAATACCTATCATGTACGGATTTTTTTCTATGCATTTGTTCATGTTTAGCTTTTGATGTATACTTTGTTGTTTGATCTAATCTAGACATAACACAAGTATTAGCCATATTAGTTGAAAATTGAACTTTGACAGTATTCCAATGCATTTATTTTTATTGATGATTGTATGTTCAGTGTAAATATTTTTTCAAAAAATCTTTTTTCATATCTTAAAAATAAGCTGATAAAATAAAATAATATATTTTTCAATAAATTCTTGTTTCTGGTCACATATTGCTCTTCAGTTTAGGATAGATCCACTTTGTATCCGTTTCCTACATGTTTATTTCCCAATAGGGATGACTACACGACCCATCAAACTTAGAATAGGGGAACACAGGAGCACTATACGTTGTCGGAAGACACATACAAAACTACTGAGTCATTTTTTGGAGATGAACCACACCCCTGACAGTCTGAGATGGACCGTCATTGAAGCAGACCCCAACTGGACAAACAGTACACTTTTCAGACAAGAACAACGCTGGGTCTTTCGCTTAAAGAGCAACTCATCAGGTTTGAATACTGAGATACCTTGGGTAGAACTGACGAACTGAACACCCCTTTACATTCTAACTTGAATGCCACCACATGGCACTGCCAACTATATGTACCACACACCACCATTTACAAGAGCTACCCAACAGCACTGAAGTGGCCACACGCAAGAGCTAGCCCATATGTGTCAAATCAACTCCCACCCACTATGCCCCAGGCCAGTTCTCTACCAACACAGTAATTTACCAGTATGCTGAAAACTATACAAGATTGCAATAAATAATGCAAGTTGGATTAATGTTGGAGCACCACCGCATGGTCGTCCAGGAATAGGGTATCTGAAAAAAGAACGCTACAATAGAACCCCCTCAGTAATATCCAGGGTGAGATTCCTGGGAGTAACCATCGAAGTGAGTCTCCCTATTTTCTATCTACACACTCACCCAGACTTCATTTCCAATACCATATGCCAGCTAAAATCATTGCCCACATCACACTCTTAGCCTCTCAAAGATGGCGCCCCTTTACACACGTTGTTTCTGACAAGCGTATCCGCCCAATATGGCCGCCAAATTCTGATGTGGTGCGCGGCAACGCTACAGACAATACGCCCATACTGGTTCAACATTTTATCCTGCCAGCCTCTCCGAGTTTACCGGCGGCAAGAGCGGAGGGGTAGGCATACGGCTCCTTGCGAGGTGACTGACTGTGAGTATTTTACTGCTGCTGGTGATACGGCTCAGGTGAGACGATTCTTGCGAGTTGGGTTATCGGGCAGCCAACTTTACTTTGCATATTTGTTCCTAGATATTCACGCGCACTTACCGTTGAGCGCCGGTGAGGCCAACCATCCTTAAGACAGGGGTAGGCGACTTCTTTATTTTTCCAGCTTGAATGCGTGGCATCAAATAGCGTTCGACACGAGCGAAGGGGCTTAAGCACACACTCCAGATTTGACACCCGTGTAAGATGAATGGATTACCACAAATACTACGGCAGTCATGCCTCTACGGGCTTTCCTGTTGACAGCCATTGTTTATAACCTCTTGATCATGGAGTCTACAAATTTAATATGTATGCATGAATAATGACTACCACCCTTGGCTTGTTTAGCCTCACTAGGGTGATGGATCACCTGTGTGTGTGAGGACACAGGTTGACAAAAAAATGCACCATTCTGTCACTTTGGGCAGGAGGTTGATCCGGGCATTTTGACAATGAGCATGCCCACTCACAAGAATGCACGATGCACGACAGCATCGCGCGCCGCTTACCATGAGTAACATGTTACTGAATTGTATGTTAAAAATCATGTGTTTCTCTCTTTTTGTTTTAATTTTTACTAGGTTGGGCTATGGAATTCGAATTAGAGTTCATAGTCAGCGCTAATACGCACTGACACCAGATTATAGGTACAGTAGGAGTATAGGGCGCTTCTTCCCTGACTCCTATTTTTATTCTCACTTCACTTCATCACATGGTCCTGACGAAGCGCTCTTGGATCCACTAGGGACCGGCTGTAGCGCGAAACATGTTGACCTAAACAACACTTTTCATACTCACATTTTACTTCACGGATGTGAGAGCAGCGGTAAAATACTCACTCCTCCTCCACATTTGTTCTAAGAAGGGTCTCCACATCTTGCACACTTTTTAACCTTATCTTCTGGACCCCTGAATAAAACTAGGTTCTGGGTACCACACAAGATAGTTTTAACTCACCCACTCATTTCTACAGGCTCACACACCCACATGCACAACTGCGGCGTCTCCTTAAAAGATCTCCGCTAAAGAGCCCTCTCGCGGGGCCCGTGGGGGACAGCAGCGCCACCCCCACGAGGAGCAACGCCCGATGATGAAGCATGACACTCGCAAGGGTGTGTGAGGGCACCAAGTAAAAAAGGAGGAATTTCCCCACCTTCACCACTATCCAACTTTATTGAGAGAACACCCTCACCAATTCCCCAACCATAATAGGCTGGTCTGTCCTCTTTCCTTTAGGAACAGCTACCCCTCAGTGAGTATAACACTTGTCTTTGGGAGCTAGGGTACTGGACCTACTATTTCAATTGGGCTCCCTGTCCCGCTCTTCATTGTGTTTTGTGACCCCGCAAGGGATGTCAGACCACTGGGAGCTGGAGTATCTGCGTGCAGGAACCTCAGCGTCTCGCGTCAGTGTGTCGGCAGGGCAGTCCTTTTCTCTTCTGACTACCTCAGCAAGATATGGTGTATATATACCCAAAGTGTTACCCCCTGGAGATATACCTTTCTGTGTCATGTCGGACTAGGATGACGGAAGGTATGACCCTTATACATAGTTGTTATGCAGGAGATGTTAGGCCTGCTGTCCTGCTGTGAGTCCAAGAATCCTCATGCATAATGAATGATGCTTAAGCTTTTCGGAGAAAACCCCATGTCATCTTTAGGCATTACCGTAACTAGGTAAAAGGTCAGTACTAAGAACCGTCATGGAGTGTAATATCAGTGGAATGTAGGTGAAAGGTGCATCCATTACCTGAGCTGATATAGGTGTACCTAAATGGAACATAACATCCACTCCTCATCCGACTGGACAACATACTAAAAATTCTAACGTACGACTAAATGTTGTACGCAAATAAGTCCATAAAAAATAGTACTTAAAAATGTAAAAATCTAAGAAATGCTAAAAAACATATATTGCAGGTGATAGAAGTCTGTATTAAACTATGTCCGTATATATAGTTAGAACAAAGAGTGACTGAAAGCCATGCAGTTTAGACAAAGTGTCTTGTTCATAATTCCAAATTTGGTTGTTTTTGAAAAAGCCGAATTTTCCCAGCACACAATGAGCCAAATGTTTATGTGTCCTGGCTGGGAGACGCAACATCACTGTTGCCTGCAATCGCAGACGATGGTCCCTGCAACACCTTGCAGATCAGGTCAATCGAGCACAGATGTTCCTCCGTATTCACCACAGCCGCTGCTAGGGATGTCTGTGTGTCATCCAAGGCCTGAGTATTTGTTGAGGAGCTGATATTCTTTCCGACAGGAGCTGAAGCATCCTGTGGTGGCTCTAAGAATGCAGACATCAACATTGGAATACGCTGAGGACACTGCAGAACATGGGCCGTTATCGGGTCCAGTAAAGCATCAACTTCCGGTTGGAAGTGTTAGACAGAGATCCAACACGCATTCTTGTCCGCAGAACAGGCATCAGAGGACAGGCAGAATACAGTTGATCCAGACTGGTCTAAATGACAAGAACCAAGACTCGCTCAGTTCTCGAAGACGAGGTGTGCCCAGATGGATTACCATGCGATCACGGTATCAGTGCTCCAAGAGCATTTTTTCCATCTCCTTGGTGACCGGTACGTCCTTTGCGTAGCAGAAAAATGACAATCAGGATACCTGTTATTAAAAACAGGATCAGAGGAAGCCCTCCAAAAACGCTTCTGAATACAGAGTGTATGAAGTTGGGAATAACTCCGAGGATTGTCTGAAAGGTGCTTATCAGTCCAGAACCTATGGTCTTAAATAGGTGGACAATACCAGTCGTATCAGACATGTTAAAGATACGTTGTACTATTTGTGTGAAATGGAAAGTGCAGTTTGTTCGTACTGGTGCCTGTATCTCAGCCGAGGACCTTGCAACCTGGAGATCATAAGTTTCCAGGGCGGAGGTTAAGGGCACGGTTTGCGGTAAAAGCATGGCTTTCATTCGGCTCAGAGTATCAAACCGTATAAAGGAAACATTAAATGAAGGCCATAACGGCGCCTCCCTGATTGTGTGGGTCGGTGGAAACAATACTTGCATACAGCAAGTAACCCTGGAGCTTACAGTGACAAGATATGGGATGAACAGGAACATCCCACAACTACCTTGATCATTCGGCATCAAGTAACTCCCATTTGAAAGTAACTTGAACACCGAATTAATCACAGCAGCTGGGATCCCTTTTAAGTGACAGGATAAGTTTGCAACTGAACCATTTCAGGCCCCGTGAAGCAAGATATCCTGGCATATGAGAGATCTACTTAAGGAATTCTCACAGTTGGTACTGCTAAGGAACACTTCCATGTCCCCATTCCTGCATCGAAATCTGTACGGCAATTCCCAAGATTCCTTGATGAATTTCCTACCCATTGCTTTATATCTGCCTGCCTGTTGCTGTTCTAGGCAATACTGAAACTGGAAAGTAGTGACCGGTAGTGTTATATGGCCATGGAGTAACCATTCTGTGGATGGTGACTCTGCTAAAGTAAAAGGTAATTTGTCCAGTTTTTCAATACGCAGCATTGTATATTTTGCTCCCCTTTGTGCAATCGTTATCTGCTTCTCAGTTAGATTGTATGCAGAAAATAGGGACGTACTGTTGATAAATCGCCAAGGCACATAACCAGCGCGCAATGATTGCAGCGTCCAGCTTAATAACATAATAGAACGTAGTTGAGATTGTCCGTGTTGTAGTATGGACAAGTCCTGTTCTAGTATATCAATTTCAGAAGATACAATGTTGCCCAGTGAATAAATCCTGGATGTTAATGTAGTCATACCATTGTCAACTACAGTTAATGCCTTTTCTAGGTTAATTTTATCTATTTCACGAAGTCTCTCCGCAGCTTCTTTTTGAGAGATTTTCCAGATTTCATTATAGACAGCGTAATAGAAACGTTTCTGACATGGCTTTCGGGGACCCAATAAAAAATCCCTTAAATCCACCTCATCTGAGAGTAAGGATAAGGGCTGTTTCACCTGGGACAGTGTCGAGGTTTTTAGCCAATCGAGGCACAACTTCCCAACACTGTATGATGTCACTACCCCCAGATGTTCTCTTTGTACATATCGTGGGCCTGGCCTATGGATACTAAACCCTTCAGTTGTACCCCTGAATCTTGATTGACATCTGTTTGTGTCAGTAGGCCAAACTAACCATCCCTTCCAATTGGGGTCTGAAGTATTGTACTGCATGATGTCATATATTGTATCCCCACCACGTGATGTAAAATTGATGTGTGAAGGTGTAGGGACACGAGGTGTGTTCAAATCCTTGTTCTTGGCTAGTCCAAGACAGGAAGTCTGTTGCACTGTGTCATTCAAAAAGATGATCTGCTGTGGGATGAGGCACGCTCTAAATAGTGCTTCTGTTCCCTGAACTTGCCATTCCTTAGAACCCCAGACTGATTTTGTGTCTATAGTGTCCTTCCATAAGTCGAAACCCTGTTCAGACAGTTGGGCAATAAAGGATGCAGAATAAATCTGTTTGGTGTTAGTCAGCATATTTTTCTGTGCAGTTGTAGGTGCAATCTTGTAGTAATATGAGGTCGGGTCAGAAGTGTTAAACCCTGAAAAATATGAAAATTTCTGTGTAAAAGTTTTTGAACTAACTTTCGGCAGTGTTGGGCAATGTTCCCACTGGTGGTATGTGAAAACATTTCTTGGGATACTGGATTTATGTAAAACGTGATGACCATAATGTTGGTAACAGTGCATGCTATCAAAGTCAGATGTGTCCTCTAACATTTCATTGTTTGAAAATGCAGCAGATTGTTCCAAATCAGACAACATATTATTTACGGTCTCAAAATCCCAATCATCAGAAAATGTACTGGAGGTAATGATTTCATTTAGATAAATTTTAAATAAATGTGGTATTTTCAAAAGTTCAGTGGGGCCAAATACATCATAATCAACCTTGTCCCAAACAATACCATCAGGAATTGGAACAGCTGTAATGTTCACGGAAAACAAGTCTCTTTGTTCGCGATGAGCTGATGCATGAGGTTTCAGGACCAAGTTCACATTGGATACTGCAGAGCGTTCTGGGAGATATTTTCCGTTTACAAGTAAGCAAAATACAGTTACTAGGCCAATCCAGAACAGAAAAAACAATATTCCAGTTATGATGCAGAGCTGGAGCCAAGGTAATACTAAGTAAGTCTTTTTCAGAAAAGTGTAGAATTCATGAATTTGTTGCTTACGGGAAACTGGAGCTGGCGTTGTCTCAGGTTCACTGGGATCAAGAGAGAAGGTATCAAAATCGATGAAGTAGCCAGATGCAGGTCAATCTATCTTTGGTAGCTCAGCAGGTTTTGTGGAACTGGTAGGTGTCTCTTGTTGAAGCATATTGATGTAGACTTCGGTGGTAGGCCGAATTGAAATTTGTCTTTCATCTGTGCTTTGAAGTTCTGTTTCTAGAGGAACGAGTTCCATTTCATCGTTGGAAATTCCATCACTTCATATCGGTGACTCTTCAAATGTTATGTCTTTCTGTCTAAACTTCCTGTATGGTAGCGAGAGGAGAGCGTCGGCTACCCAGGAGCCCACGAGGCCTACTATTCAGTATGGGTCACATAGTGTGGTTTGATCAGATCGATGGAGATGAATCTCTTTTCTTTTTTGCCGGCAAGAGGCGGAAGAAGTCCTGTTCTTGTTCCTTCAACAGCTAGGACAGGTACAGGCTTTCTGTATGATGGCCCAAATTCTTTCTTGTCCTCGATCTTTTCTCTGACTAGATCCCCGACTTTTGGGATCCAGACAGGTCTTGCCCTGACCGATTTGACTTCCCCAGTGGCGGTGCGTTTTACTTGCACGTTGCTTAGTAGTGCCCGGGATTCATTCAGATACTGTAAAACAGCCAAACGCTTATCAATATCAAATGGTTTTTCATCCGCCACTGTGCTTTCATAATCGAGATCAGGTACCCACATTCTCGTCCCAAATAGGACCTCGTAAGGAGTGACACCCCCTAGAGAACTTCTTGGCATATTGTTGAGGGCTCGTTGTACCCTATATAAGTGATTGACCCAACTACCACCCGAACCTAATACTCTTGCTGTTAAAGATTGCTTTATGTCTCGGTTTTCCCTCTCTACGACCGAATTTCCCTCTGGATGGTCCAGAGAGGAGTACCGCAATGCTACACCCCAACCTTCCAGTGCTTCCTTGTAAGCCCTAGAGCTAAACACGGGGCCACGGTCAGAATGTAATGTGCCAACTGTGTATGTCCCTATAAAGACTCTCAAATCTTTTATAACAGTTCAAGCGTCAGCCGAGCGCTGAGGCCATACCCATAGGAATCTTGAGCAGGAATCCACTGCCACCAAGATATACTTGTAAGGGGAAGCATCCATTACAACGCAGTCATTACATCGCACTGCTTTTACAACGCAGCTGTTACAACACAACTGCCTTTACATCGCATGCCATTTGTTAGAAGGTGGTTCTGACACTCTGGGCCGCCCGGATTTTTCGCTTTTTGAGCACCTATTTGGTGAGCTTTTACTGGGGGAGAGCCTCATAAGTTGGGACTCACCCCCAGTGAACTCATGGTGAAAGAGACTGCATGTGGATTTTACTGGTGTCCCCCTAGCTTGACTAGGCCGCTGCGCAGCAGCTGGAGTAAGGGGCACCGGGCTGGTTACATGCAGACACCTGTGTACATGCGTGTGCACATGTGTAGGGGCTGCGCAGGGGAGATTCCTGGCGTGCGCAGCCCAGGAGCAGATACAAAGTGAATGGTGTGGCAGGACTTATGCTTTATACACTGGGAAGAAACATGCCAGGGAAAGTCAGTGTGTTTTACTGTATTTTTCACTTCATTATTCCCCTATGGGGAAGTGGAGCCCATGGGCTAGTGTCACTTTCCTAAAGCCTACAAATTCCAGACACGCACTAAAGTCCACGGTAACGGGTGTGAGAAGAAGTATTCTGCAGAGTCCAGAGTCATATTTGTACTGCTTTTGGGTCACCCATAAATGTTATAGTTCTCTGAGTCAGCTCATAACCAGGGCCTGGCTGGGGGCTGACCCCAGCAGCCTGGATTGATCACCTTCCCTCCGAGGAGAGAAGCTGGGTGGAGCTGCAGGCTTATCCATCAGCAGCTGTCACTGGGTGCCAGGCACCAAGCTGCACGAAGGGGAAGGCAGCTCTGGGGGGGGGAGAGGCTTTCAGAGACCATGTGGCAGGAGACCCTGGACGACGCCATCTTGAACAAACCCAGAGGCCTGGGCAGGAAGGAGGGAGCAGGGGCAGAGAAGTGAGGTGTCGCTGTGTGATAGGGCAAACAGAGACTTCCTGCCAGCCCCCTCCCCAACTTCTTAAAAGAACTTGCACAGGAAGAGGAGCTCTCTCTGGGGTGTGGTCTGCTGAGGCAGAAGGTGCTGGAGCCTGGTGCAATGGGCAGTTTGAAGGAGGACTGTCCCAAAATCCTGAACAGCGCCAGGAGAAGAGACCAGGACCAGTGCGCAGAAGCAGGGGCCTCTGCGCAGGAAGAAGAGAAGCCCAGGAGGAGAGCCAGGCGAAAGGCTGGCGCAGGGAGCCAGTGAAAACAGCTCCCTGCCAAAGTTCACCCTCTTGGAGGCGAAGAGGGCAGCGACAAGTGCTCCAGATGGGTAGAGCTGGCCATCAGGAGCGAAAGGAGGCCGGAATGGTGCAAATCGGCAGCCTGGGGGCCGAGATATGCCCCCCAGAAGGTAGGCGACCTTTGACCCCACATGGGACCGACGACGAAGCGCGTGGGGCTCCGCCGCCAGTCCAGAAGATGCCCCCGGGGTGGGTCAGGTCCCGACTTTACTTCGTGGCCCAACACGAAGTAAAGTCGGGGAGCACCGTCGTGCTCCCCGTGAAGTGTCCCCCAGAATGGGCGGCCAGGAGCCCACCCTGGCCCCCGGCAACAGCAGAGGGCAGGGGGTGCCGTCGCACCCCCCACAATGAGGTCTCTAGGGGCCCGGGACCCCATCCCCGGGCCCCAAAGCAAAACCGGGGAGCGCCGTCTCGCTCCCCGTGAAGAGGAGGAGGGGGAGCGCCGTCACGCCCCCGCGAAAATGTGATCGCAAGGGGCCCGGGACCCCATCCCCGGGCCCCGAAGAAGGCAAGGAGCTGGGGGCGGGGAGCACCATCACACCCCCCGTGGAGGGGTCTCAAGGGGCCCGGGACCCCATCCCCGGGCCCGAAGCAAAGTCGGGGAGCGCCGTCGCGCTCCCCGTGAAAATGCCCCAAGCGGGGTGACAGGAGCCCACCCTGGCCCCCGCCGACAATGGATGGGGGGAGCGCCGTCGCGGCCCCCGAAGATGTTTGGGGGCCCGGGATCCCATCCTCGGGCCCCGAGTGCTGGAAGGCGGGTGGCCGGAGGAGCCGGCGAAGGTCTGCACGTCTGCCCGCCGGAGCGGGCAGACCAGAAATGCTGAGCCGGCTCCCGCGGCAGCACGAGAGGGTGCTGGCCCTGCGGGGAGCCGGCGGGAGCCACCGGGGGTGTGCTCCCCAGGTGGCTCTCCATCAGGATGGCCATGCGGGGGCCCGGGTGGGACCGGGCCCCGCAAGAAGAGGAGGGCCGGGTGTGGGCTCCCTGAGCCGCCAGAAGCACTCACCAGAAGGAGCAGCCGGGGGTGGGCTCCCCGAGCTGCGATGAATCCCCTGGGGGTCCGGGTGGGACCGGGGCCCCCACCGACGAGCGCGATGCGGCGAAGCCACCAGCGGGTGATCGCGGCTCTCCCCGATGCAGCGGGGGAGCCGCTACTGCAATATGCAAGAAAAATGAGCAAGTTCCCATAATGCCTTGCAGGCCAGGACCGGCCTGCAAGGGCAAACAGCGTTTTCTTGACTTGTGGTGGCCCCAGGAGAACGGGGTCACCACCACATGGGTGCAAAGGTGCAGGGGGAGCTGCTTGAGAAGCGCAGTCTCCCCCAGCACGAAACTGGAAGTCCCTCCCTAAGTCTCATGGGGACTTGAAAAGGATAACCCCTCAAGGGCTCAGCCAGCCTTTTAACACCTTCTGGGCTGGAACTTTTGTTCTACAACTGAGGGTGTATGAAGAAGTGCATCAAGGAGTGAAGGGCTGAGGTGGGGATGTCCGGAGAAGGGCATCCTCTGGAGATGAAGAGATATAATTGCACCAGAAATGCATTTACTATGGTTATTTCTTTTAGAGGGACTGAAGGTCACATGCGTAATGTGAAGTACCTGTGTAAGGTGATGTCATAAGTAAAGGGAGGTTATGTTGCCAGACATTCCTGCTAGGGTGTCTGGCTGTATATGCGTAATTCTGTGATTTCATCTGTGATGCTTTTAGGGGCTGTAATTGCAATGCATTCTAATGATCCACAAATGTGATGAGTACTGTCATTCTAGAGTGATGATTAAACATGTATTCTTGCTGCTGCGCTTAAGTGAAGAACAACCCAGACTGTTAGCCCTGAAGATGTAAGGGTGCATACTGTATGGACAATATGAGATGCTCAGTCAGGGTTATGTGTCACCAGGGCAGGTGTACCTATTTTTAATGCTCGTTGAGATAATGGGGTGGGTCGCCACTGGGATGGTGCCAGTGCGCAGGGCCCTCGCTCCAGGTTATGTTCAACACCCTGCATTAGGGGGCAAGATGATGTGCAGGCATAGGAGTGGTGGTACTAGACCCCACCCCCCTGCGGGAGGGGTGGAGATGTTATGCAATGTCACAAAGTAATTCCAACAGCTTATGTATATTTGTAAATTGGTGCATAGTATTGAGTAGTGTGTGTGTTTAATAAATGTACTCTTACTTTTATAAAGCAAAGTACAGACTGGACAATCAATTATTGAGTGTTATTGCTGCGCACCTGTAATGGCGATTACTAGCCCACACCACCTCCCTTGAGTAAGCCTCAGACTGCTCTGCAACGCTGCCCTCTGAGAGTCAGGCGCTACAATTGGGTGTTTGGTTCCCAGTGAAGGACAAATGTAGTCATGTTATTTGTGCAGGCCTCACAGATACTGCCTCGTTTTCCAACACCATTACAACGCATGCCATTACAACGCATGTCACTACAACGCATGCCATTAAAACACATACCATTACAACGCATGCCATTACAACGCATTACAAGGTAAGTAATAGAGATTTTTTAGTTTTAGGGTGGGTATGGGTTTTGGGTAGATGGGAATAGTAATTTTTCCCCCTACACTATCCAACACTTACCCTACTGTTGCACTCACTGGAGTGGGAATAGTAATTTTTACCCCTACACTATCCAACACTTACCCTACTGTTGCCCTAAAAGTATTATGCGTTGTAATGGTATGCGTTGTAATGATATGCATTGTAATGGAATGCGTTGTAATGGTAGTTTAAAAAAATGCGTTGTAAAATCATGCGATGTAATGGTAGTTGCGATGTAAAAACCGTGTTGTAAAAGCATGCGCTGTAATTCTTTGCGATGTAACGTCATATATTCCTTGTAAGCCCCATCCGAATGTAGGGGGCTGCAGTGGTCCAAATAGACACCAGCGAGTGGTCTGTCTGATATTAGTAGTGGTGTCTGCGCAGGACGCGCCACGGTGGAACCCTTCATCTGCTGGCAGATGTTGCATTTTAAGACAAAATTCTTCGTCTGTTTAGTTAAACCAGGCCACCAATAGCGTTGTTTCAATAATGAAACCGTTGCGGTAACTCCTGCTTGTGCAGAGCCTAGACCCTCGTGTGCAGCTAGTATTAAGCCTAATCTGTGATCCATGTTTGGTATTACTCTATCCCCCACTCCTGGAATCTGAGCATACAGAATGTTGTTTGCATCTAACTTGTAGGAGTATTTGAGTGGAAAACCTTTCAGTAAGGCTGTGCTGTTTTTGCGTGAAGCAATGACAGCTACCATTATCTGTCCATCTATTCTCGTTTTTGAACGAGTGATTGCAGCTACGGAAGCAGTACGTACTGCCCCTTTTGCGGCTTTATCGGCCAATGAATTCCCTTCTTTCTACGTGAAGGCCATCATGTTGATGACTCAGCGTGTTATATCACGTGAGCTCTTGGTAGTTCGTTTTTCAACTCACCTACCTGTTCCCAAAGCATTTTAAGCTTAATTGTGCCACCTTTTGAGTCTTTAAACCCATTCTGACCCCAGTAGTGGAGATATTCATTGTATGACTGGACACAATAAAAAGAATCGCACACAATCAGTGTGCGGAATTCCCGATCCATATTTATTAGTGCCAGTAACAGGGCTTTTAGTTCTGCCAGCTGAGCCGTGCAGTCTCCTAGAGACTGTGTCTTCGTATCACTGGGATGAAACTTGCCAACCTGCATATGACCTTTTACAATCGCACACACGGTGTGGCTGAGACACACTGCGCCATGGGTTCCGAATAGAGGAGCCTAATAAGCCTCTGCAATCTGCCATCAATGCCCATTGCAGTTAAAGTTGTGAACATATATCCAAAGTCAACAGTATTGAATGCTACACATGCCGCATAAGGCCATTGGGCTAGTGCAGTCTCCAGGACCCGGTAGAGTCTACAGATATTGAGTGTAGTGGACCGGCCCGGTATAAATCCGTTTTGGTCTGGGTGAACCAGATGGGGAAGATGCTCGAAAAGTATCATTGCATTGATCTTGCTTAGTATTTAATGCTGGGTCTGGTGGCTTAGTGGACTTATGCGTCCCCTCTAGGGCCCTGTGTTTGACCTCATGGTCACAGGTTCAAATCCCAAAGGGTCCACTCAGCCTTTCATCCTTCTGAGGTCGATACGTTGAATGCCATTGAGTTGGGTAATGATAAACATCTGTTATTCAGCACCAAGATGCCCACGGGTGAATGTGCGCTTTACAAATAAGTGTTATGTTAGTTTTTTATAGCCCATTCCTAGCATGGATAGAGTCAATATGACACCATCTTTATGGGATCTCTACTAGGCTTCGGAAGCGAAACCAGCAATGTCTCACGAAGTGTCAGTGGGAGTCGCCCCTCTGCCAGACCGGCCGTATATAGCTCTAACAACTTGCGGACTAATAGGCCTTCATATGGTTTATAAAATACAACAGGTAATCCGTCCAAACCTGTGGCAGATCCTTGGATGGCTCCTCGGATTTCCTGCTCCGTAATGGGAGTATGAGCTCCTCCCTCCCCAGTGGTTTAATGACAGGTAATTATGGGCCATATGTATGAAGCCAATTTGTGATCGCAAACGCCGAAATTTGCAGAATTTCAGTGTTTGCGATCGCAAATTAGCAGTGTGCAATGTAGCACACTTAAACCTTCTTGCAAAATAAGGAATCGCAAAATTTGCGATTCCCTATTTTGCGATTGCATTCAAGGAATCGCTAATTGCGATTCCTTAAATGCAATGTAGGAAGCACAAAAGAAAGTGCGATTTGGCCTTAAGGAATTGCAATTTACCACCAACTTCAAGTTGGTGGTAAATTGCGATTTCCCTTAAAAATGCAAATTTTTGCATTTTTTAAAGTGCCATGTGGCGCACATACATGCCCTTAGGGCATGTATGTGTGCCACATGTGCACACATGCAGATTTCAGGGGTGCAACAGGGTGTCCTTTTGACACCCTGGCACCCTTGAAATTGCATTCTCAATTTGCGATTCTCTAATTGGGAATCGCAAATTGAGAATGTCTTCCCATTCATTCCTATGGGCCTCCTAGCCCATAGGAATGAATGGGAAGGTATTCCTTATTTGCGAATCTCAAATTGCGATTCGCAAATAAGGAATATGTGGGATTCGCAAAATTATTTGCAAATCCCACATACATTGCATTTTGCGATTCTCAAATTGCGATTCGCAGAAAATCGCAATTTGAGAATCGCAAATCTGTATTTTGTTACATATGGCCCGTGATCTTACTTAGGGACTCTCAGATTAGGATTTGAAGATCTACTGGGGGGCTCATATAGTGTGCGATAATGGGCGGTTAACATCACATGCATGTTTGTTTGGCTGGTGATCTATTGTGTCGGGGTTACTCATATCGCAGTTATGGGGGTGGTCAGTGTGGTGCTTTACAATAGCCATGCTAGAAGCGTGCCTGATTTGTCACCTTCGGCATGCATCTTTGCTTTGTACACTCTGTAATCCAGGCACCTCAGTGTTTCAATAAGGCAAGCATGGCGCTCCTTTGCTGCACTCCACTGTGGGCGAAACACGTGTCGGCTGTCCTTGTGCACATTTGTTTCTGCCGTTGCAAGAACAAGGTTAAAATCAGTCAAATTCAAATTAACGACCTACCTTTCTTTTTCCATTGGGAAACTTCTTTCAAACCAGAAGGTTTTTTTCCAGCTCTGCCCACCCCCAAAAGCAAATCATGAGTTATATAGTCTCTTAGACTTTAAGGAATGGCTATACAGAGTCTGTGGTATATTGATGTGCCAATTTGACAATATAAATGACTTTTCCCATTGCCTTTCCAAAGATCTTTTGTTTGTTGTGAGAAATGTTAGCTCTGGTGTCATTTAGCCATCGTTCCAATGTTGGTGGAAAATTTTGGAGTTCTTGTTCGGGATAATGCTGTCAGAGACTGATGTTAGCCACTGATGGAGTAGCAAACTATAATCTCTGATACACGATGCTGTGGTAGAATTAGGGTCTCATTCATAATTTGGTGGAAAGCGAAAACTCGTTGCAAATACTTTGCGACCAATCTTTGCACCTGATTTTCACTTTTTGCCCTTAAAGTGATGAGAACAAATAATGCTTATTCCTGCTTTTTGCACAGGCAATTTCCTCCAGGTCTGACATAGAGGAAATTACACTAGGAAAACTATAGAGATGGGGTAATACTGTGTGCGAACTGCAGTGCAAACTTTTTTCGGGAGGGGGTAAAAAGATGACTGCAAGAAGAGGCTGCAGCCTGTGCAGCTCTGCTCCCCATCAGCTCTGCATTCATGAGACTGTGCTCCCTAGTATCTCTTGGCTCTATAAGCTTGGTATGAAACTGGCTTCCCCATTTCTGATTGCTAAATACATAATTCCCTCTGGTCAACAGTGGCTGCAATCGTTACTGTCATGGTTGCACGAAGGGCAGCAGCCATGGTCATGGCGCCAACCATTTGGACATGAGCGCATTAGCTGGGTCCCGTACAGCAATAAAAGCAGCAGCACAGAGAAAAATGCCCATCATTCAAAACTGAAAATGAGCCTATACTTGTCCATGGCTCATCATCTCATGAAACAGAGAAGTCTGTGAGAACTTGCAATGATATATCAATGGAAGACTCTTCTCTGGGTGCTCTTCTTTAGCTGATTCAGATGCATAGAAATGAGGTGTAGGCATATTATACAGTGGTAAGAGACGATAACCTGAGGATACAATAATCCTTAGCAGAATTCGCTGGTAATACATGTGCCCTGACAGAGCAAATAGCTGAACTTGAAAAGCGTACCGCTGAAAAAGAGTAAGACACAGCATACTCAGCTGCTACTGTTCATGGGCATGAGCATCAAATTCATAAAATCCAATGGGAGATCAAAGACTTGGAGAACCGTCAGTGACTGAACATTTTTTGCCCATCTTTCTTTCCATACACAACAGATCCCAATTATTTCAAATGCATGAAGTTCAAGGTAATTCAAGATGCTAAGAAAATATGGAGTGGGTGGTATAGAAGATACCAAATTACTTCTAATAATTCTTATATGCCACTTTGGGGCTACCCCTAATTTCCCTCTATTTTTTATGATTTTATTTGCCATAAATGGTATAGAAGCTGACATATGACCACTGGTCAGCTTTATTCTGACAGTGTATTTCGAGCATTCTGTGATCTACAATCTGAATTAAACTTTCCAAACAAAGTTTTTACAAATATTTGCAAATATGCGATTGCTTTAGCCAAGGAAAAAATCTAAATATAAGCTTATATAGATTAGACTTGTTAGATCTAATATATACAGATAAGAATAGAATGTCCATTTGTTATGTTCCATATAGCTACCCCAATATCAGCTCAGGTAATGAATGCACCTTTCACCTACATTCCCCTGATATTACACTGCATAACGGTTCTTAGTACTGACCTTTTACCTAGTTACGATAATGCCTAAAGATGACATGGGGTTTTCTCCGAAAAGCTTAAGCCTCATTCATTATACATGAGGATTCTTGGAATCACAGCAGGAAAGCAGGCCTACTATCTCCTGCATAATAACTATGTATAAGGGTCATTCCTTCCGTCATCCTAGTCCGACATGACACAGCAAGGTATATCCCCAGGGGGTACCACTTTGGGTACATGTTAGACCTGGCATCCTTGGTGTGGGTCTCCCTTCCATTTTTTGATGATGCCTCCAATGTTATTGATCTGTTTTTGCTGGTTTAGATGCTTTGGGCACTGTGCCACTGCTGTTCAGTGCCACAGTGCAAGTGCTCCCTATTGTAAATTAATGTATGTATTAGTGACTCCATGATTGGATGATTGGTTTACTTGTCAGTCCCTAGTACAGTGCACTGAGTGTGCCTAGGGCTTGTAAATCCAATGCCGCTGGTGGGCTTGCAGCACGGGTTGTGCCACCCACAGAAGCAGCTTGAAAAATGTGTCTCAGGCCTGCCATTGCAGAGCCTGTGTGCAGCCTAGGCTGCCATGTCGACTTGGTGAGTACACCCACTTACCAGTCCCTAAACCTTCCCTTTACTGCATATTGGTCACCCCTAAAGTAGGCCCTAGGGCAGGGTGCATTGTAAGTATAAGGTAGGACATGCCCTGGTGTGTGTGGCATGTCCTAATAGTGAATTACAGCCATTTTCGTTTTTCACTATTGCAAGGCTACCTGCTCCCCATAGGCCAGAATGGGCAGACTGACTATTACACCTTATAGTCAGAACTGACCCAGGGAACATGGTAGAAAAACGAATTTAGTATGCCTGAACTCAGAATGATAAAATACATCTTTTAGTGAAGTTGGTTTTAACATTCTGTGTTTGAAAATACCACTTTTAGAAAGTGGGTATTTTCTTGCCTAAACTTCCAAGCCTGCCTCTGCTAGGTTGTGTATTCCTTGTCTGGAGATTGAGTGACAGGGGCTGGGGGTGGCTACAGGAGACAGGGTGAGTCAGCACAGGGCTGAATAGAAAGATCTGCATCCAGAGTGGAGGGAGGAGTTCCGCCTGGGTCTGAATATGGCTGTGCCTGCCTTCCACAATGCTGGCTCCACCTCCTGCCGGGCAGCTGAGCACTCTGCCCCACATTCTCAAAGGAAAGAAGGAGTCAGGAAAACAAAGTGCTCCAGGACTGACCAGAACTGGTTTTGGACTAGGCAGAGGGCTCTCTGCCTTCAGAGAACAAAGAGAAAAGGTGTATAAAAAGGGGACCCAGACCCCCAGGAAATTAGATCACTTTTGGGAAACAAGAAGAAACCTTTGCTGAGGAGCGGAACCAAGAAGAAACTGAGGAGAAGACTATCCCTAAGCTGAGAGGGATCTGCCTGCAGTGGTTGCCTGACTGCCAAAGAAAGGAGAGAGGAACTTTGTGTGTACTTTCATCAACTTGTGAAGGATCTCCAAGGGCTTGATTTTAGAGCTTGCCTCCTGCTGAAGTCTCAGGGACAACAGACTTCACCCACCAGCTCCCCCTGTGTTCCCTTGCTGGGAATTTGGACCTTCTGACACACTTGCGTGTCTCTTGGAGCTGGAAGCGCGACTCAACACGAAGAAGCGTGTCGCCGCAGCCGCTGAGTATCGCATCGCCGGAGAAGAGTGTCGACGTCGCAGCAGACGCCGGCGCATCCCCAAAGAAGCGCGCCGCATCCTTCGAAGCGCCTCGCAGCACCGGAGAAGAGTGTCGCCGTCGCATCAGACGCCGTCGCATCCCCGGGGCAGAGCATCGACCTCGCATCAGATGCCGACGCATCGCCAGGGAAGCGTGTCGCAGGGCCTGTCGCGGCTCCAAAGACTCATCGAAATCGCCGCACGGCCGTCGGGCGTGCATGCATCACCTCTTCGTTGTCGCAACCTCAAGAAGACGCCGCTTTGTTTCTTTTTGCACCAGATCTTCAACGCATCACCGTCCTTGCGTGTAAGGGACTACTGCATCACCTTCCCTGCAACACTTTTCGTTGCCCTGCGTTACGCATCTTAAGGTACATTGAACTCAAAGTGTCGCATTGCTATTTTAAGAGACTCAAGCTAATTCTACCACCTTTAAAGTACAGTATTGTGGATTATTTATGTCATTTATGGTCTTGTGGTAAATCTATATAAAAGATACTTATTTTTATAATACAACCTGTGTGGTGTCCATTTGTAGTGTTGTCACTAGATTACTGTATGTGTTCACAAATGCTTTACACACTGCCTCTGAACTAAGCGTGTCTGCTCGTGCTAAGCTACCAAGAGGGTGAGCAGGGGTTATTTCAGGAGTGTACCCCCTTACTCTGACTAGAGGCAAGGGTCCCTATTTGGACAAAGGTACCTACCTCTGCCAACTAGAGACCCCCAGTTCTAAAATTGGTGGTCAGCGGTGGGGATTCTGGACTTGCATTTGTGACTCATGTACAGTGATTGGTGAACACTACCTAGTGAGTGCAGACCATAACGCAACCACATACTTTTGGTAGATATTCTTTTTTTGGGACTTTCTATCTTTGCTAAAAACTGCCAAGTTTAATCACCATGGATACAGCAGCATCCATAGTATCTGTTGATAATGATTGGGAAGAGGAGAAACTAGAATGCTACACCGTTAACCAGCTCAAGCACTTCTGCAGGAAGTTCAAAGTTTCAATGACCGGTCTCTCCAAGAAGGAGGAGATCCAAAAGGCGCTGAGGGCCTGGGTTGAAGCAAGGAAAACCCCTGAGAATGAGGAGGGGGCTGATAAGGCAGATGAGCCGCTGGAGGGGCCAGTGGGTCCAGGGGACAAGAGAGCATCTTCCCCCATAGGTAGCAGTGTTTCTGCCCAAGGTTTGTCCCCAGAAGAGCTGGAGAACAGAGAAAGGAGTAGGATGCATGAAATGGAGCTGACCAAGCTCAAGTTCAAGGGGCAGTTAGAATTTGAATTGCAATCTAGAAAGTTGGCCTTAGAGGAGAAAAGAATGGATCATGAGCATGGAAAAAGTTTGAGGGAGATGGAGTTTAGAGCCAAGAAGTTAGAGATTCCTCCCTCTGGTGGCAGCACACCGTCAGTGCCTAGTGAGGCCAGGGTGTATATGCCTAAGGATGTGGTTAAGGAGTTTAAAAAAAATTATGATATTGGGCAATGGTTCAAGGCCTATGAGGTAGCCATGACTTCCCACCGGGTCCCTGAGAAGGATTGGGGAGCGGGGTTGTGGGGTCGGTTCCTTAGTCGGGATACCTTGTTGGACTTGCCCTCTGAAGTCTATAATTCCTACAGCCACATGAAAAATGCATTGATGACCAGGTACGGGTTGACTCCTGAACTCTATAGGCAGAGGTTCAGGAACTGTAAGAAGATTGAAAACAGTACCTGGGTTGAATATGTGACCTTTTTTTGCAGAGCCTTGGATGGTTGGTTAAGGGTAGCAAAGCAAATGATTTTCAGGCGCTCTTTGATTTGATTGCATGGGAGCACTTGTCCAGTAATTGTTTTCCTGAGCTACGCCAGCACCTGATTGACAGTAGGCTGACTAACCCTAGGCAGCTTGCTGAGGAGGCAGACCGCTGGGTGAGCACCCGGGTCCACAAGGGTCACGTGGGAGACTCCGCCAAAGGTGGGCAGGGTCCCCAGCAGAGGAGTGGGGGGGACAAGGGTAAACAGAGGGTGTTCCAGAGAGGGCCCCAAAGTAAACCCCAAGGGAACCAAGGGAAAGGTTCCCAGCCTCCCCCTGAGAAAAAGCACGGGGCCCCGACAGGTCCACCTGTTCATAGGGGACCCCTGGTGTGCTACAAGTGTGGCGCCCTAGGCCACAGGGCCAATGAACCCCAGTGCCCCTTGTTTGGAAAGCCAGCACCCCCTGGTGCAGTCCCCCGGCAGTTGGCTAGTGTAGCCCTGGGGGAGGAGGTGGGTGCCCAAGGTGGGTGGGATCCTGTAATATTGTCCCTTGTCTCTTTAGGAGACTCTGAGATGGTCCCTAGGACCCAACTGCCTGAGAACACTAAGAAATACAGGCAGTGGGTGACCATCAATGGCCAAAGGGTGGAGGCTCTGAGAGACACAGGAGCCAGTGTGACAGTTGTCAAGTGTCACCTTGTGTCTAAAGAGCAGGTGGTCCCTGATGCATTCTATCCAGTTGTTGCTGCTGACAAAACAGAGAGCCACTGCAAGGTGGCTCAGGTTCCCTTTGAGTGAGTGGGGGGGGTCTCTGGTACTCTTCAAGTAGCTGTGAGGCCAGCCATGCCTGTTGACTGTTTGTTAGGGAACGATTTGGAGAGCTCCCCTTGGGCTAAGGTGGAGCGGAGTGCTCATTCATTTGGAGATGTTGGGCTTGCCTGATTGGGCGTGTGTGACCACCTGGTCCATGGCAGCCAGAGGTGTTCAAGAGGACCTGGAGCCTGAGAGGGAGGCCCAGGTGCCTGCCGGAGAGAGAAGAGGCAGGGGGCGCGGGAAACCGGCCCCCGAAGTTCCCATGGTCCAGGAGGAGGCAGACCCTGAGGGGGATGCCCTGGAGCCTACAGGGGAACAGGTAGCTGAACTGGGGGACCTGCCTGAGCTGACCCATTGGCAGCAAGATGGAGGACCCTCCAGGGAGGAATTCTGCGAGGAGCAGAACAAGTGCCCTTCTCTCGTGGGTCTGAGGCAACAGGCCACAGACCAGGCAGCAGGTGATCAGTCTGGATCACATTGGATCTACTGGGAGAATGGTCTCCTGTATAGCGAGCCTAAGGTTGCTGAGCCTGGGTCAGCCCATGTGCTGGTGGTATCCCAGCGCTTCAGAGCCTTCCTACTGGGTTTGGCTCATGATGTGCCTTTAGCAGGACATCTGGGGCAGGACAAGACCTTTGAAAGGCTTGTCACCCATTTCTTTTGGCCCCAGATGCGCAGGAGTGCCGCCACTCACTGCAGGACTTGTCAGACTTGCCAGGCAAGTGGAAAGAGTGGGAGGAAGCACAAGGCTCCTCTCCAGCCATTCCCTGTGGTCAGCACCCCCTTTGAACGGGTGGGTATTGACATTGTGGGGCCACTGGACCCCAAGACAGCCATGGGCAACAGGTTCATCCTGGTCTTGGTGGACCATGCCACCCGGTACCCTGAAGCCATCCCTCTGAGGACAGTGACGGCCCCCGTGGTTGGACGGGCACTGATGGGAATTTTCTCACGTGTGGGGTTCCCTCAAGAGGTGGTGTCTGACAGAGGTACTAACTTCATATCCAATTATATGAAGTCCCTGTGGCAGGAGTGCGGTGTAACGTACAAGTTCACCACTCCTTACCACCCCCAAGGAAATGGGTTGGTTGAGAGATTCAACCGGACCCTGAAGGGCATGATTATGGGTCTGGAAGAACCCATGAGGCGTAAGTGGGACGTCCTCTTGCCATGCCTTCTTTTTGCATACCGTGAGGTGCCACAGAAGTCTCTAGGGTTCAGCCCCTTTGAGCTTGTGTATGGTCACCCAGTGAGAGGACCTCTGAGTTTGGTCAAGGAAGGCTGGGAGCAATCTCCCAGGAAACCTCCCCAGGATGTATATAGCTACATGCTGGCCTTCAGGAACCAAACTAGGCGTTTCAGGCAACTTGCTGAGGCAAATCTGGAAGCCAGCCAGGAGGAAATGAAGCGGTGGTACGACCAGAATGCCACTCTGGTTGAGCTTCAACCTGGTCAGAAAGTTTGGGTCATGGCCCCAGTGGAGCCCTGTGCGCTCCAGGATAAGTGGACCGGACCCTTTGAGGTGGTGGAGCGCAAGAGTCCTGTTACCTACTTGGTGGACATGCGGTCTCCCAGGAACCCCTTGCGGGTCCTGCACGTCAACCGCCTGAAGCCCCACTTGGAAAGGTCCCAAGTGGGCATGCTCTTAGCTACAGATGCTGGGATGGAGGAGGAGACCGAGCCTCTTCCTGACCTGCTGTCAGCCCAAGAGCAAGATGGATCAGTGGAGGGTGTGAACCTCTCTACCTCCCTGACACCTGAGCAGCAAGGTGACTGTCGCCAACTGTTGGGGCAGTTTCCTGACCTGTTCTCCCTGGTTCCTAGTGTCACTGACTGGTGCGTCCATGATGTGGACACTGGGGACAGTCTTCCTGTCAAGCACAAGGTTTACAGGGTGACTGACAGGGTGAGAGCTTGCATCAAGGAGGAGGTCTCCAAGATGTTTGCATTGGGGGTAATTGAGTCCTCTCACAGCCCTTGGGCCAGCCCAGTGGTCTTGGTCCCAAAGGCTGCCGCGCCTGGTGCCACACCCGAACTCCGGTTCTGTGTGGACTACCGAGGACTCAATTCCGTCACCAGGACTGACGCACACCCCATCCCCAGAGCTGATGAGCTCATAGATCGGTTAGGGGCTGCCCGGTACCTCAGTACGTTTGACTTAACGTCTGGGTACTGGCAGATCGCCTTGACTGATGGGGCAAAGGAGAGGTCAGCATTCTCCACACCAGATGGGCACTACCAATTCCGGGTGATGCCCTTTGGGATGAAGAATGCCCCTGCCACCTTTCAGAGGTTGGTCAACCAGGTGTTGGTTGGACTGGAAGAGTTCAGTGCCGCCTACCTGGATGACATCGCAGTGTTCAGCGCCAGTTGGGAAGAACATCTGCGCCACCTCTGGGAAGTGTTGATGGCGCTGCGGAGGGCAGGCCTCACGATCAAGGTGAGTAAGTGCCAGATCGGGCAGGGTTCTGTGGTGTACTTGTGACACCAGGTTGGGAGCGGCCAGGTGGCGCCCCTACAGCCCAAGATAGATACCATTCTGGCTTGGGAGCCCCTCAAGACCCAGACAGCGGTGAGAGCCTTCCTAGGACTCACCGGGTATTACAGGAGATTTGTCAAGGGGTATGGCAGCCTGGTTGTACCCTGGACAGAGCTGACTTCCAGGAAGCAGCCCAAGAGAGTGATTTGGACTGACACCTGTCAACAAGCTTTTGACACCTTGAAGACAGCCATGTGCACAGCGCCCGTGCTCCTGGCCCCCAACTTCTCCAAAGAGTTTATCGTTCAGACAGACGCTTCAGAGCATGGTGTGGGGGCTGTTTTGTCACAGATGAATGAGGAGGGCCTAGACCAACCTGTAGCCTTCCTTAGCAGGAGGTTACTTCCACGGGAACAGAGGTGGAGTGCTATTGAGCGTGAGGCATTTGCTGTGGTCTGGGCGCTGAAGAAGCTGAGACCATACCTGTTTGGGGCTCACTTCTGGGTTCAGACAGACCACAGGCCCCTCAGATGGTTGATGCAGATGAGGGGTGAGAATCCAAAGCTGTTGAGGTGGTCCATTTCCCTACAGGGGATGGACTTCACGGTGGAACACCGCCCTGGTACAGAACACGCCAATGCTGATGGTCTGTCCAGATATTTCCACCTTAGTGAAGAGAACTCCCATGAGGTAGGGTAGTCCTCCCCACATTTCAGCTGGAGGGGACACGTGTTAGACCTGGCATCCTCGGCGTGGGTCTTCCTTCCATTTTTTGATGATGCCTCCAATGTTATTGATCTGTTTTTTCTGGTTTAGATGCTTTGGGCACTGTGCCACTGCTGTTCAGTGCCACAGTGCAAGTGCTCCCTATTGTAAATTAATGTATGTATTAGTGACTCCATGATTGGATGATTGGTTTACTTGTCAGTCCCTAGTACAGTGCACTGAGTGTGCCCAGGGCTTGTAAATCCAATGCCGCTGGTGGGCTTGCAGCACGGGTTGTGCCACCCACAGAAGCAGCTTGTAAAATGTGTCTCAGGCCTGCCATTGCAGAGCCTGTGTGCAGCCTAGGCTGCCATGTCGACTTGGTGAGTACACCCACTTACCAGTCCCTAAACCTTCCCTTTACTGCATATTGGTCACCCCTAAAGTAGGCCCTAGGGCAGGGTGCATTGTAAGTATAAGGTAGGACATGCCCTGGTGTGTGTGGCATGTGATAATAGTGAATTACAGCCATTTTCGTTTTTCACTATTGCAAGGCTACCTGCTCCCTATAGGCCAGAATGGGCAGACTGACTATTACACCTTATAGTCAGAACTGACCCAGGGAACATGGTAGAAAAATGAATTTAGTATGCCTGAACTCAGAATGATAAAATACATATTTTAGTGAAGTTGGTTTTAACATTCTGTGTTTGAAAATACCACTTTTAGAAAGTGGGTATTTTCTTGCCTAAACTTCCAAGCCTGCCTCTGCTAGGTTGTGTATTCCTTGTCTGGAGATTGAGTGACAGGGGCTGGGGGTGGCTACAGGAGACAGGGTGAGTCAGCACAGGGCTGAATAGAAAGATCTGCATCCAGAGTGGAGGGAGGAGTTGCACCTGGGTCTGAATAGGGCTGTGCCTGCCTTCCACAATGCTGGCTCCACCTCCTGCCGGGCGGCTGAGCACTCTGCCCCACATTCTCAAAGGAAAGAAGGAGTCAGGAAAACAAAGTGCTCCAGGACTGACCAGAACTGGTTTTGGACTAGGCAGAGGCCTCTCTGCCTTCAGAGAACAAAGAGAAAAGGTGTATAAAAAGGGGACCCAGACCCCCAGGAAATTAGATCACTTTTGGGAAACAAGAAGAAACCTTTGCTGAGGAGCGGAACCAAGAAGAAACTGAGGAGAAGACTATCCCTAAGCTGAGAGGGATCTGCCTGCAGTGGTTGCCTGACTGCCAAAGAAAGGAGAGAGGAACTTTGTGTGTACTTTCATCAACTTGTGAAGGATCTCCAAGGGCTTGATTTTAGAGCTTGCCTCCTGCTGAAGTCTCAGGGACAACAGACTTCACCCACCAGCTCCCCCTGTGTTCCCTTGCTGGGAATGTGGACCTTCTGACACACTTGCGTGTCTCTGGGAGCTGGAAGCGCGACTCAACACGAAGAAGCGTGTCGCCGCAGCCGCTGAGTATCGCATCGCCGGAGAAGAGTGTCGACGTCGCAGCAGACGCCGGCGCATCCCCAAAGAAGCGCGCCGCATCCTTTGAAGCGCCTCGCAGCACCGGAGAAGAGTGTCGCCGTCGCATCAGACGCCGTCGCATCCCCGGGGCAGAGCATCGACCTCGCATCAGACGCCGACGCATCGCAACACGAGGCGCGCCCCGCATCCCAGGAGAAGATCATCCACCTCGCATCAGACGCCGTCGCATCGCCAGGGAAGCGTGTCGCAGGGCCTGTCGCTGCTCCAAAGACTCATCGAAATCGCCGCACGGCCGTCGGGCGTGCACGCATCACCTCTTCGTTGTCGCAACCTCAAGAAGACGCCGCTTTGTTTCTTTTTGCACCAGATCTTCAACGCATCACCGTCCTTGCGTGTAAGGGACTCCCGCATCACCTTCCCTGCAACACTTTTCGTTGCCCTGCGTTACGCATCTTAAGGTACATTGAACTCAAAGTGTCGCATTGCTATTTTAAGAGACTCAAGCTAATTCTACCACCTTTAAAGTACAGTATTGTGGATTATTTATGTCATTTATGGTCTTGTGGTAAATCTATATAAAAGATACTTATTTTTATAATACAACCTGTGTGGTGTCCATTTGTAGTGTTGTCACTAGATTACTGTATGTGTTCACAAATGCTTTACACACTGCCTCTGAACTAAGCCTGTCTGCTCGTGCCAAGCTACCAAGACGGTGAGCAGGGGTTATTTCAGGAGTGTACCCCCTTACTCTGACTAGAAGCAAGGGTCCCTATTTGGACAAAGGTACCTACCTCTGCCAACTAGAGACCCCCAGTTCTAACAATACATATACACCATATCTTGCTGAGGTAGTCAGAGGAGAAAAGGACTTCCATGCCGACACACTGACGCGAGATGCTGAGGTTCCTGCACGCAGATACTCCAGCTCGCAGTGGTCTGACATCCCTTGCAGGGTGTCCATCTCGAGACCAAGACGGGGTCCCACAGTTTCTCACTTCAGGTAATGGGGTTGACTTTATCCTAGAGGGATTCTTGGCTGTACACCCACATACATGCTAGGTACACTTAGGTACATCTAGTTAGGGTTGCATCGTAGGAGTACGCATTTACCACTATCATGTATTTTATATACTTGCCTGTATTCATTGTTTTAGCACAATGGTAGAAATCTACCATCCTTTTACTCTGTTAGTGGTTATAATCATTTATATCTGTTACTGTCTAATGGTTGTTTCAGGAACGCGCAGTGTGTCTCAGCTCCTTTGGGTTATCAAAGGCCCTCTCTCCCCTCCTGTTCATCCTCGTGATAGAGACACTGGCACAGAGGCTCAGACAGTAGGGTCAGGCCTGGGGTATACCACTAGAGGAGGTGACGCAAGTAGCCTCACTATGTGCGGACGACGTACTAATTTATGTGCAGGACATTCAAGAGGGTATTGCTGAGATAACTAATATACTGACTTCTGTGTTGCCTCAGGGCTAGGAGTGAACTGCTCAAAGTGCACGCTGCAGCAATTTGTGGTTGACATGCATCCCCCTCACTGGGAACAGCACACTTTCTGTTACTTGGGCATCAACATTTATCATACCACCACAGTCCTCATAGATGGTAACCCCACAAAAGCTATTGCCTCCCTCCACCCACAAATGACGTTCTGGAGCATGCTCCTGCTCTTGGTGCAGGGTACCGTGTCGCTGTTGAAAATGGTGTTACAGCAAACAAATGATGGACGGAATGCTGACAATGCAAACATTCTCCCCCAGTCAAAAGATCTGGGTTAAATCCATCGTTCTTTTGCCCACTACGCCACCCCAGTTTGGACCCAGCGATATGCAAATCAGTCTTGACCCTGTGCCCCATGGGAACAGTCCAGACCGAACTGCCAGGCCAGGTCCTCCCTGGACCGGAAACAAGCATCCTGGGACCGGTTTCAGGGTATGTCACCCTTCTTCAGCCAGGCTAGCTTGAATCCAGTGGCACAGTGAGCAAGGGACCCACGTCTGGGCATACCCATCCCACTTAGGGCGAAAAGTGTTACAGCAAACAAATGATGGACGGAATGCTGACAATGCAAACATTCTCCCCCAGTCAAAAGATCTGGGTTAAATTCATCGTTCTTTTGCCCACTACGCCACCCCAGTTTGGACCCAGCCATATGCAAATCAGTCTTGACCCTGTGCCCCATGGGAACAGTCCAGACCGAACTGCCAGGCCAGGGCCTCCCTGGACCGGAAACAAGCATCCTGGGACCGGTTTCAGGGTATGGTAACACTTCTCCCCCTGTTGAATTACTTCCATAATCTTCTGGTGAGCATTCACCGGAACACCTTTTGCACCCTTTAAGCAATGCTCGGGGGCTTCCTTTGGACTAAGGGCATATGCAGAATAGCACTGTTCAAAATGCAGCTACTGGTGAAAAGAGGAAGCCTTGTGGCTCCAAATTTTGAACATTATTCCTTGGCAGCGCAGCTGCAATGGCCTGCTCTTTGGATGGTGGGTGGGTATGTGGAGGAATTGGGATTACCCTCCAGGTCCCATGCGCAGCTGGCAGTGAAGGATGCTTTCCTCCCATGGGGGGTGATCCCTCAGTGGGCCAATAACTCATTGTGTGTGTCTCACAGTAGTTTTCAGAGGAGTTTACGTTTTATGCCAAATATGCCTCAATACGCACCTGGGATTCGTCTAGGCTCTATCTGGCAGTTTAGGGAATTGATTGGTAGAGACAGGATGACGCTGTGGGAGACAGCCGGAGTGGGGAGCCTGGGGGACTGGTTTCATGATGGAGTACTAATCACTTATGAAAATCTGAGGGTTGACAAGGGCGTTCCAGCAGGGCACTGCCTGGCCCATGGCCGACTGGTGGCCAAACTTGGACGGTTGTGGCACATTGTTGACACGGAACCTGATCAGCACCAACTCACACACACCATGCAACCTATAGGCGAGGGCCGTCGCCTGATAAAAATGGCTGACACAAGCCCTCTCACCTGTCCTACAGGACCTCTTATTGGCAGTCTTCAAGACTTGGGAGAGGGACATGGGTCAGGAATAGATGCTGAAAGAATGGGATAGGGCTCTCCTACATCCGCGCAAGGGTTCTTGTAATACTAGATTCCAGTACATACTGCACAACATTTTACAGAGGGCTTATCTAACCCTGGCAAGACTCCACAGGATTGTCCCCAGATCCACTTTGACTTTGCCACTCTGTATGGAGCCTGGGGCTGGCATGGAACACATGTTCTGAAACTGCCTGATGGGCATGGATTTGTGGTTAGAGGTCACAAATAAGGTAGCTGAAATGACAGGCCACACTGATCTCAATATTATGCCAGTGCTGGGGCTCTATAAACGCAGGAAAGCAGGGAGCGCTACAAGCCTCTTCATAGACTTGGAGATGCTGATGGTTCGTAGACTGATTGCCATGCACTGGAAGGCTAGAACACTGTCCAGGATGGGGCAATGGTGCGCAGCGACACTTAAGTGGGGCAAGGCCGATGCGTTAGCATTGTAGTGCGAGGGGGCGCGAGGACTGCACAGGAGACCCATAGCAGCAGATTGGGAAAGCTTAGTAAATGGCTTACAAGCACCCCAAGCAGATCTTGATGGGCAGGAGTGAGGTAACTGCTCTGGTAGCAGGGAGCCCCCGTTTGCAAAGTTCTGCTCTTCACCATCCTTATCTGCACGTCCCGGAGATGGAGGGGTGGTGAGTGTACTGAGGCTGTACAACATGTGTTCATGCTTCGTAGATGATCGGACTTATCAAAACAGGGAGGTGGCATGCAGGGCTAAAAAGCTGAGGGACTGTTCCATCACCTTGAGCTGTTCTAAAATACGACTGCTGCTTATTTAGCTTATTGTTTGTAATGTTCTAGATTTGTTGACGTGAAGAACCAGTAGCTCCTGCTTGACCTGAAAAAGTATGACATGAATACAGGGGGTGTGGTGGAATCAATGTTGCATTGATATATGTACTTGGCCACCATGTGCAGTCCTGCACACATTTTACTAATATTACAAAACCTAATAAAGATGATTTAAAAAACGAATAGCGGTTAGAAGCAATAAGCACCTATTTGGGATATCTGGTTGTGCTGGACCGGGGCAAAGTCAAAAGTTCAGGCCGACCGTGATGGAGCACGGGCCGAATACAGGGACCCACTTGGGCCCGCTGAACAAAAGTACCTTGCTTCAGACTGCATTGTTGTCGATGGAGATGCTAGGTGCAGCTGAAGCAATGCGTTGGTGTCGAGTCACGCTGTGGACCAGATGCATCGATTTTCTCCAGCCCGACGGCGGCAAAGCGTCGGTTCCGAATGCGATGCACTGGTTCCGAATGTGATGTGCTGCTACTGCTCCTTCAGCAGAGGATGCATCAGTTCCAATAGCAATGCACTGGTTCCGAAGGCAATACATTGGGTCCACTCCACGCAACGACGAGTAAATTGGGCATTGCCGACAAAGCCTTGGCTCTACTCCAATCATTTCTGACTAACAGAAACCATTCAGTTATGTTGGAGAATTTTTCTTCCGATTCCTTTCTACTCCCTTGTGGGGCCCCACAGGGATCTTCATTGAGTCTGCTGCTTTTTAATGTTTATGTTTCAGAACTAGCCCCTCTGATTAGATCTTTTGGTTTTTCCCCTACGTCTTATGCAGACGACACCCAAATTGTGGTGGCAGCCTCGAATAACACAGAAACAACTACCTCTTGGTTCCACAACTGTATGAGAGCAGTCAGTGGCTGGATGGAAACGCACTGTCTTAAGTTAAATGCTGAGAAAACTGAGGTTATACTCTTTGGCAATAACCCCTCTTTTTGGAACCCGGTTTGCTGGCCAACAGAGATGGGAACTCTCCCAATTCCTGTACAAAAAGCTAGAAATTTGGGCGTAATAATAGACGACCAACTAAGTTTTAATAAACACATCAGCTCGGTTGTTTCGGCCAGTTTTAATACCCTAAGGATTATTAGAAAGATTCTTTCTTTTATTCCTTTAACCACCAGAAAAACAGTTGTCTCTTTATTAATTTTATCAAAATTGGACTACTGTAATGGTCTTTTTGCCAAGCTTCAAAAACAACATATAAAGAAACTTCAGTGTGTGCAAAACGTGGCAGCCAGGCTTGTCTTCAACCTGCCCAAATTCCACCCAGTTTCATCGGCCATTAAGGAACTGCATTGGCTGATGGTATCTAACCGTATCAAATTCAAGGCATTATGCCTTATTTTCAAAGCCCTGCACGATGTAGGTCCTTGTTATTTAAAAAAATCTCTCTCATGGTATGTTCCAAACAGAGAACTTCGTTCTAAAAATACCTTGACAGTGCCCTGCCCCAGGTTTAAGAGATTAAAATGGGGAGGCAGTTGTTTTACCACCGAAGCCCCTGCCCTGTGGAACAGTCTACCTATAAACATCAAGGCAGCTCCAACATTGCTGGGCTTCAGGAAGCTAATAAAAACCTGGCTTTTCAATTGTTAGGCACCTAGTTATTTCTCAGCACCTAATTACCATCACCTTACTGCCATTCAAATAGCGCCAAGACACCTATGGGTATTCGAGCGCTTTAGAAACCTTTTTAACATAACATAACATAAAGCAAACATGCGCCTGTTCTGAGCTACGCAAAGGCGAAGATGCATCAGTTCCGATGAGGATGTGTCGGTTAGCTTGAAGAAGCACCTTAGGCCTCACTTCCAAGGGTCCAGGACTGTGGTGGCACCAGTTGGCAGGGCAGACTCAAAGATGGCAGAGTCCAGGTGCAGATGCAGGTAAGATGGAAGTCTTCTATGCCCCTGAGACTACAATCAGGAGGCAAGCCAGCAAGCCCTTGGAGTCACTCTGGGTTCAAGTGATGCAGGTCCAGTCCTTCTCAGTCAGGCAGGGGAACAGCAGGCCGGAGGACAGCACAGTAAGGCAGGAGTCAAGCAGACATCACTCAAACAGATTGGCAGTCCTTCAGCACAGCATGTTCTTCTTCCTGGCAGAGTCTTTACAGGTCCAGAGTGTACTATCTTGGTGGGGCCAGATACCCAGTACTTATACCCATGTGTGCCTTTGAAATGGGGTGACTTCAAGGAAGGGTCTTTGAAATGCACAGAGGTCCTCCCCTCCTGCCCTGGCTTCAGACTCACTACAGGGGGGGGGGGTATGCAGCCCTTTCTGTGTGGCAGGGACAAAGCCTATTCAGATGTAAGTGTTAGGCTGTACCCAGCTCCTCCCTCCCATCCTCCCAGGATAATTCATTAAGTCACACCTAAGTTCCCTTTGTGTGTGGCTGTCTAGAGGGAATACACGAAATCCAGCTCTCACCCACCCCAGACTGATCAGAGACAGGCAGCAGGCACCAAATGGCTAAAGTAAGAAAATACCAACTTTCTAAAAGTGGCATTTTGAGAATTGCAATTTAAAATCCAACTTCATTATAAGTTGTGATTTTAAATTGTGATTCCAGAGACACCAGACTTGGCGGTCTTATCTCTTCCCAAATGGGAATTACACTTAAAAAGTGCAATAAGGTAATCCCAATGTTATCCTATGGGAGAGCTAGGTGTTGCAGTAGCAAAAAACAAATTTAAGAGTTTTTCACTACGAGGACATGTAAAACTTAAAAGTACATATTCTAATTTTTAAATACACTGCACACTGCTCTTGGGCTGTCCAGAGCCTACCTTATGGGTGACTTATATGTATTAAAAAGGAAGGTTTGGGCCTGGCAAAAGGTTTAACTTTGTTAAATCAAGGGGGACGGAGAAAGAAGGAACTGTGATCCATTCAGCTTCCTTATTCGTAAATTAGATATCAAAATGAGAATGGATCACTTGACCTGAGTAACCAGGGTTTTATGAAATTCAATTGCAGTAGTGATCAAAGAAAGGTGAAAGTGTTTTTAGTGAGGTGAATCTCAAAATGTTAAAAACTCGTAGACCCCGATTTGTAAAATTTAATCAATCTGGGTTCGAGATATATTAAAATCTGTGTCGTGCGTGGGAAGACTAGTTAGTGGTCTAACGCACTGTGAGTGTCCATAAAAAGGTCGACATGTTTCAGCCCCAGTGATTGCCCTTATGGGTCAAGTGGGCTTTCTTCAGGACCTAAAAAAAGGAAAAGTGGTGGAGACCTTATTTTGTATGGGTCTCTATGTATCAGGGTGTATTGACCCGATTCTCATGCGGTCAAGTAGTACCTTGAGTCTTAAATTGTGGATTTCAACGGGCAACCAGGGAGCTTGTTACCTGCTGCTGTGCAGTGTAGTACGACTTGTGCTGACACTTCCTCTGGTTGCCTTCCTCTGGTTGCCTGGAGAATCGGGTCAATACACCCTGATACACTTTCACCTTTCTTTGATCACTACTGCAATAACCAGTGGTTTTCCTCTGGATGGAGGAAGCATGCAAAAACTAACCCTATGATGATGCTGTCACGTTTTTAAGAGCAGGGCGGATAATCAAGATATACCGCTTTTCCGACTTTTGTACGTGAATGAGGGTTTTTTATCGGTACACTGCACGAATTTCATAAAACCCTGGTTACTCACGTCAAGTGATCCATTCTCATTTTGATATCTAAAAGGTTTAACTTGCCAGGTCGACATGGCAATTTAAAAATGCCCACACAGGCTCTGCAGTGGCAGGCTTGAGCCATGGTTAAGGGGCTACTTAAATGAGTGCCACAATCAGTGTGGCAGGCCCACTAGTAGCATTAAATTTACAGGCCTTGGGCACATGCAGTGTACTTTACTAAAGACTTGTAAGTAAATTAAATATGCCAGTTGGGTATGAGCCAATGTTAACATGTTTAGAGGAAAGAGCACATGCACTTTGGCACTGGTTGACAGTGGTGAAATGCTCCAAAAGCCAACAAAAATGAGGTCAGAAAAAGAGGAGGAAGGCAAAAAGTTTGGGGTGACTCTTCAGAGAGGGGCATTTTCCAACAGAGGGGTTTTGGGAGGGAAAAACACCCACCCACAAAAGAGTGAACCCATTGCTATTCACAAACTGCAATTCTAAACTCACTACAGCCAAAAAGATCCCAAAACAATGGTAAATGTGCTCTAAATAAGCCTGGGAGTAAGCCCAGCACCACAACTGGCCAACCGCTGTTACTGCTACACACTCTCATAAACATATTGGGTAAAACAAATAACAATAGGAAAAAAATAGAAATTTCTGGGAAAATGCTTATTTCAAATATTTTAAATGACAATTTTAGGTTTATATTTTCATATTTATTTTAATACTTTTTAAACAAAGTAAACAAAGCTTACAACACTCACAACACATCTTGTAATGAAAGGAGTGATGGCTATGCATTCCACCACCATCTAGAGGTGAAATTGATTAAAACACCAACCAATCAAATGCATGCTGACATCATAAAAAATTAACTCGGACACCCACAAACCTTATCTTCTTTCTGTATGTTGGTGAATGTGTGTGAGGGGTCGACCCTCATTTTGAGGAACAATCATTTGAGGAAGAGAGAGAGGATATACGGGCAAAGGATCAACATCTTTTGCATGTCCAGGGAAGCAGTCTTTGCTAGATTCTGCTTCTCACTTGATGTGATTCTTTACATGGCAGTAGACTGGGGGCAGAAGTTTGATTCACCTACTGCCCTGCTCTCAGGCTATCCCTGTCTATGTTAAACTTCTGGCTGCACTCCTTTTCATGGCCACAGGATTGTTCGTGTGGGTTACCACTGACAAGGTGGGCATCTCTAAGACAACAAACACACAAAAGTAATGGGAGGAGTTCTTGCAATTTGTCTAACCACTGTGTGTGAATAAATGACGCCTGGTCCAAGTAGATTTTATGTTGGTCTATTCAAGATAGATGTTATCATGTAGAGCCCCACCAGGAGCAGCCTTCCTGCTGCTCGGCCCATCCTCCACCTGACTCTCTCACTCTCCAACATTCCACAGCCACCTCACACACCAACATTCCACCACCACATGTTATATTCCATATAGGTACCCTATATAGGCGCAGGTAACATTGCAACCTTTCACCTATATTCTTCCCTACATTACATACATAACGGTTCTTAGGCACTGACCTTTTACCCAGATATGACACTGCATTCAGAACGCTGGTTTTTCCCTGGTTCGATTCTCATACATTATGCATGAGGCTTCTTGGAAGCACAGCAGGACTAACAGTAGGATTACCATCTCCTGTATAATATCTCTGTATAAAGGTCAGGTCCGACGTCATCCTTTAGGCCGACACAGTAACACAGCAAGGTAGGACCCCTGGGGAGACCTATGGGTATAAATACATCACATCTTGCTTAGGAAGATATAGGAGACCGTGACTTCCCGGCTGACACACTGACCAGAGACGCTGAGGTTCCTGCATGCAGACGCTCCAGCTAGCAGTGGTCTATCGTCCCTCGCGGGGTGTCCAACTCGAGACCAGGACGGGGTCCCACATTCTCTAACTCTCAGGTAATGGGGTTGACTAGATCCTAGAGGGATTCTTGGCATAACACCTACACAGATGCTAGGTACATTTAGGTACATCTAGTTAGGGAGGCATTGTAGGAGTACGCACTTTTTATCATGTGTTTTATGTACATGTATATATTCATGATTTCTGCAAGATGGTAGAACTATACCATCCCTTTACTTTTGTAGTATTGCTAATCATATATCTCTGCTACTGTCTAATGGTTGTTGCAGCTCATATATTCTACACTAGAATAACAACTTTTCAATAAATACTTATTGAAAACGCCCAGACTATTTATTCTGTGTATCTCTCTGAGACAAACTAAGTAAGCACGAGTGACTGAGCGAAAGGTAGTATATTGTTTCCACAATTCCGAGGGATCAGGGTTGTCATGTTCTGAGGTTGCCAAGAACTATTCTCTCCCCGATAAGAGGAGATTATAGTGGCACTGTGAGCTAGCTGATACAGATAGGCTAACGTATCCGGTGGGGCTGCACAGAATCAGTCTGCCACCAAACCCACAGTTTATGTTATCCAAACGCGCAGATCCAGTATAGGGTATATAGGAACTACACGACATGGCGCCGCCAACGTTAGTTGGGTACTTATTTAACAGTAGAATCTGAGTAGTTCAGTCGTGCTATTCTCAGAGACCCCTACTCACAAAACACCAGAGACGTCTGGAGAGGGTGGGCACAAACTCTGCCACAGCTGAGTAGGCTAAAAATCCTATTTATTGGCTGTTGGTTAATCAAACTTGAAGGACACAGTGTTCCTAAAATTGTGCATAACACCTTATCTTGTTTCCCTTGAAAAGTTATTTAGTGTACTAAAAACAATGACTAACCAGGTCTTAGACCCACTGCAACAAGCACTGCCCCTCACAGACGAGGAAGATACAGGCGCAATACAAATTGCACCAAACTTTAGAAATACAGTCACCCTGAGACTTCTAGAGAATGGTTTATCATCTAGGGGTGGCATAGTACTTTTCGTGATTGAGGCACACAAATCAAACAGAACAGAGGCATTTTATTCATGGGTTACATTCCCAGCAGCAAATGCAAGAACAAAAACATTTCACTCTTTCACAGAAGGAGATGCACCAGCGGAATACTGTCCGTTTGAAGACATAGAGGTTCCGCTCACGTACCAGGAACACTTATACTGGTTTAAAGGCGCCCTACCCCATACAACAAGAAGAGTAAGACTCGGCCTGCTCGGAGGAGAAGGGGCAACGTGGCCGATATTAGCGGCCTACACACCACATCCTGACATTGAAACAATGCCACAAGGAGACTTACTCATACAACATAAAGATTTAATTAGAATCTACAGAAACATGACGCAATTCGTCATGAGGACACTTACAGTCCAACCAGCAATAGTTGCAACTAATGGAACTCAAATTCAGGGTACAGCAACTAAAATTACACCACAAACATTACACGCGGTAATGGGTAAAATGCCCACAAAACGTGAACAGATACCATTCTGGGTAGCTCAGAAAATAACACAGCTAGAGGCAGTATTCCCGAATACTACCCTGTATGATAAACACAGAATGGTTACAATCTGCTTGCCCATGGGGATAACACCACAAGTAGAGGATTGTACCACTTGGGGTACAGTCTTTGCTGCCATTTATACCAAGACTCATGGTATCCCGTTGTTAGCAGTAGTACCTGATGTATTAAGACAAATACAGAACGAGTACGGAGCAGAGCCTGCCCTAAACTTAGGGATGAAGTTACTAGGTAACTATGCCCAGGTATCAGCCATAATATTAGCTAATATTAAAGGGGAAGCAGCTTCAGTGGCTATCCGCCAACGCCTAAGGGAGTTCAGTCCTTTAGAACAGGAACATGAACTACCCAACATAATAGAAACTGCGTAAGCAGAATTAGGCAGAGACAGTTTGGGTGGGAAAGCTTTAAAACCACAACTGATGGGCAGTCCTGAAAAGGACACTTCCAAGCAGACACCTGCTTCAACTAAGAAGAAGTGGGACAATAAAAAACAACAAAGCTTTAAAGGAAATAGATCTCAATCCCGAGGTAGATCTCCTCCACAGGAGCCCTCCGAAAAGAGGTATAACCTCAGGTATAGGGATAATATTAGGAAACCTGACAGGTATAAGGATACTGATACACGTTCCTCTCGTTCCTTTCAGGGTTCATCGAAAAACTCAGAGAGGGAAGGACGGTCAGAAAGACAAGAAGAGCGTACAAAGTCCAGAGACAAGCAGCACGCTCAAGATTACACTTCTAAAAAAGAAGAAAAACCAAAGCAAAAGCCACAGTTCAAAAAGAAGAAAGTTGCAGGTCTAAAGATCAGACATGCCCAGAATTCTGAGGACTCGACTACTGAATGTGGAATGGGCTCTGACGATGCTAGACAGTGCGGCAGAAGTAACAATAGCTCGCCAGAACCTGAAGGAATTTCTGGTGACAGCGGACTTGAATGATTATATCACGGTAGAAACACCCGATACTAGGGTAAGTGTCCCATATAAAGTATATGAAATAACGCTCCAGATGGAGGGGGACAAATGTAGAACAGTGAGAGGTCTCTTTTGGGAGAACCTAACGTTTGGCTATGACATTTTATTAGCTGAACAAGACTGGCTGCCAGCATTCGTCATGGATTGCCCTAAAGGAGAAACGGTAATTCTTCCGGCATTCTCAGACCATATTCCCAGGCATTTACAACACACATATGCGCAGGAGTGGACGGTAGCCCAGGCTCCAGAATTATACAAAAACCATGTTGGATGGGATGAGGATTCAACCCACCACATAATTCCTTTAAAAAATACTCCAGCTGCACAGAGGCAGTATCCAATAAAGCAAGAAGCTAAAAAATAGGTCAGGGAGATCTTAGATCAACTTGAATACCAAGGGGTGATTGAAACTTGCACCTCACCAATGAACAATCCTTTGTTTCCTGTCATGAAACCTGACAATTCATATCGTCTAGTTTTAGATTATAGACATTTAAACACTTGCACTAAGACATTTGCAGTTCAAAATGCACACAGTGCCACATTAATGAATAACATTGTGCGGAAAAAATATAAAACAACACTTGATATCTCAAATAGACTTTTCTGCCAAAACATAGCGCCTGAAAGCAGGTATCTAACAGCATTCTCAGCGCTAGGGTCCCAGCGTCAATTTTGTCAACACCCCCAGGGGTATAAGAACAGCCCGGGGTTGTTTTCGGCCAGGGTAACAGAGTTACTTCAAAATTTGGATGAAGAGGCATTGTCCTATGTGGATGATATTTATCTGACGGACGATGACCTGGAGGAGCACTTGAACAGAGTGAATACCATAATTTTGGGATTTGCATCTGAGGGCTACAAATTCAACTTTAAAAAATCAAAAATTGCCCACCTCAGTGTCCTGTTTTTAGGATATGAGCTTTCAAGTGAGGGGAAAAGCCTGGCAGCCAATTTTTTAGAAAAATGTGCGCTGCTCCAACCTCCAAAATCATTAAAAAATTTACAATCAATCCTGGGATTCCTACATTTTGGTCGAACTTACATTTTGGATTATGCGGAAAGAGTAAAACCTTTCTACGATTTAATAAAACCTGATTTTTCAGTAAGACAATGTACACAGGAACACACAGATACACTTTGTTCCTTACAAGCTGACATGATAGCTTCCAAACACTTACAGACACGCGTAAACGTACGCAACCTGGTGATCCGTATAGTTGCGGGTCAATCCAGGTACACCTATCTAACATACAATGAAGGTGAGACAGTACCAATTGCATACGAATCACATTTGTACAAAAATGCTGAGATGCGCTTCGCATCTACAGAAAAGATTCTGACGGCAGTACAGACTGCTGTAGTGAGAGAAAGAGCACCGGCTCAGGGGAAACGAATAATAGTAGTAACTCTGGTTCCAGCCTTAGAGGATGCGACAAAGGCAAGCGTTCCTAATGCTAAAGCTTTATTTCCGAGATGGATACAATGGGCTAATTCTCTCACTGCAACAGATGTACAATACAGGTACGACCCAAATTTAAAGACACAAGCTTTTCTGCAATACGAACAAGAATATCCTCTACCAAATGAAATGATGCCTCTAGATCAGTATGAATATATTATTTACATTGACGGATCTGCTCAACCGGCCATAGGAAGTAAGCAACAATATAGCGCAGCATGTGCAATCGTTAAAGGTCGCATGCGGGATGGAAAGTTCCATCCAAGTTGCACGAAAACGCAATCTCTAGGAGACTGCATGGCACCGCTGGCAGAATTAAAAGCCCTAATACTGGCACTAGTGAATACGGATCGAGAATTCCCACACTAATTGTGTGTGATTCCTTTTACTGTGTGAACTCTTACAATGAATATATGCAGCACTGGGTTCAAAACGGGTTCAAAGATGCAAAAAGGTGGCACAATTAAGCATAGAATGCTATGGGACCAGGTAGTGGAGTTGAAAACCGAACTACTGAGGGCTCACGTGATACATACACTGAGTCATCAGCGTGATGGCGGTCACGTTGAAGGGAATTCATTGGCTGATGAAGCCGCAAAGGGGGCTGTACGCACGGCTTCCGTAGCTGCAATCCCTCATTCTAAAACGAGAATAGACGGTCAGATTATGGTAGCTGTCATTGCTTCACGCAAAAACAGCAAAGCATTACCAAAAAAGTTTCCACTCAAGTACTCCTACAAGTTAGATGCCAATAGCATTCCATATGCTCAGATTCCTGGAGTGGGGGATAGAGTAATTGCAAACATGGATCGTAGGTTAGGTTTAATTCTAGCAGCACACGAAGGGATAGGTTCTGCACATGCAGGAGTTATGGCGACTGTTTCATTGTTGAAACAACGCTATTGGTGGCCTGGGTTAACAAAGCAGACCAAAGACTTCGTCTTAAAGTGTGATATCTGTCAACAGATAAATAGGGCCACCAGAGCACGTCAAGCGCAAATCCCATTATTAGACAGCATCAGATTGTTCGTTTGCGTACGTTCAACTGGACCACTGCGGCCCCTTACAATCTGATGGGGCTTACAGGTATATCATGGTTGCAGTGGATTCCTGCTCAAGATTCCTATGGGTGTGGCCCCAACGCTCGGCTGACGCTCGAACTGTTATAAAAGATTTGCGAGTCTTTATAGGGACATACGCAATTGGCACATTACATTCTGACCAGGGCCCTGCGTTTAGCTCTCGGGCTTACAAGGAGGTCATGCGAGGAATGGGTGTAGCATTGCGGTACTCATCTCCGTACCATCCCGAGGCAAATTCGGTTGTGGAGAGAAAAAACTGGGACTTAAAGCAATCTTTAACAGCTAGAGTATTAGGCACGGATGAAAGTTGGGTAAAACATCTGTATGGAGTCCCGCAAGCTTTGAACAACATGCCAAGAAGTTCTCTAGGGGGGTCACTCCATATGAGGTCCTATTTGGGACAAGAATGTGGGTACCTGATCTTGATTGTGAAGGCACAGTGGCGGATGAAAAACCTTTTGACATCCATGGTCGTTTGGCTGTTTTACAGGATCTAAATGAATCCAGGACACAAAAAAGTAATGTCCACCTGAAGCAGACCGCCACTGGGGAAGTCAAATCAGTCACGGCAAGACCTGTCTGGATCCCAAAAGTCGGGGATCTGGTCAGAGAGAAAATAGCGGACAAGAAAGAATTTGGGCCATCATACAGAAAGCCTGTACCGGTCCTAGCAATTGAAGGAACAAGAACTGTACTTCTACTGCCTCTTGCCGGAAAAAAGGAGAAAAGATTTGTCTCAATTGTCCTAATCAAACCACACTATGTGGCCGATACTAAGTAGCAGGCCACGTGGACTCCAAAGTAGCAGACGCCCTCCTCTCGCTACAATTCAAGAAGTTCAAACGGAAAGACTCATCACGTTCGAAGAGTCCCCTGTACGGAATGATGGACTATGCAACAATGCTATGGAACTTGTTCCTCTTGAACCTGAAGCTCAACTTCAAAATCAAACTCAAAATCAAAGACAGATTGCTATTAGACCAAATACAGATGTCTACGTCAACGTGCCTCGACAAGAGCAAAGTCCGATTTCAACAAATCCTGATGCAATTCCAACAATTGATCGAACTGCTTCTGGCTACTTCATAAACTTTGATACATTTTCTTTGGATCCAAAAGAACCTGAAACGACGCCAGCCCAAAAATCACGCAAGCGGCAAGTAAAAGACTTTCTGAACTTTCTGAGAAGAACTTACCTGGTATCGCCGTGGGTAGAACTATGGATAATTACCAGGGTACTTTTCTTTCTTTTCTGGTTAGACTTAGTGATAGTTTTTAACATGCTTATTAATGGACAATACATTCGACAAAGCTCTGCAGCCCAAAAGGTGAACTTACTTGTAAAACCACATCAAACATCTCATTGAGAACAAAGAGACCTGTCTTCAGTGAACGTTACAGCAGTTCCTATACCGGATGGTATAGTGTGGGACAAGGTTGATTTCGATATATTCGGACCGACCAAACTTTTAAAAATTCCACATTTATTTAAAATATCGTTAAATGATATTATTACCTCAAGTACATTTTCCGATGATTGGGATTTTGAAACTGTTAATAACATGTTGTCTGATTTGGAAAAATCTGCTGCGTTTTCTAATAGTGAAACATTGGAAGGCACATCAGATTATGAAACCATGTATTGTTATCAACATTATGGTCATTACTTTCTGCATAAAGCTGCGAATCCTAGAAATGTGTTCACTTACCTCGGTGTGAGAAGTTGGCCTGGTATATGCTGTTCACTAATTAAAGTGGACACCATGCACCAGAACAATTCGACTCTTATGGTAGATAGGTTTAAGACAACCTTTATAGAAAGCTATCCTAGTGGTAGCTGTGGAGAGCAGCCTTCAGGCTAAGTCTTGAAGGAATGTAAAGCAGCTTGTTTTACCACACAATCTCTTGAATCACCAAATGAAAAGACACCACACAGGTATATATATCAAATATATATGTATTTATTAATAAACACTCTCTACTAATCTCTTTATGAGATTAGAAGTCAGAAACATATGTACAAGTCAAATGTTATCAAAATAAGTTTAGCACAATCGAATATCACAATCTTAGTTTGGCTAGACCTAGGTCTAGGGCATCTAGAATTGAGGGACCCCCAAGAACCACCCAGGTAGTTGTAGGAGACCCACAGGGGACGGACGCGGTGTCCTGGCACCGGTGCGAGTCCTGTACGAGTCTATGCGCACAGACGCGATTGAGATTTCAATGTTAAAGGTCCCTTGTGTGTTCGAGGCGAACACACCGATCGGTCCTTGTACGAGTCGAAGGACGCGGTCCCAGATAGAGTTACAAGGGAGATGGACGCGCTGTGTCTAACACAGATGCGAACCTGGTGCGAGTCAGCGCAATGGAGATCTCAATGTTACAGGCCCCTTGTGTGTTCAAGGCGAACACCGATCGGACTCAGTACGAGTCGAAGGACACAGTTCTAGATAGTGTTACAAAGGAGATGGACGCGGTGTGTCTAACACAGACGCGAACCCTGTACGAGTCAGCGCAATTGTCGCACTTAGAAAGTAAGAGTTTTAGGGCACTTCTAGGGAAGCTACAAGCAAGTCACTTACAGGGTAAGTAGTTCTAGGGCCCACACCCACAGGAGCACCATAGTGCTGAAGTTACCTCACCCAGGGGAGCCGGGTGCATAGGTGTTCTTTGGTGTCGGGTCGCGGCGTCGTTTTCAATGGGAGCCAGTGAAGACTTGCTGCTTGCGGCGACAGGAGAAGTGTCCGGAGGAATCCAAGCCTGGATTCAGATGATGGAAGACCTGAAAGCAGAGGGGACAGTGTTCAAAGTCACTTGGCAGTGACTCGGGGCAAGGAAGATGGATGCCCACCGTCGTCGCAAGATTCAGGTCGTTCGCGGGTGCCTTGACTCTTCAGCCACGAGGTCCAGGAGGTGTCGACAACAACCAAGAGCTGGATTCGGCGTGTTCCACGATGTCTGCAGCTTACTGCGGTGTCGGCGACTCGATTGGAGCCAACAAGCCTTGGTAACAGCAAGTCTTGGGGAAAGTGGGAAGAGGCAATGGCGCAGACCAGCAAGATCTGTGGGACTCACCCAGCGAGGATAAGTCAGGGCAGGCCTGGAGCAACCAGGAGAACCCTTTGTTTTTTTTAGAAAGTCTTCTGGGGACCCACAAGCCGGCTGGCAAGGGATTGCAAAGACGCCTCGGGAGGATTCGCTCAACAGGGGCCCACGGTCACTTGGGACGTGGTAGGCCTCTGGTCTTCAGATAGGATTCCTGCTGGAGGCTAGGACCACATGTGGTCCAAAGCAGAAGTTCGTGGAACATTGTGAAGGGGTTGCACTCGACAATAGTGCACAGTACCCAGGGGTCGCGGTTCCTCATCACTCTTGGGGTCCATTGGCCTCAGCTTTGCTGGGGACTCACGATGGCCTTTGAGAAGTCAGGAAATCCACTTCTTGGGCTACAGGGACTTCAGACTCCGGCGGGAGCGGTGTAGTTTGCAACCGTCGTTTGTAGTTTTTGGTGCCTGCCAAGCAGGGGAGTCACTCCTTGACTCCAAGGGAGATTCTTCAGTCTTCCAAAGGTAGTGGAACGTCGAAGGTCCAGGATTCTTCTTCAGAGCGTCGTCCAGGGAAAATCTAGTTTGCAATGGCAAGGGTTCCCTATCTTATACTAGAAGAAAGGTAGGGACTAGCTCTATGACCCCACCTATGGGAGGGTCAGGGGAGTGGGTGGCTACACCCACTTCCCTTTGTCCAGTTTCGCACCAGAGCAGGGGATGGTAGCCCCTGAACCGGTTTGAACTGGGGTATGCACAGAGGAGCCTTCTGCTCCCCCAGTGCAGGACTTCAAAGCACTCTAAGAGTGCACCCACCCAGCCCCAATACACTAAACCCTGTCTGGGAGTTGGTCACACCACCTTGGGACAGGATATCTATTGTTGGGCTTCCTCCACTGCGAGTGTTGGTCATCAGCAGGAGGGCAGCCCAGTGTCTGTGACTGGTGGCATCCATTTTGTGATGCCAGGGCTCTGCAGGATTCTACCGCGTTTCCACAGTAGGTACATGTCTATCCCTCTAGAAGGGTGGAATGCTACCCCCGCCGCCAGGACTGGAGGGGGGTAGTATTCCAAGATGTTTGACACCAAACACGACATGTTTCGATGCAGCCATTCCAAAGTTAGCATTCTACCGCGAGGATATAATGCACTTAAAAGTATATGGTTTAACCGCATCCACAAACAGCCCCAGAGAATGGACTCTGAGAGCTGCAGAGGGGCCCTGCTCAGGCAGAGGCACCCCCTCACATGGAAACTAAGCACCCTGCCCTCAGGATTGATAGGGCCTGCTTTAGGGGTGACTGATAAGTCTCAATGTGTGTGTAGGAGAGATATAGGGGACCTATATCTCAGTGAGGGGTGCTGCTAGCACTTCCTCACCCAGGCTGCAGTAGCAGGCCTGTGGTGTCAGATTTAGTCTGCTTCCCAGGGGTGGCATAATTCATGCTTCAGCCCCTGGTAGGCCTGTGAAGTACCTATGCCCTTGGTACCTAAGGTACCATATACTAGGGACTCATAAGGTACCACAGTATCCAATCACTAGTGCACCTAGAGTGCACTCCAAATCGTTTAGAGAGAACAGAGAGGCTGGGGCCCTGATTGGCAGGGTCCCAGCCAGACTATAGCCAGAAACCAGTGTAAACATCAGAAAAAAAGTGGGGGCAACATAAGAGGCAGATCCTACTCTCCTACACAACCCCCCAAACGCAGGGACACTAAACTAACCTTGACCAGTTGAGTCTTCGTGTTCAAAGTGGAAATACCTTGAGAGTCCATCTGCATTGGCATGTTGGGTCCCAGGTCTATGTTCCACTGTATAGTCCATCCCCTGTAGGGAAATGGACCACCTCAAAAGTTTTGGGTTTTCACCTTTCATCTGTTTAAGCCATAGGAGGGGCTTGTGGTCAGTCTGAACTATGAAGTGAGTGCCAAACAAGTATGGCCTCAGCTTCTTCAGGGCCCACACCACAGCAAAGGCCTCCCTCTCTATAGCTGACCAACGTTTCTCTCTAGGGGTCAGCCTTCTGCTAATAAAAGCTACTGGCTGGTCTTGACCTTCATCATTCAGTTGAGACAGTACAGCTCCCACACCCAGCTCAGAAGCATCTGTTTGGACAATGAACTTTTTGGTGTAGTCTGGACTCTGTAAGATGGGGGCAGTGCACATGGCCTGCTTTAGGTCTTCAAATGCCTTCTGACAGCTAGCTGTCCACTGAACCTTTTTTGGCATTTTCTTTGAGGTCTGATCATTCAAGGGGGTCACTATAGATCCATATCCCTTGACAAACCTCCTATAGTACCCAGTCAGGCCTAAGAAGGCTCTCACCTGTGTCTGGGTGGTTGGAGCAACCCATTCCATTATGGTTTGGATTTTGCTCTGTAGAGGCTGAACCTGGCCTCCACCTACAAGGTGGCCCAGGTATACAACCTGACTCTGCCCTATCTGGCACTTAGTGGCCTTGATAGTGAGGCCTGCTTTCTGCAGGGCCTCCAAAACATTCCTGAGGTGGACCAGGTGATCCTGCCAGGGGGAACTAAAGAAGCAATATCATCTAGATAAGCTGAGCAATAAGTTTCCATCCCTGTCAGAACTTTATTCACCAACCTCTGAAAAGTGGCAGGTGCATTTTTCAATCCAAAGGGCATCACCACAAAGTGGTAGTGCCCACCAGGGGTCGAAAATGCTGTTTTGGCTTTTGCATTATCAGCTAACCTGATCTGCCAGTAGCTAGCTGTCAGGTCAAACGTGCTTAGATACTTGGCTGAGGCCAAGGTATCAATCAGCTCATCTGCCCTTGGTATGGGATAGGCATCAGTCCTAGTGACTGCATTGAGGCCTCTGTAGTCTACACAAAACCTCATTTCTTTCTTACCACCCTGGGTATGAGGCTTGGGTACCAGGACTACTGGGCTAGCCCAAGGGCTATCTGAAGGCTCAATTACACCTAGCTCCAACATCTTCTGGACTTCAGTCCTGATACAGTCCCTGACATGGTCAGGTTGCCTGTAGATTTTATTCTTGACAGGTAGACTGTCTCCAGTGTCCACCTCATGGGTGCACCAGGAAGTCTGACTAGGGGTCAGGCTAAACATATGTCTATACTGTTGCAGAACTTGTCTGCACTCAGTTTGCTGATGGTCAGTGAGGCTGCTTGCCAAAGCAACACCATCTACTGACCCATCATCAGGGTTCTGAGAGAGCAGGTCAGGGAGAGGGTCACTCTCCTCCTCCTGTTCCTCATCAGTTGCCATGAGCAAGCCCATGTCAGCCCTGTCAACATATGGCTTTAATCTGTTGACATGGAGCACCCTCAGGGGGCTCCTGGGAGTTCCAAGATTCACCAGGTAGGTGACTTCTCCCTTCTGTTCAACTATTGTATGGGGGCCACTCCACTCGTCCTGGAGGGCTGCTGGGGCCACAGGCTCCAATACCCACACCTTCTGTCCTGGCTGGTATACAGTCAGTACAGCCTTTTGGTCATGCCAAGCTTTTTGTAATTCTTGGCTGGCCTCCAGGTTTTTGGTTGCCTTTTTCATGTACTCAGCCATCCGGGAGCGGAGACCAAGTACATAGTCCATCACATCTTGTTTGGGGGCTTGAGAGGTAACTCCCAGCCCTCTTTTACCAAACACAATGGACCTCTCACAGGATGCCCAAACAGAAGCTCAAATGGGCTGTAACCAACCCCCTTCTGTGGAACTTCTCTGTATGCAAATAACAGGCTAGGAAGAAGAAGGTCCCATTTCCGCCTAAGCTTCTCTGGGAGTCCTTTGATCATTCCCTTCAAGGTTTTGTTGAAGCGTTCAACTAAACCATTGCATTGTGGGTGATAGGGAGTGGTGAACTTATAAGTCACACCACACTCCTTCCACATTGCTTTTAGATATCCTGACATGAAGTTGGTACCTCTGTCAGAAATGACCTCCTTTGGGAAACCCACTCTGGAGAAAACTCCAATGAGGGCTCTTGCCACCACAGGGGCTGTGGTGGTCCTCAGGGGAATTGCTTCTGGGTACCTGGTGGCATGATCCACTACCACCAGGATAAACCCGTGCCCAGATGCAGTTTGAGGGTCAAGGGGACCAACAATGTCAATCCCTACCCTTTCAAAGGGTACCCCCACCACAGGTAGTGGTATCAGGGGGCCTTTGTTGTGCCACCTGCCTTACCACTGGCTTGGCATGTGACACAGGAGCGACAAAACTCCTTTGTGTCCTCTGACATATGTGGCCAATGAAAATGTGGAACAAGCCTGTCCCAGGTCTTGTTTTGGCCCAAGTGTCCTGCTAAAGGGATATCGTGTGCTAGGGTCAAGAGGAACCCCCTAAACTTCTGAGGTATTACCATCCTCCTGGTGGCTCCAGGGGCTGGATCTCTACCCTCAGAATATAGGAGTCCCTCATCCCAATAAACTTTATGGGACCCACTAGCACTCTCAGCAGCCTCAGCAGCAGCCTGCTGTCTGAGGGGTTCAAGAGAGGGGCAGCACTGTTGCTCCTTACTCAGATCTTCCCTAGAAGGGCCCCCTGCCCCCAAGAACTCAACCTGATTAGGCTCAAGTCCCTCTGGGGCAGTTCCTTCTTCAGGATCTGCTTCACCTCCCTCTGGGGGGAATCTGTGATCTGAGACAGAGGGGAAGGCACTGCCTTTACCCTACTGCTCCTCCTCTTGGGAAGCATCTGGTCCATTGTTCCAGGATCCAGAGCTGGTTCAGTGTTATGCATTCTTGCTTGTGACCTGGTCACAGCAAATACCTCTGCAGGGATGCCCAACATCTCAGCATGAGTCCATAACTCTACTTCAGACCAGGCTGAAGTCTCTAGATCATTACCCAATAGACATTCGACAGGGAGGTCTGCACTGACTACAACCTTCTTGAGGCCAGTTACCCCTCCCCAGGAGAAATTCACAACTGCCAGACTATGGTTGGTCCTGACATTGCTTGCATTGGTCACCTGGTACATTTCGCCCAGGATGATCTGTCCAGGGTCCACAAGGTCCTCTGCCACCATGGTGACACTAGCACCTGTGTCCCTAAATGCCAAAGCCTGTTTGCCATTTATTACAGGCTGCTGTTTGTATTTGCCCAGATTACTGGGATTTACTAGGAAGGACATATTAAGGTCTCCCTCACAAATCAGCATTGCCTGAGTGGGCACTCTGACTAGGTCAGAGTCCACTTCAGAACCCAGGGTCAACCCTACTACACCCTTATTCTGAGTACCACCTCCACCAGTAGCTGAGCTAGGGGGAACAGTTGCCTTAGGGGCAGGAGTGGTGGTGGTTTGGTCTTTGGACTTGTTACAATCAGAAGTCCAGTGCCCTTTCTGTTTACAGAATTTGCACCATGGCTTCTTTTGGCCTTTCCCCTTGTTGGATTGTGACTCCCCACCAGATGCAGATTTTTGGGGCCCTTGTGAAGACTTCTGGTCTTTTGACTTATCCCCACCTTTCTCAGAGCCCTTAGGATCTTGCTTCTTGGTGTCACCCCCTTGGTTCTGGGGTTTCTGCCTTACCCTGGTTCTGACCCATTTGTCTGCCTTCTTTCCCAATTCTTGGGGAGAGGTCAGATCTGAGTCCACCAGGTATTGATGCAACAACTGGTTCTGGCAATTATTAAGGATCTGTTCTCTCATCATCAGATTATACAATCCCTTGAAATCAGTAACCCTACTGCCAACCAGCCAACCCTCCAGAGCCTTGGTTGCACAATCTACAAAGTCAGTCCAGTCCTGAGTCTGTGCCTTCTGGGTGTCTCTGAACTTCAACCTGTACTGCTCAGTGGTTAAGCCAAACCCATCTATCAGTGCACTCTTCAGGACTTCATAATTATCAGCTTCCTCTTCTCTAACAGTGAGGAGCTTGTCTCTACCTTTGTCTGAAAAGGAGAGCCACAAGATTGCTGCCCACTGCTTTTGGGGGACCTGCTGTACTCTACAGGCCCTCTCCATAGCAGTTATCCACTTGTGGATATCATCCCCACTCTGGTAGGGAGGAACAACCTTGCTCAGGTTCCTATGGTCTGGAATAGATTCTCTGCCTCTAGGGACACTGTTGCTGCCACCAAGGGGTTCTAACCCCTCTCTTCTAGAAGTTCTCTGGATCTCCAGGGCTTCTCTATCCAGTGCCAACTGTTTGGTTCTGAGGGCAACTCTTGCTTCCTCATACTGCAGCAGTTTGCACATTCTTTCAGAGGAGGTCTCTCTTATGGGAAAGTATGAGTTCCTCTGGTGGACAAATTCTCTGCCAGAGTGTTAGGAGTGGTCAGATTCCCTGGAAGGGGACCTATGCCTCTCCTCCACTCTGTCAGCTCTCTTAGGGAGAATTCCTCTGTCCTTTTCAGGCCCCTTGAGGCCTGGCCCTTCAATCACAGAGTCTTGGTCATTCTGATTTTCATCATCTGACCCAGATACTGTAATTGACCCACTCCCTGATTCAGACCCATTAGCTCCTAGAGCCAATCTAAGATCATCTGCTGTCAGCAGATCTATCAGGTGTAGTGTGGAGGGACTCTGTCCTAGCTTCAGGTGTCTTTCAACACACATGGCTCTCAAGTCAGAGAAAGCCATGTCCTTATACTGAGGCTGAGTGGATCCACTGGTTCCACCCTTTAAGGACATTCTAGTGTTGTGCAGTGTTGTACTACCTACACTAGTTTGTGGCCTACTGATACTAGCTTGAGCTGTAGAAAGGGTGTGCTATCCCTTGACACACAGCTCTAAGTTCAGTAGAACTTATTGATACTAACCTTGACTGTATATATGTACCTTGAGTACCTATAGTGGTTTTCAGTTAGTAATTCATATAGAGATTTTCTGGTAAAACAATAGCAAGCTGGAATCCCACCGCTGCCCACCAATGTGAGAAGTTGGCCTGGTATATGCTGTTCACTAATTAAAGTGGACACCTTGCACCAGAACAATTTGACTCTTATGGTAGATAGGTTTAAGACAACCTTTATAGAAAGCTATCCTAGTGGTAGCTGTGGAGAGCAGCCTTCAGGCTAAGTCTTGAAGGAATGTAAAGCAGCTTGTTTTACCACACAATCTCTTGAATCACCAAATGAAAAGACACCACACAGGTATATATATCAAATATATATGTATTTATTAATAAACACTCTCTACTAATCTCTTTATGAGATTAGAAGTCAGGAACATATGTACAAGTCAAATGTTATCAAAATAAGTTTAGCACAATCGAATATCACAATCTTAGTTTGGCTAGACCTAGGTCTAGGGCATCTAGAATCGAGGGACCCCCAAGAACCACCCCAGGTAGTTGTAGGAGACCCACAGGGGACGGACGCGGTGTCCTGGCACCGGTGCGACTCCTGTACGAGTCTATGCGCACAGACGCGATTGAGATTTCAATGTTAAAGGTCCCTTGCGTGTTCGAGGCGAACACACCGATCGGTCCTTGTACGAGTCGAAGGACGCGGTCCCAGATAGAGTTACAAGGGAGATGGATGCGCTGTGTCTAACACAGACGCGAACCTGGTGCGAGTCAGCGCAATGGAGATCTCAATGTTACAGGCCCCTTGTGTGATCGAGGCGAACACTGATCGGACTCAGTACGAGTCGAAGGACACAGTTCTAGATAGTGTTACAAAGGAGATGGACGCGGTGTGTCTAACACAGACGCGAACCCTGTACGAGTCAGCGCAATTGTCGCACTTAGAAAGTAAGAGTTTTAGGGCACTTCTAGGGAAGCTACAAGCAAGTCACTTACAGGGTAAGTAGTTCTAGGGCCCACACCCGCAGGAGCACCGTAGTGCTGAAGTTACCTCACCCAGGGGAGCCGGGTGCATAGGTGTTCTTTGGTGTCGGGTCGCGGCGTCGTTTTCAATGGGAGCCAGTGAAGACTTGCTGCTTGCGGCGACAGGAGAAGTGTCCGGAGGAATCCAAGCCTGGATTCAGATGATGGAAGACCTGAAAGCAGAGGGGACAGTGTTTAAAGTCACTTGGCAGTGACTCGGGGCAAGGAAGATGGATGCCCACCGTCGTCGCAAGATTCAGGTCATTCGCGGGTGCCTTGACTCTTCAGCCACGAGGTCCAGGAGGCGTCAACGACGATCAGGAGCTGGATTTGGCGTGTCCCATGATGTCTGCAGCTTACTGCAGTGTCGGTGACTCGATTGGAGCCAACAAGCCTTGGTAACAGCAAGTCTCGGGGAAAGTGGGAAGAGGCAATGGCGCAGACCAGCAAGGTCTGTGAGACTCACCCAGCGAGGGTAAGTCAGGGCAGGCCTGGAGCAACCAGGGGAGCCCTTTGGTTTCTTTAGAAAGTCTTCTGGCGACCCACAAGCCGGCTGGCAAGGGATCGCAAAGATGCCTCGGAAGGATTTGCTCAACAGGGGCCCACGGTCACTCGGGATGTGGTAGGCCTCTGGTCTTCGGAGGGATTCCTGCTGGAGGCTAGGACCACACGTGGTCCAAAGCACAAGTTCGTGGACCGTTGTGAAGGGGTTGCACTCGACAATAGTGCACGGTACCCAGGGGTCGCGGTTCCTCGTCACTCTTGGGGTCCACTGGCCTCAGCTTCGCTGGGGACCCACGATGGCCTTTGAAAAGTCAGGAAATCTATTTCTTGGGCTGCAGGGACTTCGGACTCCGGCAGGAGCGGCATAGTTTGTGACCGTTGTTTGTAGTTTTTGGTGCCTGCCAAGCAGGGGAGTCACTCCTTGACTCCAAGGGAGATTCTTCAGTCTTCCAAAGGTAGTGGAACGTCGAAGGTCCGGGATTCTTCTTCAGAGCGTCGTCCAGGGAAAATCTAGTTTGCAATGGCAAGGGTTCCCTATCTTATACTAGAAGAAAGGGAGGGACTAGCTCTATGACCCCACCTATGGGAGGGTCAGGGGAGTGGGTGGCTACACCCACTTCCCTTTGTCCAGTTTCACACCAGAGCAGGGGCAGGTAGCCCCTGAGCCGGTTTGAACTGGGGTATGCACAGAGGAGCCTTCTGCTCCCCCAGTGCAGGACTTCAAAGCACTCTAAGAGTGCACCCACCCAGCCCCAATACACTAAACCCTGTCTGGGAGGTGGTCACACCCCCTTGGGACAGGATATCTATTGTTGGGCTTCCTCCACTGCGAGTGTTGGTCATCAGCAGGAGGGCAGCCCAGTGTCTGTGACTGGTGGCATCCATTTTGTGATGCCAGGGCTCTGCAGGATTCTACCGCTTTTCCACAGTAGGTACATGTCTATCCCTCTAGAAGGGTGGAATGCTACCCCAGCCCCAGAGAATGGACTCTGAGAGCTGCAGAGGGGCCCTGCTCAGGCAGAGGCACCCCCTCACATGGAAACTAAGCACCCTGCCCTCAGGATTGATAGGGCCTGCTTTAGGGGTGACTGATAAGTCTCAATGTGTGTGTAGGAGAGATATAGGGGACCTATATCTCAGTGAGGGGTGCTAGCACTTCCTCACCCAGGCTGCAGTAGCAGGCCTGTGGTGTCAGATTTAGTCTGCTTCCCAGGGGTGGCATAATACATGCTTCAGCCCCTGGTAGGCCTGTGAAGTACCTATGCCCTTGGTACCTAAGGTACCATATACTAGGGACTCATAAGGTACCACAGTATCCAATCACTAGTGCACCTAGAGTGCACTCCAAATCGTTTAGAGAGAACAGAGAGGCTGGGGCCCTGATTGGCAGGGTCCCAGCCAGACTATAGCCAGAAACCAGTGTAAACATCAGAAACAAAGTGGGAGCAACATAAGAGGCAGATCCTACTCTCCTACACTCGGTCTAGGTCCACTCTCTCCCCACAGCTCCACTGTGCCGTCTCTTGCCTCCAGACCCCCACCTCCTCCTTGGGAGGTTCGAGGTTGCTGCCCGCTCCTGCGCCTGCTGCCCGCTCCAACTGGGACCAGACTGCCTGCAACCACCGTAACCTTTGTCTGCCGTTTTTTTTCTTCTTACTTTTTTCCCTGTTGTGCCACTGTTATTGTGCCCATCTGTGTCTTGCTCTAATTCCAACACTGTTTTTATTTTCTCGTGCCTGCCTGTTCCTTTCGCCTTTCGCCGCTGCTGCCCCTGCGGCCCCTCCCCCCCGGAATTCCCCCCTGGAATTTCCCCGCTCCCGCCTCCCAGCCTCTCCTCCCTCCCACCTCCCCTACTTAATGGCGGCCGCTGCGGGGGAGCGCGAGTAAGACCTCCGACCCTCGGTCTAGGTCCACTCTCTCCCCGCAGCTCCGCTGTGCCGTCTCTTGCCTCCAGACCCCGACCTCCTCCTTGGGAGGTTCGAGGCTGCTGCCCGCTCCTGCACCTGCTGCCCGCTCCAACTGGGACCAGACTGCCTGCAACCACCGTAACCTTTCTCAGCCGTTTTTTTCTTAATTTTTTCCCTGTTGTGCCACTGTTATTGTGCCCATCTGTGTCTTGCTCTAATTCCACCACTGTTTTTATTTTCTCATGCCTGCCTGTTCCTTTCGCCTTTTGCCGCTGCTGCCCCTGCGGCCCCTCCCCCCCGGAATTCCCCCCCGGAATTCCCCCCCGGAATTCCCCCCCGGAATTCCCCCGCTCCCGCCTCCCAGCCTCTCCTCCCTCCCTCCTCCCCTACTTAATGGCGGCCGCTGCGCGGTCGCGCCACCGGCGCACCAAAGGCAAGCCCGTCTGCGCCCGTCCACGACCCGACCGCGGCCAGCGCCAGGAACCCTGGATCTCCCACTACCCATCGCTACGACACCACCACGCTCCTCGCACTCAACCCTGGAAGACTTAGAGAATGCCAACAGGCCTCGCCGAACACGACCCACAGCCAGTTCTCCTGCCTCCACTGCCACCAGACCCTCACCGCCATCCCGGCCTCCAACACCGCCGATGCCAGCACCGGGGACACCCTAAAATGCATCCTCCTCAACGTATGCTCCGTACACAAACACGCCATGGATATCTGGAACCTACTCGACTCTCTCTCGCCCAACATGGCCTTCTTCACAGAGACCTGGACCAACGCATCCTCCGCCCCCGACATCAGCACCGCCATCCCAGACGGATACAAGATCCAGAGGAAAAACCACCCCAACCACCCAGGAGGGGGCCTCGCCATCGCCCACAAGAGCACCCTCCGCCTCACCACCTCCAGCAAAACCTTCCCCTCGGCCGAACACCTGCACTTCCAGATCCAGACCACCCCCAAAGCCACACTCCGAGGAACCCTCGTCTACAGACCCCCCGGCCCCCGAACACCCTTCGCCACCACCATCACCGACTTCATCGCACCCCACGCCATCGCTTCAACAAACTACATGCTCATTGGAGACCTGAACTTCCACCTCGACAACCCCAGCGACCCCAACTCCACTATCCTTCGTGACAACCTCGCCAGCATCGGACTTAAACAACTTGTCAACACACCGACCCACAGAGCAGGACACACCCTCGACCCTATCTTCGTGGCAGGAAACAGCGTCCAATTCAGCCACACAACGCAGCCGCCATGGACCGACCACCACTGCGTACACTTCGCCATCAACAAACCCAAGGCACCCAAACCAGCCCCACGCCCACCACGAAGGAACTGGAGCAAGGTTACCAACGAGCAACTTAACTCCACCCTCACCCGAGACAACCACACCTGGGCACCCGACGCAAACGACGCAGCCAGAGAACTCCACACCTGGATCTCCAACTTCGCAGACGAGCTCGCCCCGCTACGCAACCCCGACAGACAACGCCCCAGGAAAGCCGCCTGGTTCACCACCGCTCTCCAAGAAGCCAGACGCACCTGCAGACGCCTGGAGAAGAACTGGAGAAACACCAAGACATCTGAAAACCACACCACCTACAAGGACGCCATGACGGACTACCACAACCAGATCTGAGCCACCAAGAGGAACTTCATCCACAACAAAATCCTGGCCAACTCCACCAACTCCAAGGAACTTTTCAGTGTCATTCAAGAATTCACCAACCCATGCAGCGAAGCCACAGACATCACCACATCCCAAGACCTCTGCGACAAGCTTGGAACCTATTTCCACTTCAAGATCAAATACCTCTACGACAACTTCATCGACCAACCACCAGGCGCCACAGATGGCCCCCCGCCCCCCTGAAACACCAGCCAGCCCACCATCTCCAACTGGACACCGATCACGGCCGAAGACACCGCCTCAACCATGAAAAGCATCCATTCGGGGGCCCCCACCGACCCCTGCCCCCCTCACATCTACCACAGACCCGCAGCCGCCATTGCACCCGAACTACAATGCACAATCAACACCACCTTCAAAACAGGCACCTTCCCAGATGACTGGAAGCGCGCAGAAGTCAGACCCCTGCTCAAGAAGCCCACAGCTGACCCCACCGACCTCAAGAACTATCGGCCCATCTCGCTCCTCCCCTTTGCAGCCAAAGTTGCAGAGAAAACAGTCAACAGGAAACTGACACAATCCATTGAAGAGAACGCCGTCCTCGACCCGTCCCAATCCGGATTCTGAAGCAACCACAGCACAGAGACCGCCCTACTGGCCGCCACAGACGACATCCGCACCCTCCTGGACCAAGGCCACTCCGCAGCCCTCATCCTACTCGACCAATCAGCGGCCTTCGACACCGTCTCCCACCGCACACTAGTCGCCAGACTACACGACGCAGGCATACAAGGAACAGCCCTGGACTGGATCCGATCATTCCTCACCGGAAGAAGCCAAAGGATCAGACTCCCACCCTTCCTCTCCGACCCCACGAAAATCACCTGCGGAGTCCCACAGGGTTCATCACTGAGCCCCACCCTCTTCAACATCTACATGGCCCCCCTCGCAGCCATCGTCCGACAACACGGCCTCAACATCGTATCCTACGCCGACGACACCCAACTCATCCTCTCCCTCACCAAAGACCCCACCACTGCCAAACTCAACTTCCAGAAAGGAATGCAAGACGTCGCAGTCTGGATGACCAACAGCTGCCTGAAGCTCAACGCCGAGAAGACATAAGTCCTCGTCCTCGGTACCACCCCTTCTGCATGGGACAGCACCTTGTGGCCGACCGCCCTCGGAAGCCCACCTACCCCCTCAGACCACGCCAAGAACCTCGGCATCGTACTCGACTCATCACTCACCATGAACCGACAGGTCAATGCCGTCACCTCCAGCTGCTTCTACACCTTCCGCATCCTCCGCAAGACCTTCAAGTGGATCCCCCGTGAGTCAAGGAAGACAGTCACCCACGCACTCATCACCAGCAGACTGGACTGTGGAAACGCACTCTACGCCGGCATCAACAAGTCCCTACTCCGCAAACTCCAGACAATACAGAACACCGCCGCCAGACTCGTCCTCGGCATCCCCTGACATGAACACATCAGCCAACACCTACGAAGTCTCCTCTGGCTCCCCGTGGAGAAAAGAGTCACTTTCAAAATCCTCCCCACGCCTACAAATGCCTACACAACAATGGACCCAAATACCTCAATGACAGAATCAACTTTCACGTACCCAAAAGAAACCTCCGATCTTCCAACCTCGCACTGGCCGAAACCCCGCGCTTCCACAGAGCCAGAGCAGGCGGAAGATCCTTCTCTCACATTGCAGCCAAGACCTGGAATGAGCTACCGGCAGACATCAGACGTGCCCCCTCCCTGAACACCTTCAGGAAGACCCTCAAGACCTGGCTCTTCGGCTAAACAGATCTGCGGACCCCCCCCCTACAGCGCCTTGAGACCCTCACGGGTGAGTAGCGCGCTTACAATTCCCTGATTGATTGATTGGGAACATTGTCCAACACCACCAAAAGGCAGTTCAAAAACATTTACACAGAAGTTTCCATATTTTTCAGGGTTTAATATGTCTGACCCAGCCTCATATTATTATAAGGTTGCACCAACATCAGCACAGAAAAATATGTTAACAAGCACCAAACAGATTTACTCTGCTTCCTTTATTGCCCAGTTGTCTGACAAAGGTTTCGACTTATGGAAAGACACCAAAGACTTAAAATCAGTCTGGGGTACTAGAGAATGGCAGGTGCAGGGGACAGAAGCTTTGTTTAGAGCATGCCTTATCCCTCAACAAATAATGTTTTTGAACGAGACAGTGCAACAGATGTCTTGCCTTGGACTAGCCAAGAACAAAGACTTGAACACACCTCGGATGCTGACTCCATCACACACTGAGGGTAACATAACATCACAGGAAGAGATTACACTAGATGACATATTACAACTCAACAGATCAGACCCCGATTGGAGGAAGTGGTTGATTTGGCCCACAGACACTAATAGTTGTCAGGCAAGATTCATGGGTAAAACCGAAGGGTTTAGTATCCATAGGCCCGATCCACATTATGTACAGCGACAACATCCAGGGGTAGTGACATCATACAGTGTTGGAAAGTTGTGCCTCGATTGGCTAAAAACCTCAATACTCACACAGGAGAAACAAACCTTATCCTTACTCACAAAAGATATGGATCTTAGGGATTTTTTAATAGGTCCCAGGAAGCCACGCCAAAAACGTTTCATATATGCTGGCATTTATGCTGCCTACAATGAAATATGGAAAATATCCCAACAAGAGGCCGCAGAGAGATTACGGGAAATAGACCGTATAAATCTAGGAAAATCTCTAGCAGTGGTAGACAATGGGTTAATTACATTGACCTCCAGGATATATTCCCTAGGCAACCTTGTATCTTCTGCGATAGACATACTGGAACAGGATTTAGCCATATTACAACACGGGCAATCTCAATTACGTTCTATTATGTTGTTAAGCTGGACGCAGCAATCTTTGCGTGCAGGCTATGTGCCTTGCCGTTTTATCAACAGCACGTCTCTGTTTTCTGAATACAATCTAACAGATAAACAGATAGAAATGGCACAAAGGGGAACAAAATATACAATGCTGCATATCGAAAAACTGGATAGGTTACCATTTACAGTGGCAGAATCACCGTCCACGGAATGGCTAATCCATGGCCACATAACTCTACCGGTCACTACCTTTCAGTTTCAGTATTGCCTTGAACAAATGCAGGCAGGCAGATATGTAAAAATGAGTAAGGACGCCTTGCAGAGCGGATCACTGACCGTGAGGGGAACGGCCACTGCAAACCCTTTTTTGCCGTGAGGGGAACGGCTCTCTTTTCCTGGTTCTCCGCTTCTGCCACACAGCCGTGAGGGGAACGGCTCGAAGGAACCACAACTCCCGGCAGGCAAAAGCTGCACGCCTGCTCCTGCTACTACGCAAGCGCCAGGAGGTGCTTTTAGCCCTGCTGAGTCCCCCGCTGCGCGGGACGCCTTGCAGAGCGGATCACTGACCGTGAGGGGAACGGCCACTGCAAACCCTTTTTTGCCGTGAGGGGAACGGCTCTCTTTTCCTGGTTCTCCGCTTCTGCCACACAGCCGTGAGGGGAACGGCTCGAAGGAACCACAACTCCCGGCAGGCAAAAGCTGCACGCCTGCTACTACGCAAGCGCCAGGAGGTGCTTTTAGCCCTGCTGAGTCCCCCGCTGCGCGGGACGCCTTGCAGAGCGGATCACTGACCGTGAGGGGAACGGCCACTGCAAACCCTTTTTTGCCGTGAGGGGAACGGCTCTCTTTTCCTGGTTCTCCTCTTCTGCCACACAGCCGTGAGGGGAACGGCTCAAAGGAACCACAACTCCCGGCAGGCAAAAGCTGCACGCCTGCTCCTGCTACTACGCAAGCGCCAGGAGGTGCTTTTAGCCCTGCTGAGTCCCCCGCTGCGCGGGACGCGCGCGGGCCGCGCCCGGGCGAATCCCGGGCCAAGGGCGGGCCCGTCCTTGCCCGTCATAGCCTGGAAGAGGCTGGGCTGGGCCACCTCTCTTTCCCCTAGAGTAGCTCGTGAAAGTTCCCCTTAAAGCGTAAAGGACGTCGATTGAGTTTACCCCTCACCAGGTACAGACGAAGTCGTATGTTTAATTTTTTTTTTTTTCTTAACTGGAACTATTGCATTTTAACTCTCTCCCCAAGTGGTGTTGCTTTTTTGGTCTATCAGGACTTAATAGTGTTGGACAGTTTTACTTTGTCTGGACAAATTTTATCTTGTATATTGTTGGCTTCTTTTTTTTTTTTTGTTGTATAAACCTATGATAGTTGTTAGGTTTTATATCTCGCAGGTACCATAATAGTGCTGCATGTTGCTTGTTTACATTGCTTATTTTGCACAAATCGTTGGTTGCTCGAACTGCTGCTAGCTCTGTTTCTCCATAAGGACTGTATGTCTATTATACATATTGTATACATTGCTTATTTTGCACATTGAAATCTTATTGGTACAAGTCCTAATCTCTGCTAAATTCTACTTTTCCCTCGGAACTGTATTATTATACCTATTGTAAATTAGCTTATTTTATTAGGTGTTCGAATTTGTTCTTAATAGTGTTTTAACCGGGTTTTTTACTTCTTGGCATTTTATGAACCTGTAGTCTTGCCAAGTTTTATTAAGCGCCAATCCTTTTGCTGCTTTGCCCTTTCTCTTGCCATACATCTTGTATTAGTCTTATTATTTGAAAAATGAGCAAACGGAAAATGACCCCCGGTAAGAGTGTGATTGGGACTCTGGACGCATTTTTCTCAAGAGCTGAATCAGTTCTTATACATGAAATTCAGCTTACGGAAAGGGAGATTATCATTAGAGCCTCTGTCTTTAGAAGATAGAACTCCTATTAAATTGGTAGCTCCCGTAGTAGAAGGGATCAGGAATGCCGATCCTTCTCGGCATACTCTTCCCTTCTCTCCAGAACTAACTCCAGCCTTGACGCAAATTTTACCTAGCCCCGGCATAGAGTTGATAACTACTTCCAGCCCAGTAAAAGCCAAGACAAGAGACCAAAAGGCCAAATTAGGACAGCTTAGTAGTAGTGACCCACAGGCAAGGAAAAGAAAAGGGAAGAATGGTGGGTCTTCGAAAAGTAGTAGATTAGCCCACAAGTTAGATAGCGGTATTGAGGCGTCTTCTTCTCCCCTAGTAACAAACAGTTCGAATGACTTACCTTTACTCATCCCTAATACATGTACGTTGCCTGGGTCTTGTTCTATTAAAGATCATGAAGACCATTTTTGGGGGAAAATGGAAATGTTGTTGTCTTCTTCTCTTGATCCAATAAGGCAGAAAATTGGGGCTATCGAGGAAGTTTTATCCAAACTCGAGGGACAGACCGGTTGCAATTGTTTAACCTCGAAAGTTGAAAATTCTAACAGGACATGTGTTACACAGACTGCTAGGGATGCAGTAGTGGGAAATGCACTGCAGGGGGATGTTGAGGCGGTCATAGACCCAATGGAATCAAATAACGATAAAGTTACCACTAGTAGTCGTGGTGGAGTGATTTCTCGTTATCCATCTAGGGTAGTGACGCCTACATTGAAGGACATGACAGGGTTAGCACTCCGGGATTCTCAATCAACTTGTCTTCCTGTAATTAACCTCCCACCTGAATCTACCCCCTATGTTGTTGTTTTAGGGGATGTTCCACCGCTTGAAATAGGGGCTACGGAGGATTTTAATCAACTAAAAAACAAATTAACACATTGGTTTGCCCAAAATACAGCTACTGGTCTGAGTATTGCTAATAACATCATCATGGCACGTAGGGTGAGTTGGGTGGGGCCATCTGCTAAAGTGGGTATTAAAGATTGTATTATTGTGAATTTCAATAACCCTAATTTAGTGGCTAGAATCCTCCATAAGGGCGCTAACCGCAATCCCCCCTCAGGTGCTATCAGAACTTTCTCCTTGGGTTTTTTTTATAAGCCCAGGGTATCCACATGTCCTATTGACTATAATGTAAGGACAAATACTGGACCAGGAAGGTCGTATAGTTCCGTACCAGCCGCACAGACAGTAGTTAGAATGCATCAACCACTCTTCCCGCAGGTTCAGCCGGCCACCACTCCTTTTTTGGAAGTACAAAACAGATTTTCTGCATTAAGTGGACTAGAAGACTGCGACTGACTATTGCCAATAGTAACACAGGAGCCAGGGGGTGGTCACAATGCAGTGCCCTTAGTTGATGCCGTGGGGAGGCCAAGTGTAGTGACCTCTCGCAATTTTATTTCTTGGAATATTGCTGGGCTGGCAACTAAATTTCGAGATCCCTCTTTAGTCAATTTCTTAAAAGAGTTTACGATAATCAGTCTTCAAGAAACCTGGCTGGTTGAAAGTAACCTGTTTTTAGAAGGATATAAGGCTTATTTTGTCCCCGCTACCCCGTCTTCCAGTGGGAGAGCTAAAGGGGGCTTAGTCACATATGTGTCTGTGGCCTTAGACAGCCAGATCCAGGTTGTTCCTATTCGGTGTGGAGGGATATTGGTGCTATTTTTTAACACTAGAGGCATCAGATGGGGACTGGTTAATTTTTATAACTCAGTATCCAGTCCCGTACGTGATTGTAATATAGCTGCCTTATGCTCCTTTTTTAGACGTCCTAACAGATTCCCAGTTTCTGATTTTTTGGTCTCTGGGGATTTTAATGCTCACCCATGTGGTAACCCTGCGGTGTCCTGTTTATCTGAACTGGGATGCCCGCGAAGGAGTGGTTTCCATTTTGATCACCACACACAAGGGGAATTGATTAACAACATGATCCAGGAGTTCAACATGGTGTGTTTGATGGCTCTCGTGGCCCCAAACATTACATTTTTAACTCCAACCTACAAAGGGGTTAGGACAGGATCTTTTATTGACTACATATTAATTTCCTCCCCCTTGCAGTTGTGGATCACAGGTTTCTCTATTGATGAGAGTATTTTTAGTGATCATAACCCGCTTTGTGCTCATATAGCCGGACCACTCATTAGTCATATTGAAGGAGTAGCCACAAGGGGCGTTATGACTCTGACTGACAATAAACGCAGATTGAAATGGACACAGATTGACCCCAAGCTGTTTTATGACAAGGTTAATAGGTTATGTGCCCCTGAACTTTTAACATGTCAAAATCCCTGTTCGTCCCCAGATTATCTGTTGGCAGCTTTGTGACCTTAGCAGGGAAGATGGGAGACCTCTTAAGTGCTCCGGCCGTAAGGGCTAGAAATCTTGGGCCTAAATGGTTTGACTCTGATTGTACTCGAGCAGCTGGTAAGTTGAAGGCAGCTCTTGCATCTATACCTAGAATACAATCAGTGGTCTGTAACTATCGCAGAGAATATAAGGCCGCTTTAGCGGGGCGCAAGACAAAACTAAAAGATGAAGCCTGGCGGGACCTTATCGAGGCAAGTGTATTGAAAAATAGTTCCAAATTTTGGCAAGTGGTGAATCGCCCAGCCATTGGTAGGGATAGGGACCCCGTTTTAGGAGCCTTTATTACAGAAGAGGACTGGGTGTCCCATTTTAAAACTATTTTTGACTGTCCCCCTGATTGTTGTGGCCCAGAGATAATAGATTTAAATGCTCCAGCTTTATCTTTTAGTATTGATGAGGTTATTGCAGGGATTGAAGGGCTCTCTGCTAAAAAGGCCCCTGGACCAGATGGGATTCCCCCAGATTTATTTAAATCTGACCCTTCTTTTTGGGCCCCCATCTTGGTTAATGTTTTTAACGCTGCAGCAAAAATTTGATGCCCCTCTTCCTGGGCTATTTCTACTATAGTTCCCGTTTTTAAAAAGGGCGACCGGGGTAGCCCCCATTGTTATAGACCCATCTCCCTTTTAGATTCAACAGTTAAGGTGGTGGGTCGGATATTATTACAGCGGCTGCAAACCTGGGCAGAGGAAACCGAAATATTGTCAGATGTCCAATATGGTTTTCGCCCCGGTCGTTCCACAATTGCCCAGTGTTTAAATATTCTTATGATTTTCAGTAAATATACTATAGCACGCTCGGGGTCCATATTTTGTGCCTTTATGGATCTGTCATCAGCTTTTGATCGTGTTAACAGAACTAAACTGTGGCAGATCCTGAGGCTAACAGGTGTGGATCCTAGCCTAGTGAACTTCTTGGTGGATCTTCATAACTCTACCCAGGCAAATGTTAGGTTCGCCCAGGATTTGCGTGTTACTGAGAATTTTGATATTAAAAGGGGCGTCCGTCAAGGTTGCATTTTAGCCCCTTTTTTGTTTAATTATTATCTTAACGACTTGGAACAGGAATTATTGGAAACCGGGGTTGATTACCCGTATGTTGGCCGTCGCGGCATCCCGATATTGCTTTATGCAGATGATGCCGTCCTTCTATCCAGAACAGAGGTTGGTTTACAATCTCTTTTAAAGGCTTTTGCGGGGTACATGGGTAAACGGGACCTGTCAATTAACAATTCCAAGTCCTATGTGCTGAGAATAGGTAAGCAACCTGTGAAGCCCTTTAAATTTGCAATTGACTCAATTGTGGTCCCTCTCACGAAAGTTTTCTCATATTTGGGGGTTCTTATTGACAACAAATTAAAATGGGGACCCCAAATTGAGAAGAAGAAGGGGGAAGTGGTTCGGGCCAATGCGGCCATTTTTAAATTTTCATCAAGAATAGGGAAAAAACCAACTGGGGCCATGTTACAAGTTTATAAGGCTAAAAGTCTTTCCATTGCCACTTATGGAAGTGAGATATGGGGATATACAGTTGCAGATCCTCTGCAAGTGGTGGAAAATAATTTTTTAAAACGCCTTCTGTGTGTCCCTCAGGGGACCTCCAATTTAGCAGTGCATGAAGAACTGGGGGTCCCCTATATTAGTGACATCCTTGCATTACGTCCATTGATTTTTGGGTTGAAATGTTGGTTAAATCCAGATCTGTCTTTTAACCATTTATTATTAAGAGAGTGTATGCTGTTAGAACAAGCCTCACGTATCCCTTGGCTAAATTATATTCAAAAGAGTTTTAAAGGGATAGGGCGTGGCGATCTGTATAGCAAGCCAGAATGCATAGTTAAGCAGGATGTCGAATCAAGCAGAATAGCTTTTACGAGTTTGTGGAGGATGGAAAGAGAAGCGAAGGAGCTGCTGAAACCCAGTGTACGCAATTTTATATTAACGAAAACCACCTTGCCAACTGAACCCTACCTTATGGGGTGTTTGTCTTCTCACGAGAAATATCTTTTAACAAGGTTTAGGATGAATCTATACCATCTCCTGTTGGTTAGACCAAAAGACCATAAGAGGGCAAGTGTGTCACTATCCTGCGGCTGCGACGGTGAGTCTCCGCAGGACTTGTTGCACTTTATGTTTGTTTGTAGATTCTATGAAGTTCCTCGTAGGACTTTTTTGGTCCCTTATTTAAAACGATTGAATTTTAGACAGGTTCGCCCCGCACTTCTGCACCTACAGATGTTGTCAACGGAGTCACTGTTTTTTACACTTGGCTATTTAAAAGCTTGTGTTAAATCGCGATCCTTTATGGATGTTTAACTTGTTATTTTATCAATGCATTTTTATTGTTCGAATGTACACTTCTATGTTTGCACTCATATAACGTGCATAATTTATACAAATGCTCCTGGGGGTTGCAGTTTTTAACATTCCTGTGGACTGTACATATGTATTTATTGCACATTGCACTTTACATTTTGAATTGCACTTGGGGAGTATGATTTTAATCTGACTTTTTTACCAGTTTAAGGAGATTTGACTTATATATTTTAATGTCTTTGTGTAACTTTTATGGTTTTGTTGTTAAAACCGAATAAAGTTTATTGATTGATTGAGTAAGGAGCACATTAAGGAATCTTGGGAATTACCATACAGATTTCGATGCTGGAGTGGGGATTGAGAAGTGTTTCTAAGCGGTACAAACTGTGAGAACGCTTTAAGTGGATCACTCATATGTCAGGATATAATGCTGCACGGAGCTTGTAATGGTTCTGTAGCAAACTTGTCCTGTCATCTGAGGGGTGCCCCAGCTGCAGTGATTACTCCAGCATTTGGGCTACTTTCTAATGGGAGTTACTTGAAGCTGAAGAGTCAAGGCTGCTGCGGAATGCTACTGGGCATCGCATATCTGGTAACCGTGAGCTCCAGGGTTACTTGTTGTATGCAAGTATTGTTTCCACCGACACATACAGTCAGGGAGGCGCCTTAATGGCCTTCACTGAATGTTTCTTTAATACGGTTTGATACTCTAAGCAGAATGAAAGCCATGCTTTTACAGAAGTCTGTGCCCTTAACCTCCGCTCGAGAGACTTTTGATCTCCAGATCGCCAGGTCTTCAGCAGAGATACAGGCGCTTATTCATAGTAACTGCCCTTACCATTTCGCAGAAATGGTAAATCATATCTTTAATATGTCTGATACGAGTGGCATTGTTCACCTATTTAAGACCATAGGTTCTGGACTTATAAGCACCTTTCAGACGGTACTTGGAGTTATACCAAACTTCATTCATCCCGTATTCGGAAGCATCTTTGGAGGACTTCCGCTGATCCTGTTTCTAATAGCAGGAATCCAGATTGTTATTTTTCTGCAATGGACGTCCCAGTCACCAAGGAAATGGAAAAAGCACTCCTGGAGCGTAAATACCGTGACCGCATGGTACAACATCTAGGCCTGCCTCGCCTAAGAGAACTAAGTGCATCTTGGTTCTTGTCATTTTGACCAGTCTGGATGGACTGCATCTTACCTGTCCTCCGATGCCTGTTTTGCGGAGAAGAATGCGTGTTAGACCTTTGTTTGACACTCCCATCATGTGCGCAACCGGACCGGCCCATGTTCTGCAATGTCCTCAGTGTATTCCAATGTTGATGGCGGCATTCCTTGAGCCACCGCAGGTAGTAACTGCACCTGTTGGTATGAACACCGGCTCCTCCACTGACACACAAGCTTTGGACGGCGCACAGGCTGCCCCAGCACCAGCTGTGGACAGCGTGGAACATCATCTGTGCTCAATTGACATTCTGTGCGAGGTGTTACAGGGGCCGTCTACTGCGGAAGCAAGCAATGGAAATGTTGCGTCTACCAGCCAGAACACATAAACATTTGACTCATTTGGCTCGTTGTGTGCTGGGAAGAAATTCGTCCTTTTTTAAACAAGCTCAAATTTGGACCTCGAAAACAAAATTGACTTTCATTACTTGGGCATACATGGCTTTCAATTGCTTATAGTGGTTCGAACTATAGCTACGGACACTTTAGAGCTATGGCTTGCACATTTTTTAATATTTTTAAGTTTTTTTAGAAATTTTTAGATGTTTTTAAACATTTTTAAATGTTTTTAATGCTTTGTGTGTACCAAAGTCTAGTTTGAATGGTAGTACAATAATAGGTTACATATGTCGTCCAGTCGGAAGAGGAGTGGGTGTTATATTCGATATAGATACCCTATATTGGCGGTAACATTGCAACCTTTCACTTATATTCTTCCCTACATTACATACATAACGGTTCTTAGCCAGATATGACACTTCATTCAGAACGCGGGTTTTTCCCTGGTTCGATTCTCATACATTATGCATGAGGCTTCTTGGAAGGACAGCAGGACTAACAGTAGGATTACCATCTCCTGTATAATATCTCTGTATAAAGTTCAGGTCTGACGTCATCCTTTAGGCCGACACAGTAACACAGCAAGGTAGGACCCCTGGGGAGACCTACGGGTATAAATACATCACATCTTGCTTAGGAAAATAGAGGAGACCGTGACTTCCCGGCTGACACACTGACCAGAGACGCTGAGGTTCCTGCATGCAGACGCTCCAGCTAGCAGTGGTCTAACATCCCTCGCGGGGTGTCCAACTCGAGACCAGGACAGGGTCCCACATTCTCTAACTCTCAGGTAATGGGGTTGACTAGATCCTAGAGGGATTCTTGGCATAACACCTACACAGATGCTAGGTACATTTAGGTACATCTAGTTAGGGAGGCATTGTAGGAGTACGCACTTTTTATCATGTGTTTTATGTACATGTATATATTCATGATTTCTGCAAGATGGTAGAACTATACCATCCCTTTACTTTTGTAGTATTGCTAATCATATATCTCTGCTACTGTCTAATGGTTGTTGCAGCTCATATATTCTACACTAGAATAACAACTGTTCAATAAATACTTATTGAAAACGCCCAGACTATTTATTCTGTGTATCTCTCTGAGACAAACTAAGTAAGCACGAGCGACTGAGCGAAAGGTAGTATATTGTTTCCACGATTCTGAGGGATCAGGGTTGTCATGTTCTGAGGTTGCCAAGAACTATTCTCTCCCCGATAAGAGGAGACTCTAGTGGCACTGTGAGCTAGCTGATACAGATAGGCTAACGTATCCGGTGGGGGTGCACAGAATCAGTCTGCCACCAAACCCACAGTTTATGTTATCCAAACATGCAGATCCTGTATAGGGTATATAGGAACTACACGACACACAGTCACACTGGCTGAGCAGCAGGTATAACACATCTCCTTTCTTTACACAAAATAACAAAGGAACTCTTGATTGCATGTTTACAATGCAACAGTGAGAATTAATAAGAATGCATAAAATTACAAGATGGAAGATATTTTACGCACGACATGTCGTAACACACTAATTGCAAAAGTGTATACAAAGAGATGGAAAACATTGAATTCAATTAGCACAACATGTCAATACATAATGTTTGCAAAATAAGAATAAGAATACACTCACCCTCCAGAATACACTCACCCTCATCATCTCCCTTTCTAACAAACAAAACAAAACACACACTCTACCACACCACAACACCACAATCCAAACCCTGATACTACAAACATGCCAGCTAGCCAGGCTTACATAAAAGTGGTACATAGGGCAACAACCACACGGCGCGGTAGGGAACCATCCAAGCAACAGCAAAAATAAACTTAGTAAGTGTGGAACACCACTCCACACCAATCGAATGCCATCTACACTGCCCTTCACCCGAACCCGTAGTAAGGGTGGAAAGTGTGGAACAGCACACCACACCAACCATGTGGTGACTACACTGCCCTTCACCCAAACCCGTAGTAAGGGTGGAAAAAAAAACCCTGCAAACAGACGTACTGTGGCTTCACTCTGCCACACACCATTTACAATTTGGCATCTACCCTGCCCTTCACTCAAACCCGTAGTAAGGGTGGAAAAACACAGCAAACACACATACTGTGGCTTCACTCTGCCACACAACCTTAACAGTAAGGGTGGAAGAAAACAACTCCTCTCACACATCAAATCCTAAAACTCTGCACATCACATAAGTCATCTGACATCAACTACGCCCTTCACCCTGAACAGTAGTAAGGGTGGAGAAACTATTTCCCTCACACAAAAAATCCTACAACTCTAAAGAAATGGTTGAAACATGCCCCTAAATACAAGTCCACTGCAACCACACAAACTATTATACTAGCGCTCCACACCTTCACCTTAGGCCCAGATCACTGTACTGGGGTGAATGTATGACATTGTTCTGCATTCTGTCCATCAACTGTTGTTTTTGCATTTGCCACACCTTCATGTCAGCATAAACATATACCATGGACCCAAAAGCCACTCTCAGAAACCACAAACGCATAGGTATTAAACAAAGTACTGCAACAATAAGGTTCACATTTTTCCTTCGCTCATAACTCATTAAATTTAGGAAGTTGCATTAACATTGGGTTGCACAGGATGAACCTCCGACAGATGTACTGGAGTGTGCCTGAACACAGCACTCTCAATGTGTCCTTCTGTAAAACTCTACATTGCAATCTAAAAACCTCCAGTCCCACCTCACTTCCAGGTACAAATCATG